>VZTD01003298.1:764036-1037169 GCA_013397725.1 Rhagologus leucostigma | reverse complement strand
CCCCCGGGGGAGGAGGGCCCGCCTCAGCCGAGAGCTCGAAGCCCCCCCTTACCTGGGCCTGAGGGAGAGGCACCTCCGCTGGCCGCAGCCCTCACCCAGGCGGTGAGATAGCGTCGTTCCCGCTCTGCTCGCCCGGCACCGCGGCAGCCAGGGCACGGCACTCCTTGGGGGAAGAAGGAGGAGGAGGAGGAGGAAGGCCGGAGCAGCCCCACGGGGAGGAGAACGACCCCACAGGGCACCGCTACCAGCGGGGGCCGCTGTGGGGGCGCGAGGCGCCCGCCCGGCCCCTCAGGCAGCGCGCGCGGGACCGCGCGCCTCCCGCCCAGCCGGGCCCCCCCAGAGCCGCGCCCCGGCCCCGCGGAGCTGCGGCAGGGACGGGGCCAGGGCGACAGAAACGCGCGGGTCCGGTCCCCAGGCGTGGAGAGCAGCCCCGACCGCTCGCGGAGTGTGTCGTGCTAAGCGCTTACGAGTCACGGAAACCATTAGGTTGGAAAAGACCTCTGAGGTAATCGAGTCGCAATTTATGACCGACCACCACTTTGTCAACCGCACTGTGGCACTGAGTGCCATAGCCAGTCGTTTCCTGAACGTCTCCAGGGACGGTAATTCCACCACCTCCCTAGGCAGCCCGGTCCTGTGAAGAATCGCCCTCTCTGTGAAGAAATTTCTCGTAATATCCAATCAAAACCTCCCCTAGCATAGCTTAAGACTGTATTCTCTTGTCCTATTACTGGTTGCCCGGGAAAAGAACCTGACCGCCACCTGGCTACACCCTCCTTTCAGAGATTTATAAAGAGTGATAAGGTCACACCTGAGCCTCCTCCAGGCTAAACACCCTCAGCTGTTCCTCACAGGACCCGTGCTCCAGACCTTTCCCCAGCACCATTGCCCTGCTCTGGACCCATTACAGCACCTCAGTGTCCTTTCTGAATTGAGGGGCCCAGAACTGGACACACCTCGAGGTGTGGCCTCACCAGTGCCCAGCACAAGGGAAGAATCACACCGCTTTTCCTGCTGGCCACACCGTTCCTGACACGGGCCGGGATCCAACACCGGCAACAAATGAACTGCTATAGCAGCAAAGGAGACTCAGGGCTTCCCTTACACAGCTGGTATCATTTGAACAGTTCTAACACTGTTAGAGTTATGTAGATGGTTTTCACACCAATATATTGATACAAATATGAGAAAAGAAATACCTACTCCAACTTAGGTCCCTTACATGAATTAGTGCCATATATACTGGGGCCTCTGTCTGTAAAACTGCATCAGTTGAAAATCATGCAATTAAAATAGTTTCACCTGATTTAGCTGAAGTACAGTAATTAGTAAATATTTTCACTTGTAACCAGCTTAGAAGAGCTGCATCAGTATACAGCTGGTTTTGCCTTTCAGACTAATCTTGCTCCAGCAAATTAACCTTAAGACACCGAACGCACAGTGCATGGTGACTCAGTCCAACACAGTTACACAGCTTGTATCAACACACTTGGCAGGCATGTTTAAGGCGGTCTGTAGATAGAAAACCCAACCAGATTATCTTATACACCCATCCTGCAGAATTAAAAGCATCACAATTTTAACATCCTTAATAGTTATCCTGAGCTGTGCCAGCTTTATGAAACGAACAGGAAGTGTCTGCCCTGGTAACTAAAATAGAGGCTACACAGGATCTGCCTTATAACTTGCCAATACTTAACAATATACAAGTTTTACAAATAAGTTACTGTTATCATCTGTTACTAAAGAAATACTACCCAATCTGTTGTTAAAAGAAGTGATAACTACAGTAATTCTTGTGGTTTAGAGGTATTTTTGCACATGTAAGTTAACAGTGAACAGCCATAACATTTGCATAAAGTGCAGTTTGGGGTGTTTTGGTTTGTTGGCTTTTTTTGTTTGGTTTGGGTTTTTCCCTGGCCTTTTACTGCCGTGATGATAAGCTTCCAACAACATAGTTTTCCCTGTGTGGCACACAGCTTAAAACTTCCCTCTTAAAAGTACATAGTGATACATTTCATTCTTCTCTTCATGCAGTATTATCCCATTTCCTGGCTGCAGTAGTTCTTCAAGAGAAACTTCCTGTACTCCATGACTATACTTGATTGCATTATCTTTTTCTGCCTTCACTTTTAAAACTTTTCCTAACCTGTGTGTTCTCTCACATAAGGCCACAATTCCAGTCTCTATTGCCCTTGTCATTTGTGTTCTTCTGTTTCCTCTCAGCTCACGGGAAGGCTGATTAAATCTCTGTGCGGCATTGACCTCCAAATAGCTACTTTGAAATCTCTGCAAAGAGATTTCAGCGAAATGTCACTAAAAGTACCCCCCCCAATCCCAAAGAACAAAATTTCATTACAATATGGAGTGAAATGTCAAGACCGGGCTCCCCTGTATCATTTTTGTGTCTTGCTCCTCCCAATACATCTGTGTGTCTGGACACATTTACTATCTCCCTGGACACTTACTATCTCCCTTTGTACCCAGCTAGTGACTTGCTTTGGGGAAAACCAGCTTTTTTTTTTCTCTATGTTTTCATCATATCAAATACAAGGTGGTCTGAGCACATACCTGCATTCTACAGTAAGACTCCTTGATAAAACTAATGCAATAATAAATGGGGTATTCTGTCAATCTGTCATGTGGGGATTCAGTTTTGTTATTTCAGTAATGAGAAAGATACATATTTTTGCTTCAATACAGTGGATATAGAGAACAGAACTATAACTTCCTCGTTTCTTTACAGTATTTCAGCTTATAAAAATTTCAGATAGGTGCATTTCCCTTGAAAAAAAATAATAGTAACATTATAGATGGATCTGAAAGCACTTATGCCGAAGTATTCACAAGACCCAAAACTTTAGCATTTCTACAGAAGTTTTGGTCTTATTGTCCTATTCAGCCTTTCGGTGGTTTCCTGGAATACAGTTGAACTGATTTTACCAGTCATTGCTTTGGAGTTTGAGATATTAGTATCTGCATGGCATAATAATCTCCTGAGAGTAAATCTCACTCCAGTTGCAATTACCATCTGTGACAGCAATGGTTATGATTCGTTGTGGCTGAGTGGAAAAATAACATAAAAAGTAATTCTAGGCTTTATTTGCATTCAGAGAACATTTTGAAATTAAGACATTCTATTGGACACCTGACTTCACTTCTAAGGTTATGTTTTCCTGCCATCCCAGCTATTCTAACACCTTGTCTTTCCATCTTCTAATTACTAAACCCCAGAACTTTAAGGTTAAGTGTGTTTTATCAGAGAAAGAATTACAACAATCTAATGTCCTTCTTCAAGGTGAAATGGGTCTGGTGTGTGAACATCAGGGATGTTCTCCAGTGGTTTGCCTTTCCCATGGGTCAGGAGACAGACGTTAAATGATCTCCCAAAACGCTCATGAAACACCCACACAGACTATCCCTAAATGCTGTCATACTTGTCATACTTGTTCACAGCCCTCTGTTAATCCTTGTATTGCAATTACTTTGGCATTCTGGTCCTCAAAATATCCTGTGGATGAGAGCAGACCTGGCATATTTACTGATGTTTTGGGTGAACCAGTCTGCATGCAGGGACCTTCAATGAAGTACATTATAAACAATTTTCTCATCTGTCATTTCAAATACATTTTAATCACTGTCTCAGAACAAGTCCATTAAAATGCAGCCTAAATCATACCCAAGCCTGTGAACTAGATTCTGTGTGTGCGACAAGACTATTTTAATAACTACACTGGATAGCTTTGCAAGATATATTGAAGACGTATTTATGAAAGTGACCTTTGTCATGAGTTAAACTTATCCTTGGTCAGTAATACTGAGCAAAGCTCAGCACTGCCAGTATTACTTCAGCGTTAGCAGGTGGGCATGGGTCTGAGTGCTCTCATAGCCCTTAATGGCCCTGACCAACCTCACCTGGGGCCTGCACCCACACCCTCTGCCCACGTGGCCCAGGAGCTCCATATAAGCTCAGCCCTGGGCCTGGGCTTTTTTGACTCTCCTTTACTGATGGAAGATTCTTTGGAGGTTTGGGTTCTTTACTGGACTTTGCTGTCTTAATACCTGTCTTGTTGCTTTTGTTTGGATACTGTAGGATGGCTTCTGGATTTTTTTTGTTTTGTTGGGGGGCTTTTGGTTGTTTTGGGTTTTTTTTTTCTTCATTAAGATACCAGGGAATGTTGCAGTGTCTTGGTGTAGCTGGTTCTGGTGTTCTACCAGGCTTACTAGGAAGTTTCCATGAGAACCCAGTCCAGGCTTGTGGGGCTAATCCAGATAAATTCTTTTTGTTCTGCTCTCTTTGGTCCCAATAAACAAGGGGATTGTAATCTAGACTTTATATTTACTGAAGTTGTAACTTCATAGTTTGATATTTTTTTCTTTTCTCTGCTTAGCTAACACCTGTTTAGGTGTTTGTAGGAAGATTACTTATTTCTTTAGGGTTTTTGTGCTTTCCTCTGGATCGTTGTAACTCCATGCTTTTCAAAATCTGTACAGCCCTCTCCAGTGTCTTTTTAGCTTTAATTTGTGAATCCAATGAGCTCTCTAGCTGATTTCTGCTTTTCTAATAGTGAGGTGATTAATTTCTAATTGGTATTTGTACTTAGGCTTTTTATTTTCTCTTTGAGCCCCTCTTTACCAACTGAATTTATTGACAAGGGAGCATATCTTCAGTTTATTCCAATTATTCTGGATTCTTTAGAGTTTTCTTCAGTACTCATAGGTATTTTAAACTGCACTGCTTACTTCTGCTGATTTGGTGTCTTCTTGATACCATGGTGCCTGCTATTGTGAACAGTTAATGGGTTTTATGAAGACTAAATTATCTCTGCTGCCTTGAGCCTTATTGCTGTCATCTGACTTCATCAGAGTCACAACTATCTCCTCCCTACCCTCCTTAGGCAACATCTCAAGACCTCCCTGAGCTGAGGGGCTGTGGCAGCAAAAGCCCTGTGTGCTACAGGTGGGCAGGGCGTAGGGGAAGGATTCTGGTTCTGATTTTCTTTGCCATTATTCACACCCCCTGGTAGCTGCTAGGTGCCCACCAGTGGGTGTGAAATAGCATGTGCTGCATCTTGTGTCCAACACATTCAGTGAAGGTCTTGCATGTGTGAGAGGGAAGTGAAATTGGGGGTGACAGTTTTTCTGCTTGCCTGGTGTAAATACTGTTTGCCTTTTTGGCAGCATCCACTTTATCTATTCCACTGCACTATATGAAAACCACAGCATTACTGTGCTGCAGCAACCATGTTCCTAATTTACATGGGCTTCTTTATTCTTGTAATAATTGGACCTTTCTGTAAACTTTTCACTGGTCCTGCTAAAGATCCAGTTCTGTAAGGAAGTAGGTTGTTACTAAGAGGCATTAGAGCATTGCTGGGTCTTACTCTTCAGATTTGCACAGTAACTTTCAGAAATTATTTCTTTAGAAAAACTTCTCTTCTGATGTCTGTCCTTAAAAAGGATGTTAAATAACTGAAAGGATCATGTCCATCTCATCTTATACTAGGGGATTACAGTATTCTAGGAAATGCGTGGCATTGTAGCAATCTTGTCATGATCTAACAATTTTTCCTAGCTCTACTAATTCTAGTCATGATAAAAGGACAATGTGTTGTCTGTCAAAGTAGGATCACCTAATCTTATGGAATTCATTTTTTATCTCTGTAGTTACAAAATACAATGTGGAAAAGAAAATGTTTTTCTCTTTTATGGGGGTTATATCTGTGAGAAAAATGAATCAGCTATTTCTAAAAGAGAAAATAAATTTATGGGGTTAGCATCATTGGTAAGGAGCTCTCAAGACCAAGACTGCAGAAAACAAAGAGGATATTTTGGTACCTAAACTTCAAAGAAACAGCTACAAGAGAATGAAGGATAGGATTTTAATTCAGATCTGGTTACCACAGAAAATGTCAGTCCCAGTGAAGTTAATGGGACACAGATTTGGCAATGTGGGAGGTCAGGAGACTAAGAACCAGAGTAACATCCCTCACAGTTGTGTCTGACACACATGCAGTGGCAGGGTCATAAATTGATCCCGTAGTCAATGAGTCTGGCTGCCCTTGAGCAGCCAGATTTTCTGATGATTTGTAGCATCAGAAAAATTCTGACTCCCAAACAGCAGTGTTTCCTGTAATGCTGTCCCTCGGAAGGCAACCCAAGTTGCCTTTTGGTTATAAGTCTCTGTGGCTGCTGATAAACATATTAACACTTCTGTCTGCAGCTGAACTGCATTCTGGTCTGATGAATGTTTCCAGGTTTTCAAGAGTGCTGCAAGAAGGATCAGAAAATGAACGTGAGGACTGTTGTCCACAAACCCACATCCAAGTGATCATTCTCAATATGAACAGTAAGTAGCACAGAGTCTTTGGGTTCCAGATACTCCTGATCAGCAATATATGTGCTTTTCCAGGTTTGTTTTTAAAAGCACCTACTAATTCAGTGTTTATTTTTAGAAGTCTGACCCTCTCTTGTTTTCTTGTCCATATTCAGAACATAAAGTTTGCTGTACAAATTACACATGAAAATATTTTATTACTGTTTTGAAAACAAAATTCGGCCTTCTAAACTGCTTGGCTATTTACATGGTGTGATCCAAATTGGATGTGACTTGTATGGAATTATGCTGAACTTTTTGCTTTGTCTGAAATTCATATCATGCAGCAATAATGGGTGTTTTTTCAATTGCCTGTATTTCCAGGATGCTGATAAAGCACTGGAACAATGCCAGGTATTTTAGGAAATGCATCGCTATTTCCCTGGATCACCAGATGTTACGATACATTAACTCTGTTTCCGGAATAAAGAGTTAATTTTTATTGTATTTCTTTAACTGGGGTGATTCAGTGTTAGACAAAAATCTTTCCCTTTAAAATGAGAGATGTTGTTAGCACCTTACCTTATACTGCATGTTATCTAAATTATTTGTTTGAAGACATGTAACTGTTTCCTTTTCCTTCTATAATCTCCTTCAATGACTGGTAAGGGCTGTGCCTTATTTTTATCATGTTCTATTGTTCAGAATTATTGATTATTTATGATTTATAACAGAAAAAGTCTTTAAAAACAATGGAACACAGAGTTGGATGTATTTAAATGAATCCAACAGATGCATTGTCTGAGTCTGTGTGGTACCAGAGGACAGAGCTGTAGTTGACACAGGATTATTTCCTGCTGGAGTTTTGCCAGATAAAAATTGGCGTGGTTTGCACTATTCTTTATTGCGAGTCTCCTCTAATGTGTGTTTAATAAAATGCAAACATCTGGGCCCACAGGGTAAACTCCATGTGTCCAAGCAGTGTAACTCTTCCAAATCAATTTTTATTTGCAAACTTTTCACTCAAGCAAAACCATCCTGGAGTATCTGCTTTGGGGCCGTGTGCTACTTTAGTGCTACTTGAGCACTACTTGGCGTTTGTGGAGCTGAAGTATTAGATAAGCTTTGTTCCTTCCTCTGCTTCCCGTTCAACTGCTGTGTCCTCTTTATGGCCGCACGGGGATTTCCATGGCATGGCCCCAGGCTTCTGCAGGCAGCCAGCACTGCTGCGATTATTGATCTCCACGGGAGAGCCAAGGAATGAAATCACAGGCTAATGGAGCTGTGTTTTGGGACGGTTACTTCTAAGGTAAGGCATGTGGTCGGCCAGAGTACAGGAAGACATTTGTCATCTGTGCTGGCAGGAAGCTGCTTACGTGGATTCCTCAGTCTGTTTGTTCCTGACTGATGTTTCTGGTGCTTTCCCTTGTCCTTGTACCTTGATGCTTAACAGCTGGAGTGGTGCTGCAATCAGGTGTAAGGTGAGCATTGAGATGTGAGCAGGGGCAGGTGGGGTCATATGTCCTGCACTTGTGATTCTGGCCTTTTCCACAGCAAGAGGGAAGACCTGTCAAGTGCTTCTGCTACAGCACTTACTGGCCTTGGTTTAAACTAACTTTTCACATACCTGAGAATCTGGTTGAGTGTCTTTCTAGACATTTCTATTCCTGTTGGGTGTCTTGTTAGGGTTTTTTGGGTTTTTTTATATGAACCAAATCCTCAAACCTGCTCAAACAGGAGAAGAAGAAGGTTTTTTTCCTTTTTGTTAAGCAGTATATGTACATAAAAGCATAGGTTTTATGTGGTAGATATATACCAGTGCTTTTGCTCAAAAGTATTTTACTGTACTGCTGACAAATACCTAAAATCTGAGGGGGGGAAAAAGGGGAGGGGGACAAAACATAAGGGAACTTCTTCCTCATAGCTGGTGGCAATGCTTTGAGTAGTCTTGAGCTCTGAAGGGAGGTTGCAGTGTGTGGGTGGAATTTTGCTCCATAAACAAAGTGGTTGCATAGAACTATACAATCAGTAACTTGGAGGATAAAAGGAGTTACCATAAAGAGGGCAGTAGGTTCTTTAGAATCTGTCTTCTATGATAAAGTCTTAGGTCAGTTTATCCAATGCTATCCAAATGGGTGAAGAATGCATCAGGTTTTTATAATGTTGAAGTAGATCAGCTTTTACAAGGTCTGTGTGGGAAGAAAAGAGCCACTTCTGCCATTAAGTGGGAGACTATAATTATGCATAATTCATAACTTCTGCATAATGTGTCTTTAGGGTAAATGTGCAAGTGGATTCCTTGTCTGGCAATGCTGAGCAAGCAACCTCTTACCTGTGTGCATGTTCTTTGTGCACATCAGGATGGCCTGTATTTAACTGAAGTGATGTCTAGATCTTGTGGCATTCTTGTTTGCTGAGGCATTTTATAGACATTTGTGCTTGTGCTGTTATTTCTGCTTCCTGCTCTAATCAGAGCACATCATTTTGTTCATGCATATGAAACCAGGTTTATAAGAATAACAGTCTCAACCAAGTAATTAATCATTTCTGATTACGATTGTCAAATTTATATATAATCAGCTTTTTAGCCATGGGATTAGCAAATTAGATTTTCCCTCAGTAAAATGAAAAATTCATACTCTTCATATGAGATCATGGACAGCACAAAATTAATACAATATTCCATGTAATTTATGTTTTTATAAAAATAGATCTGTGTCCTGTGAATCCTTATCTTAGACTGTTTCAGAAGTAAGCTGCCTGTTCTGTGACTTCGTTGATAAACCTCTTGATTGTTATGGCCTCTTGTTGATGTATTGAGTCAATTAATGAACAGCCATTTTAAAATTATAACAGCAGTTACTAATGAGAACTGTACTACTTCTGGCATGCCTGAGGTCTGGGGGGAACATAAATGCAACAGCCATGACTCTTGATTTCATGCTCAGCTGTGCGACAGCCTTGTGCTTTCTGGTTTTGGGGGATGTTTTAGCTTTCAGGGTTGGCCTCATTTATGCGCAGTTGCCCTGTCTCCTGCTGGGTGGTGGGAAATCAAGGATGGCTGGCACTGCTCCTTCTCCCTCACTCTGCTTTGAGCACAGGTCCCTTGAATTTCTGTAGGAAGCCACACTGCCAGCCCTGTGCTGCCATCAGCGCCCTTCTCGGGACATTATTCCCTGAAAGGGGCCACTTCCATCGCTTTTCTGCTGCTGTGTAATGCAAATGAAGTGAGGTGCCCTGGGGCAACTAATGTACCCAGCTATACCACTAGAACAGGGCTAAACATTCCCCAATCTTTTCTTTTCCATTTTAGAGATCTCATAACAGAAGAGTCTTTAAATCTACTAATTGTAATCAGGGCTTGTGTATTTGGCAGTTTTCCCTTACTCCCTAACCAGCTTTACTATTTCTGCCAAGCCACCCCTTCCTTCCCACAGCTGAACGCTTTGCAAGGCTGGACCTGAGACGGCTTGTCCCAACTCTGGAAAATGGATCCATGGATTTCTTCCCACAGATGTAATGAATTCTGCAAAATTATTTGCTCTTCTTGGATTGCATTTATCACATCAAGAGCAAAATTTAGTGTTTCAGTGCAGACTTGCATTCCTTCCAGAATGGGTTAGCCTTCATAGTGTTTATGCTTCTCCTCCTCATCTTGCAGGAAGGGGGAATGAGAGATCTGCAGCTTGTGTGGATAAATCCCTGATGCTTTACTTGCTGGAATGTATTGCATATGAACATGCACAATTACACATTTTGTGGTCAATTGCTAAGAAAAAAGGTATCTCAAAGCAAGGGAGCAGTACAAGTTCTCTTATATCACTCCAGCCTTGTGCTCATGGAGTGTATTGAGGGATTTCTTAAGTGTAGTAAATCTTTTTTAATTATGGAGCATGAACTACGACTTCACTGGGGCATGTATCCTAATGGGAACTTGGTCCGTACTCAGGCTTTACATGCTGTTCTGCACCCTGCATTGTGCAAAACTGGCTTTAGAGTTGTTGTTTTTTTTTCAAGTACCCTTGCAAAAATGTGATCATTCAAATAAAGCACAAAACAAGTTCTTTGCCTTTTGAATGCAGTATAGGTGTCTGTGAGTATGTGTGCATGTACATGCCTACTTCATTTACCAAAGAGAAGCAGTTAGTACTGACCTGGGCAATTTGGGCAGAGGTGGTGGGTTTTTTTAAGGTAATGCAGCAGATTTCAGTAAGAGTTAAACTCAAGGGGGGAACTGGCATGTACTGCACATAATTTTGTTTCAGCTTTGCAGACAAGATTATTGATAGATAAATGATTTCTAGTGAGGTGAGAGTATATGCATAGGTAGAAAGCACAGACAGAGTTGGTTTGGGGATTTTTCTTTGCTTTTGAATGAGGCTAATCTCTTTGTGCTTGGCAAGGCCAGATCTAGGCACAGGCAAAGGAGGAAGCAATAGGGATGGCAGAATGGGCCCTGGCAGAGCCCTGAAAACCAGCCTGGCAGCTGCTACTACCAGGAAAGGGGATGAGAATGTATGAAGCAGCAGCTACTTCAGGAAAAATGGGTCATGTGAGCCTTTGCTGGATCCTGTTCACTCTTCTGTGGTAGAAAATGCCAGCTCTGGGTGTAATATATGCACTTCATCCTCAGGGCAGCACAACTTAGTTTGCTTATTCTGATAAGAAGCCTTAAGCCAGCTCTGGTGGTTGGCTTGCATTCACTGTGTCTTCCAAATAGAATGTGTTCAATTACTCATTAGCCGCTTCACAAATCAAACAGATACTGCTTTAAAAAAAACTGTCAGGTAAAACTATTGATGAATAGTGGCAGACACCCATGGATATTTACAGACGGACAAAATACTTAGGCCCACATGAAATGAAGTATGAAAGATTAGCAGAACAACTGAGGAGAAACTCATCTGTTCCAGCAGAGCAGCAAGCTGTGAGCTCTTACGTGGCGTGCAGACAGAAGTGGCAGGATAGAGAAATGCCGGAGATTTGCTCCAGATGTCAGAATTGTGGGGAATGCTCTTGTGCTTTTGTGAGCCTCTGTAAAGGGACCTGGAAGTAGCCTGTTCTGCATTGGTGGAGGAAGTGAGGGATAGAGAATAAGTCTGTGGGACAAAGAATTAGTCTATGATAATCAGTCATTAGTAAGTGTTGCTTTTACTTTTCCACAACTCTATCCAGAAGAAGTTGTAATGATGTCTCCAGTTGTTGCTGTGTCCAATGAGTAACCTTCTCCAGTGGCACACTGCTGACCATTTTTGTGTTCTGAGTTTTCTGGGATGGAATACTCTTCCCTTGCCCAGAAGTGTCACCTCTTTTGTGGCCACTAAACTGGATTTCCATGTAGGAGTCTGTACTGCAGATTCTCCCAAATATCTAAATAAATATAATAGGGGCTTACTTACACTGTGTTAGGTGCAGCCACCTCTGTGAGACAAATACTGATGGATTTAGCAGGAATGTTGCCACGCCGGGGCAAAAATGAATTTCCCCTCACTATTGCACTTTGAGGAATGACACTGAAGTGTCACAACATACAGCACTCAGTATCTGGGGATAACTCATCCATGTGATTAGATGTCAATTGATCTACGTGTTACAATACTGAAAAACCCAGTACTTTGTTAAATGTATTTCTGGCAGAGCTTCAGTAACTGCTGTCACCTTTAGATCCCTTTCTTATTTGTCAGGATTTCTTTGCATTGCCTCTTTCTACCACTCTGACAGAGCTCTGTGTGTCAGATTGTTTTTCTAGGCCCTGATTCAGCAGCCAGCATCAGGATCAAATGTCTCAGCAAGAGCAGCATAGTCAGAGTTGGGACTGTGGCAAAAGTGAAAAGGAAAATCTGGTTAGGTCTATAGTGGCATCCTTTTTCTTGGAGGAAAAACAGTCCAATGGGCAAGAATCAGTTTTCTAAAGGAGCCCATCACCTAAAAAGGCCAGGAGAACCCTGCTGCAATTTTGAAATAGCTCAAGTCCTGCTGGTCTGTGTCCTGTCTGTGAAAAAGCTATCTTCTACTGATTGATCCTGCACCTCTTGAAGCTGATTGCACAAATCCTGCTGGGATCTGTGGGGCAGGATTAGGCATTCCTACAGCTTGCTGGTGAGCACTTGCACCATTGCTGTACTGGCAAGGAGAAAGTACACAATGAAGTGGTGAGGCAGAGCCCTGTTTTGTGGTGAAGAGGCACTCAAGGTATTGCTGAATTAAGGCCATAAGATGTGGTATCTGAACCCTGGCCTGCCAGACATCTGCTCTCTCTCGGTGCAAGCATTTAGGGAATCTTAAAAATGGCTGGCATGGTGCTGAAGCAATAGCTACATCACAGGATTAATTGTCCTGTTTTATCAGGTGTTTTTTAGAGAACTGGGAGCTGTGACCCTTGTGACACAGCAAGCTGGGCTTTTTCTTTTCACTGCTTCTGAGGTTGCCAGGATAACCTTCTAGTAAGGCAGTTGCAGTATTGCAGCAAGCAGTACTGACCACTACTACTAAGTGTAAGCATCCTGCCTTAGGAATGATTTTGGCATTCCTTCAATAATATGTAACAGTGCCAAACTAGAGATACCACACAAATTAGAAACACAGCTTGCACAGAAATGTTTTGCATCCCTTAAGTGTTTAATATGAATTGTATCCTAATATGAATTTACTCTAGCAGTTCTAGTTGAATTTTACTTAGTATTACTTTATGCTTATAGAATTGGAATGGTTTAAATATTTAACCACCTAGGGAGGAAGAAGTATCCCTCCTGCAGCAGCAGAACAGGCTCTGTAGCTGTGCTTTCCTGTCAGTGCCAGCTTTTGCCCTCAGAAGCTGGCATGCAAGCTTTGCAGATATCTCAAGCCTTCCTTAGCAAAGAGGACTGCAGCTTCTTGTGTGGTGTGCATATTTGGGGGTAGGGAGGAAGTAGAAAGGAAAAAAAATTTTTTCAAGTCTCTTGTTTGTCAAGAGACTTAAGTAATGACTTAGGAAAAATATGAGAGATTTTTCTGCTTCATACCTGCCTGAACAGAACTTTTTCATCATTGTTGACTGCAGCCCAGGAGTAACAGATGAGAAAAGGGTTTGTAACTGCACTTCATTGCCAGGTTTAGGAACCTGGAATCCATTTTGTAAATGTTATGATACTCTAGTTATCTTCCACAGTCTTGTTAAGTTAGTGCAGTTTTGTGTGCTTCTGTTACTCAAACACAGGGAGTTGAACAGGGAGGAGGAGGGGAAGGCTGTGCAGTGCTGCAGCTACGATGTGGACTCGTGTGCTGCAGTGGTAACCACAGATGTGTGTGCCCCAAACACACAGCAGAAGGGACAGCTGCCCCTTTGCTTAGGAGAGAGTAAAAGGGATGTCACTCACACCCTGGGAACTGGACATGGTGGGGCAGCATCTCTTGCATATGCTTGTAGTGGTTAAATCTCCTTGCTGTGAGGCAGATATTGGTCTCATATAGGACTGGCCAAGAAAACCCCCCCAGAAAGTAGAGGTTGGTACTTGCTTTACCAGTTTGTGAGTAACTACAGAGGTAAGCTGATATGGCTTTCTTTTGGAATGGAACCTTTTCAAGTAATTGAGCATGTTAGCTCTAAGTAGGAGCAGCCTTTTTGTGTTTTTATAATATAAAATTATCTTACACTTGATATTCACCTCTGGTTTCCTCTCTTTTTATGCTTTGCACTCTAAGGCAGATTTCCATTTGCTCAGCTGAAAGCTCTCCAAAGCTGGACCTGCAATCTGTTGTGAGCTAATAAGAGCAACCAGGGTCTTGCATTACCATAGGGCCTTTGTGTTGAGGCACTGCAGGGTACAGGGAAAATGATTACCAGGTACTGAGATAATGCCACCCTCAGACAGGGGGCATATGCACAGGTCTTAAATGAGTGTTTCAATGAGTGTCAGAAAATTAAGAATGACATGTAACAAGGGGTCAATCCAGGATGCAGCCTGCTGGTGGCTGGGCTTACTATCGCTTCCCCGTTTGTAAGATAGGTAGTGTGTCCTCAATGCAGCCATCTTCAATGCTTATTGCTTCATTCCCCATCCTACAGACCCAGGAGCTATCAGGCCTCCACGGGGACTCACTCTTCACTTATCTGAGAAAGCCATAAGTCAGATTTCAAGCTAAACCCAGAGGGGAAAAAATGCTGCTTTCAGTGAAAAAGGGGAAATTGAGGGCCTGATGAAAATGCTGTAGTGACTAAGTGCTTGAATAAAATGAAGGTTCTTCTGAGTACATGAAAGACTAATGTTAGTGGGGAAATTGAATTTCAAGCTACCATCCGGTTGTATTGCAACAGAATTAATGGAAACTGAAGTGGTGAACATAAATTGTTTGGTCTTGATCAATAAAATAATCTGTATTTTCACCCTGAAGTTTAATTTCAGCTCAGCCCTGTGATGTTCCATGTTAGTAACTGGCTTTCTTACTGGAATGTAAGGAAAAGACTAACCCTGTAACATTGTCATTTTAGGGGTAAAGAAAAGGCTTTGACAGGGCTGGTCCCTTTGAATCTGCAGTTACCAGAGCCCATCCATGCAGACATACAGCTGACTCCTTAAGTCTCAAAGGCTATGCTGCTCAAATAGCAAGGGGGGCAAGGCCCAGGGGCTGAAGATTTGGTGGCTTTCTGCGCATCCTGATCAGCGGTTGGAATTGGCAGTAGCTTGTGAGGGATATTTTGGTGTCTTTTCAGTAAGTGCGTATATTCGCGCTGCAATACGCAGATGGAGGAGGTTGGGTAAGGTGTGTCCTGACTAAAGGTCAGGGAAGGGGTTGGAGAGAGCTGGCTGTTTGACCAGACGTAGCTGGGGAAGTGGTGTGTGGCTGAAATCAGTACATGTTTTGCTGTAGGTTTTAGTGGGAGCTGAAGAGCCGAGGGGCTGAATTCAGGAAGGCACGGAACTGCCTGTGTAGATAGACTTAAGCAGCGCAGACTGTAAAAGCACTTGAGCTGTAAGTGCAAGTCACATAATTCAGATGTTATTTAAAATCTCATTTCAAGAGACCCTACTGAGTATTTATTCCCATCACTGAGTGCATCAGTACGTTTTCAGCTCTGTCACTGCACACTTAGATCCTTTGTGCTTTGCCTTCGTGAAAACAACTGTCAGCACTTTCCATTGAGCTGCTTTGCTTAGGTCTTATTGAAGGACAGCAGAAATCCCAATCAGCTTAGAGTCCACCCAGGTGTCCAAACCTCCCCCTGTGCCAGCCAGGCTGTCCCACTGCAGGGGAGAGCTCCAGCATTGTAGTACAGGTACACTCCAGCCCATCACAAGGTGCTTCCTAGTTGCATGAAACTGGAGATGTGCAACAGCAGTGAGCGCTGGGAAAACAGCTATAAACAGGTTACAGTTGGAAAAAGCAAATATATTAGACAAGGAGTGGGGGAAGAAAAGGGAGAGCATAACATTAGATTTTCTATGCATTTTTGACTGTGTAAGGAGTCAGTTACAACTTTATAGTTTTGCAAGGAAATTTCTGCTGCTTCAGAAAACTTGGCCACGGGGTCTACCAATCTCACAACTCAAAATCCCTTTTTGGCTCTTGGACAGGTTTTGCAGATGTTTCTTATGTGCTTGGACTCTGCTTCTGCTAAGCACTTCCATGAGGGAATAGTCCTGTCCTGCCCAATACTGACATACAGCCCTTCCAATGGGGGAGCTATGCTTATCACCAGTTCTGGGGTTTTTCATGTAGAATGTTTGAGGGAAAACAGTCCCAACTAACATCCATGAGGTAAGCTGCGTTTTGTTTATACTCACTAGTTGGAATCATGAAACACTGAACAGCTCTCAAGTTTTTGTGCGGACTTTAATACTGGGATGCAAAGTATATTGGGCTACCAGAGCCCTGTTCAGCACCTCAAGCAAACCTGTGTACTGGGGAGTGTCTCCCCAAGAGGAAGGAGCCGTTACTTCAGGGAGCATGGCCAGCTCTGTGCTTTTGCAATAGCAGGTTCATTTCTGCTACAATAACTTGGAATTGGGTTTTTCACATCATCAAGCAGTAGAAAGCTGTGATTGTTATCTGCATTTCTACAGCTGACTTGTCAAAAGATGTTAAAATTAAGCTGACACACATCAATGCTTTTGAGAAAGTTATGCCCCATTATTGATAAATTCAAGGACTGACTTAGTGAGTTGAAAAATCGTGTAGATGATGCAGTGTATATCTTTATCTCCCTCACTTTTAAATGAGGTATTCAAGACAGAGCAGTGAGCTCTTACCATCTTGCCTTTTGGCAGATTTTTGATGCATTGATTGCTTTGTAATTTCTTATTCTATTTATTGGTTTATGACATTTCCAGTTCCTTGGCTTGCTTTGTGGATACTGTTAAAATCAGAAGAAGGTTCAAAAAAAAACCCTAGGGATGAAGAGATGTGGTCATGGGCCTGAATCATTTTGGGGACTCTAATTAAACTCATTACATGTCTGCTGTTTCATTGACAAAACTTATGTAAAACATTGATTGCCTATGATCTTAAATTTTCTTCTGAGTTTGTTATGTGCCCTGATATCCTGCAGAAAATTAAAGCATCTGGAAAAAAGAAATCCCTCTTTTACTGAGTTTGCAAAAATGGAAACCAACAGCTGTTTCAAAGCCAAAAAGAAATAAAAAGCATGTAGCAGGTGGTACCATGCGTGTATGTCTAATTGCAGTCTAAGAATCTGCAAGCCAGCTACCAAATAGTGAGGAGTGAGATCATAATTCGGGCAGAGAAGGGGAGCAAAGACAATGGGAAAGCGAGAGAAATAGTTTTGGCCCAGGAAATTAGTATCTCTATAGAGGAGAGAAATGAGTGTGACTAAGAGCAGTGAGTTGTGATATCCTTTTGTTTTTGGAATGTTGTCCTCTTGACTCATGCCTGTCTAGAGAAACTGGCTATAGGTGCCAGAAATAGTGGGGAAATGATGGCATGTCTGGTGTGTGGCTCAGTATAAGTAAACCTGATGGGCTTTGTCAGGTGAGATGCAGTTCATGGTTCAGAGGCTCACACGGAGCAGTTGCGTGTCTGCTCCTGGGGCCCCTTTCGTGTCCTCTGTGTATGTGTGCTCACACCTACCCTTTGAAGGATCAGAGATGTGAACAGCCCTTTTCAGCTCCTCAGAACGGAGCTTTCTTAAAGCATTGTATTTTTATGGTGTGGATCTCCAGTGCTCCAGTGAAAATGATGTTCGGGATGGATAGAAAGACTAATGCGGGTAACTGTGGAGTCACAATTGCTAAGCTGGGTCAAAGGGAGTGTGGCATCTGTTTGGCATGTGATTCTCTTCTCAGTTGTGCAGTGGAAGTCTGAAGTCAGCTGGATTGCACAGAGGTGAAGCCAGCACAACTGAGAGGAGGGAGCACCAGCCCATTCCCAGCTGCTTTCTCTCCAGAGGTCTGATGGGGATTTATTTTAACGCTGTTTTTCACTGACAACCCCCACAAGGTGTACTTTGTTTGCATTTTCTGCCATCAGATCAATCTTCCATCTTATTGTCAGCTATTCACTGATAGTAATCCTCAGTTAATTCTTTCTTTTAATGTTATCTAACTGTACAGATAAACCATAAAGGATTTCTTTGACTGGAGGACATGTGCTACTGACTTAAACTGATTTTGGAAAAGCTTTTCCAGAATTTCACTGGGCAGCACAATGAAGGCAGTTTGAAAAAATATTTAAAATTAAAGCATTCAGTATGACAGCACAAGCCCAAGAGTGCTTTTTTTCCCTTGTCTGGCACTGCTGTTGGTGGGTGAAATGTACTCCTGCATAGTCCCAATAAGATCATGTGCCTCCGAAACCATTCTTGAAGGGCTTCTATCAATATAATTGTTATAACAGCTGCCTGTTGCCAGGGCAATACTTGAAAAATGAGAAGAAAAATCTGCAAACCTGTAACTTATTTTTCAAGTTTCATTTAGAAAACTTAAGCCCAGGGTCACTAAGGTTCCTCACAACTTCTAAGAGGCTTTGACTTAGATCTAACCACAAGCAGAAGAGATCTGAATTATTTTCTTAGAGGAGAGCAAATTGTTGACAGGTGAAGTTGGGCTGTTGTTGACTTTGTCTGCCTGAAAGAGCTGATATTTGAATGGACAATGTGGGCTAAATATTTGGGGGCTGAAGCTCCTCTGGCCTTACTGCCACTTTAGCTGCTTTTGGACTTAATAATCTTAAAGGTCTTTTCCAATTGAAATCATTTGTGATTTAATGAATCACACTCTTCATTGCTTTAGGAAAGTTGCTGAGCAGTAAATTGCAAAGTATAGTATTTTAATCAGTTAAGATCAGTTGTTCTTCCCAACTTCTGCTGATCACAGTTCATAGCAATTAAGAGCAAACAGCACAGAGTGAGGGTGCTGCTGCCATGGTGCTCAGTACTAGGAATAATCAAAGCCAGAGTATTGGGCTCATTAGTGTCTGGGCCATTTGCTGGCCTGCAGTTTGCTGATGAGTTCTGCTTAATTAAAAGCAGCAGGGACAAGCTGATGGCTTTCTGATCCTGGCCCTACTGTCTGAGAGTGCTGATGAGGCAGACACTGCTCTGGCACAGAATAGAAGAGCAATCTCTGTGTGGAGGCCAGAGATGGGATTTTCTCTGTGAAACAGCAACTTTCAGGTGTGCTTTGCCCCAGAGACACACGAGAGGGGCTGGTCCCTGCCCTCAGCTGATCATCTGCATAATAAATTAATGTCAGGGATAGAAAAAGACTGCTGTGTAAGAAGTTTATAATATATTAATGTGGGAGGAAAACACAGAACCTGCTGGATCACCCGGCTGGTTTCACACTCAGCTCTGAGGATGGTGCTGTCCATCATGAAGGAAGAGCTGTCCTTCCCACAAGTATGGCCTGGAAAAGGTATCCCCTCACGTCCCTGCTTTCTTCTCAATGACCTGTCCATGCAGCTCCTTGTAAGACTGGTGCTAGAAGAAGCGTTTTCCAGAGCTTTCATTGTATTTGTTATTTTAATTGAGACAAATGAATGGTGAAAGGTACTTGTAAGTGCCAGGAAACAGAGGAAAGCATCTTTTACTTTACATAGTGGGGTAGCAGAAAACCCCACAACTGGCTTAACAGCTAAAGTATTGGGTTCTGCTTTCGGGTGTGTGAAGCCTCAAGTGAAACATGCACTACAGGTGAATTGCAGCCTGTTTTCTCTTAAGCACTTGGGTGGAGGAGGTTCCCAGAACACAAGTGCCATGTGTTCCACACTGCCTGCTCCAGCAGGAGCCTGCTGGCCCTGGGGCATGAGGGAGGGAGGCTGAGGCAGGATTCAAACTTCAGGCTTGCCTCAGGGGAATGAAAGGATGAGGTAGCTAAACAATGAAGGGTTTAATTTTGTCCTTCCCACTTAAGCAAAGCTCCTCACTGTGAAACAATTTTTACCAAGTGCCAGAGAATCTGTTATAGCCACATGATCCTATTTCTACTTTTCCAATGGGAATGTGTGTGACAGCAATAACTGCAAATTATTTTTCTTTATACAGTAATATCTGGCCATGTGTTTAAAATGTTTGGTAGCAGTAGTTAAACAGTTTGCTTTCTAAGGCCTATGGGTTCCTGACTTGGAAGGAATTTTGCTGAGGAAACTCCTTGCATTTCTGCCACTTTTCTTGCTTGCTGCTGTGAGCCAGTGTTGTTCTCCAAGCACTTTTAACCTAATTGCTACACACCTCTGGTTGTAAACCATTAACAGCAGATATTTAACGTGGGAGTGCTGGGATGTGATCTGCAATGTGCTCCAGAGCTGCTGCTTTATCCCAGGATATAATTACAGTATCCTGTGACTTTTCTTCTAATTTTCCGTTAAGTGAGATTTCAGGCAATCCATTTATTCATGGTAACAAAACCCTCTCCCTGTCTGTTCTCACCCTTTCTGCTCCCAAAGACCAAAGCCAGCACCTCCATAAAATCCTGAGCCTTTTTCCAAAGCTGCCTGAAGACTACAGGGCTCTTTACATTGATTCCTGGAATCATATTCCTCCTACCAGTATCAGTTTAATTAATGGTTTTTTTTTCCCCCCCACCACTGATAGTCCAAGGGACTGTTGTTGTCCAGATATTATTTGGGCATTAGGAGCTCTGAGATAAGGGAGGGAATCATAAATCATCTCTATGAAGCTTTGCAGGGTCAGGGCCATAGCAGGCCCTGTTTTCTAAATGGCAAATAAAAATGGAACACTATCTCATTTCTGAAAATACTCCTGCAGAAACACAACTTAGGGGACAGAAAGCCACAATCTAGAAATATGGAAATTTTAGAAAAAGAACTGCCCTTTGTTACACAGAAATGCTGAGGACAGTCGAAGGGTGAAGAGTCTAGCTTTGAGCTTTGCTTTGAAGGTTGAATTTCAGTGTACCAAAAGCAACATCTGTTTCTTAATGAGATGCTGCTGGTTAGTGAAACTACTCTAAAATGTATTCCACTTAAAGGTGTAACTCTCATGACTACATGTCCTACCCATCAAGATATTGTGGCCAATTCCACCAGTGTGCTGTGCCACCTTCAGGTAGAAGAAATGTTCAACTAAATTTTACTCTTCAGAGGATACTCTTCAGTTATTTGTGAGTTTTCTTTTTTAATGTTTAATTTGCAGTGACTAGGTGAAGCTGCTTGGAGTGGCTTGTGGCCTTCACTTGCTGCTAAGCAGGGATATTTCCCAGTCAGATCTGAAGTCTAGATGAAAGCTGCTATAAACAACTATGGTTTCACTGTGTATGATCTGGAGAGGAGGAAGTCATCTGGAGGTTGCTGTTCTTTATGTACTTTACACAGCCTTCCATGAGCAGCATTAGGATCCCTCTTTGAGGCAGCTCCTGCAGCAGAATTCCCCACCTAGTTCTCGATCTACCTCCCACTGGGAATGGGGCTGGGGCCAGGGGAGGAACAATGGAGTCTCCACACACAACTCCTTGGAGCCGGGCTCTGCTTGTGGGCCCTCACAACCCATCACAGTATGGCTGCATGGCCTGCAGGCAACTGCACTTGCTGTTAGGGCTGAACTTAGAAACTCCTGCAGTGACACCTCAGTCTTTGTAGCTCTTGGCATGGAAAATGCAGGGAAGTGATGTCTGCCAACACACCTGCTTTTGAAGTGTTAAACACTCCCAATCAAGATCCAGCATGTTTTGACAAGGTGAATTATCCTTTCTGAAATGTCCTTGGCTTGCTGCCTTGTTCCTTCTCATGAGCCTTATTTGTACCAGCAGGTTGCTGCTTCAACACAGACACATCATCTGGTGCCTTTAAGCTTCATACATACTGTACCTGCAGGACACACTGCAGCCAGCCAGGAAGTCCTGAGAACACGGATTTCAGGAGCATTACAGAGAGATCTTTCCTCTCCTTTTCAGTTTAAGGTTGCTTTGGATCTGTGCTCTTTGGGGAAGGACTCCTGTGGATGTGACTAGGCAGGGAAGAAGGTTATTAAGAACTGCTTGTTTAATAAAACCTGCCAGTAAGTGTTTTGCAGTGCATAGATCAACCCTGCTGTACTTTTGGAAATCAAAATCACCTTTTACAAGTTTCTGCATAGCTACAGGAGTATAATATGGCACAGTTGTAGAGGAAACTCTCAATATTATTTGTGCAAATCATGGGGCACAGCATGTGGTGTCTAACTTGACAGTTTTAGCCGTGTGTCTTGAAGGAAGATGGCAAGCAGGGAAATCCTAGGAGTTATTCTTCCAAGGAATAACTACTGACACTGTAATGCCTGGTTGAGGTGCTAGTAGTAGATAATTATCCATTTGCTGACTCACAGTCTTCCTTTGAGGCATACAATGATGTCTAAAATGATAAAAAATCAGCACCTAGATCCGTAGCTTTTCTCAAATTTGACTTTTTGAAATGGATGTAAAAAATGTGTTCTTTGTATGGACAAACATAGTGCCAGGACTATGTACTAGGAAACTAAATCCGTTCTCTTCTTTTTCTCTTTAACCTCATTAGAAGTGATCCTTACTGATTTTAAGGTTTGTGGAGACTTTTTTATTTTGTGTCTTTTTACAAAGCCTCATTTTTATTTGAGAATAAAAATTATTTTTAGCTTTTATCTTTCATTTTTAAATTTACTTTGAGCACAAGGAAGATGGAGAGAATATATTTTCTCTCAGTATGTGTGATTCACCTTGCAGGTGTCAATGTAACTGGATATGGAATGAATTCATTTAGGTTATATGAGAATTACCATCAAATTAGACTACATTAGGCATGGGACCAAACTGCAGAAAATATTCTTCTATCAAGGCTACCAGAATAGAGATGATTGCATGAAGTGTTTATTTATGCTTTTGTGTCTAAGCAGGGAGTCTGAAATGAATGGAGCTGAGGAGCAGCTGAGGACACTGTGTTTGTCTGCTTGAAGAGAAGGAGGCTGAGGGGTGACCCCATTGCTCTCTCCAGCTTCCTGACGAGGGGAGGTAGAGAGGGAGGTGCTAAGCTCCTCTCGGGATCCAGGGTCTGGAGGTGTGGCAGTGGTTCAAAGCTGGGTCAGGATGGGTTCAGACTGGATGTTCGGAAGAATTTTTTTACCAAGAGGGTGGTCAGACACTGCAACAGCCTTTCTAGACAGGTGGTCAATGCCCCAAGCCTGTCAATGTTTTAAGAGGCATTGGGACAAGGCCCTTAATAACACACTTTGAACTTTTGAGGAGCCCTGAATTGGTCTGGCAGTTAGACTTAGATGATTGTTGTAGGTCCCTTTCAGCTGAAATATTCTGGTCTATAAATTATAAGGTTGTACTGCCTGATTTTATTTCTATTTTTACTCTGAGGAAAATACTAGTGATAATTCTTGTATTTCATTAATGAGGAGATATCCTGCTATAAGCCACAGCACAGTAACTCTACAAAGCCATGACATGAATGCTGTAACACAGCACATCTCTGTGAGAAGACCTCATCAGTTTGGTGGACTTCTTTTCCTGAGAATCCTAAAAAGCAGTTACATGGCCTAGTGGGAGAGGCCTGCCCTGAAATTGAGCTGTTTCACACTGTAATAAGTTAATCTTCCACAACAGAAGAGTGATCTGAACAAGGCAGTCTAGGGGCAGTTCTGCTTTCACCAGATCCCAGAATTCTTGAAAGAAACACAGTCTGTAACACAGAGCTGCAACTGTGGGAAATGTCATGGGAATTTCTAGGTGTGTTCATCGTGTTCAGCCCTGTGAGACTTAAATGAAACATGCACTAACAATGCAGTGTATACAGCAGTCCCTTGGATCTGCGTTCCTTCTGTCTTGCTGCAAGGTTTGCTCCTGCTCAGACTGCACCTCTGCCTCTGCCATGGCTTCAAGAACGTGAGTTAAAGGCACTTGCAGAGTATTCTATGAGATGTAAATCTTTTCGAGGAAATGCAGTTTCCATTCTTTGTGTCTGCACCTGTGTGACTTGGCTGTGACCTTATGACTGGCCTCTCAGTGAGCATATGTCCAGCAACAAAACTGTGAAATTATCTTCCTGCTTGGACATCCTTTACCTCTATTGATAATATTAATTCCCTGGGAAAGATCAGACACTTTCACCCTTCAGAATGGTGGCCATACAGACACAGGGGTACCAGCAGCCTCCTTTTGAGTACCTCAGTCCTTTTCCCCTTTGAAGTTTAAGATTAATCACTGAAAGTCACTGGAACAGCACACTGAAAGGCAGCAGTTTGCCAAGCTTTGACTGAGAGTCACGTGTGCCTTCAAAGTTTAAGCTGTGCAATACAGCTCAAAAATCCCTGGATTTTTTTCCAGAAGCAAGCAGTCTTTCTGCCTTTTTTTAGAATTAAGTAATCTCACTTTCTTTTGTCTTCCTTTCTCAAGCTAGTTCAAATCTTCTTTAGGATCCTTTCATCAGCATACCTGAACTGCCCAGGCTGTCTAGTAAACTCTCTGGTGCTAGGACATCTGCTCTACTTCGCTGTTGAATTTTTATCCTGGTTATCTATGGGTAGAAACTTGCTTTTTTGGGAAACTGAGTGGAATTAGGAACAGCATACCTTTCTTGGATTTTTGCATGGCAATTCTCAGCTTCTCTTCACAGGACTGTGTAATATGCTATTGAGAATGAATTCTTCAGTTCATACCTTTAGATTTTTACAGTTCACACTGCTGTGACACAAGGTACTTGAGATACTTGGCATAAAGTCCCCAAGTGCCTGAAGGGCCCTGCAGCTCCTGAGCTCTTGCTGCCAAGCAGCACTTGGGCATCTGTTTGCTCATTTGTTCATTTAAAGGAGCATGGACACTTCTTGTAAAGCTATGCAGAAACTTGTCTTTGCTGCTGAGATAAAATATAAGCTACTCTATGTTCCAAGAAGAAAGGTCAAGTTGTCAGATTAGTTTTGCTGAACCTCTGTTACTACTTTGTATTACTATAAAAGTAATGCAGAATGATTTGGCCATTGATTTAGGCCGGAAATGGTGAGCAGTCTGCTAGTATCTTTGACATTTGTCAAAGTGACAGGAAAGGATCACTGTGCTATATAATGTGCTATATTTGCTTATGATACCAATCTCTAAAAAAAAAAGTATCTAAATGCCTCTCAGTTGATCAAAGTCTTCTTTCAAGAAACTACAGCTGAATTACTGCTGCATTCTTTAGGAAAATAAAGCTGAACTGGGTTCTCTATTCTCCCAAAAGCTTGGGGAACTTTTGGATATTTAGGTAATATAATGCACAGCCATTGCTGTTGCTTTAAGAATGGTGAGCTGTTATGTACTCTCATCCATGGCTGGCATTCACCTCTCTCCCTTTCACAGCAAAGCCAGAAGCTTTTTGTTTCTTATCTTTCCAGTCATTTTGACTGGGCAGGGAGTGTTCTCCCTCCCCTGGTGCCCATCCTCCAAAGGCTGTCAGCTCCTGCAGCTCTCCTGCCTCTCTACCCCCTGAAAACCACTGAAAGGGCTCTCCTTGCAGTTCCAGGCCCTTGAACCTGTCAGCTTCAACCATGGTTTGGATACTGATGTATTACCTCAGACACCCCCGGCCTCCTGCAGAGGCGGGGGCTGCCTGGGACCCGTGGCTGGACCTTTCTTGAGCTGGGCCATTGTGCCCAGTGAAGGCCGAACAGCAGGAGATAAATAATGCCAGTAATACATGAAGGAAAACTCCTGATTTCCTCCTGTGTTGGTAGGAGATTCCATTTTGTTACAGCTTTTCCAGTCCCTGGCCTGATCCCAAGGTTTCACCTGTTGTTGGTACAGGGGTTGTAATAAAGCCTTGCCACGAATTATATCCGGTTTAAAAGTGGATTATTACAGACACATTTTTTATAGCAACAGGAAGCCTTGTTGGCAGCATATTTTAATTATGCTCTGAAGCTAATCAAGGAAAGAGAAATTGTTCTGAACACAGGAAGCTACATCTACACATTTGAGTGCCTATTTCCACTGGGGAGGTACAAGGAGCAATCTGTTAAACGGCTATAAAGTGCAGGCTTGCTTAGGAAGGGGAGGATCCACCACCCAGTGTAAGGCACCTGCTTACTCTTTACAGTCACCGGAGGGAGACAGGCAACTGTGATCAGGAGACTCTGATCACCTCTGGAAAAGCCCTAACTCTTTTCCCTGATGATAGAGGAAGAGTAAAGAGACTGAAGAGAAATCACATATTGGTAACAAGGTAGCTATTTTATTTCATCACTGCCTGATGCTAGCTGTGAACTTAGTACACCTGAGGCTGGTTGCCATGAGTGCTGTGTATGAACTACTTCTGTAATCTGTTACTGGAGGCAATAAGGTCTCCACTAAGAAGAGCCATTTCCTTAATTTTTCTCCAGGTCGAGAGTAATTTTTTTCATTGTATTAAAGGCAGAGGTGTATATATTGGAACAAGCTCACTTACTCTGTGGAAACTACATGGTATGTAAAGCAGGATGTATAGCATGGTATTGCCTGGTCTGAATGGATAACAGCTATATGGTGCACATACTGCTTCCCAAAGGAGAACATCTCAGTGTCTCCAGTAACTCCTCTTACTATGCTGCTGAAAAGTCTCATTGGCTGGAGAAAGTGCAAACCCTCTCCAGAAGCCTCTAAATTAGATTGGAGATTATTTGGAATACACCCACATCAAGTAAGTTCCTTTAAGTAAAGTACAAGAGCTGCTACAGCTGGGATGTTTGGGGTGTCCTGAACCTTTTTACGAAGCACGGCAAAAGAATTTTCTCAGATTTTAATCCCTGACTGATTGTTATGCAAATGAATCTTAACTGGTATAAAACAAGCAGGAGAGAGGCAGGGTTTACACCCAGAACATGTGGTGTACCCAACTTAATCTTTCAGCAGGTTCAAAATGTTCCCTGTCCCTGTTGCCCACGGGATTTGTTTTCTCTGAGCACATCTCGTCTATTTCGAGCACTCAGTAAACACGCGCTTTAGCTCTTCAGCGGAAAAGGGAAGAAGAATATTATTTGTCTACTGTCCCTGTGTTATAGGCTTCCAATGAGTATTTAGCCAACCAGTTTGGCGGGCCTTCCTGGCTTTGCAGTAAAGATTCCTATTTGTGGCTTGCAGAATAATTACAGTTTGCAGAGGTCCGTTCAGGCTCTGCTGCATTGGTGAGGAAGTTCATGGATCCCACCTGGCTCTGTGCAGGGTCTGTTAAGCGTCACGCGTGCCTGGGTTTTTGACACGCTGCGTTTCAAGGTGCCTTGCCAAAGCATTTGCTGCCTTGTCTTTCTCCTCACTGCATCTGCATTCCCGTTTCTGTTGTTGCTTAGTATCAGCGATAAGAACACCGTGTCAGGGCTCCGTCGTCTCGTGTTCTTTGTGAGTAACGAGGGGGTGGACACACATTCAGAGGTAGAAGGACAGCAAAGTTCTTTACAAATGAGCTTGAAAACCGCAATCCCCACTTCCTACTGCTCTGACGCTGGAAAGCTGCCAGGATCTCTAGAAGAAAAGACAATGTTGCTTTTGTCTTGGAATAATTACTTATCTCGAAACGCGTCGGGACGCCTCTGTACGTAGATATTAATCGAAAAGAAAGTGGACGCAGGGGAAGGACAAGGGGCTGGGGCCGGGCGCGGGCAGCCCCGTCCCCCCGCGCTCGCAGGCGAGTGCCAAGCGCCGGGAGCAGCTGCTGCTCTGCGGGGGCGAAGGGAGACCGTCCAAAAGCGCTTTCCCGTGAGAGGTCCCTTTCGCAAGTCCCTCCCCGTTGCTCCGGGCATGGCCCTGGTGCCCAGCAAAGCGTCCAGCAGGGCAGCTGCGGCGCCGCTCTCCCTCCTCTTCTCTGCGCACGAGAGCAGGAGGTGCGGGCGGCAGCAGCCACCCCTCCCCTCCCTCCGGCAGCCCCCGCCCCTTCAGTCCCTCCCTCCGGCAGCCCCTTCCCTCCTTCGGCCGGCGGCGCGGCTGGGAGGCGCCCGGCACGGCTACAAAAGGGCCGGCCCGGGGCGGGCTGCGCGGTCCTGGTTGGAGCTGCTGAGACCGAGCCGGGTTAGCAGCGAGCCGGGGCTGCTGGAAGGAGCAAGGCTTGCACTTGTTGAGGTACGTTCTTTGCTAAGGGAGGGTAGGGATTGTGCGAGAGGGGCGTTTTCCTCTGCTGGTAACTCGATGCTGTTTTCAGTGGTTTAGCTCCTTTTCCGGGCATTTGACTTCTCTAACGGTAGTGGGCTGGGCAGGGGCTGTTTTGAACATGGGGACTGAATGGGCCTGTGCTAGTCCTGCCTCGAATGGCACCCTCTGCGCCTTGCTTGGCTGTAATGTGTCCAAGAAGGATGTTCATGAACTTTTTCCTCTCTGTGTGTCTGCAGGTGGATTTGTCCTTCAAACTTTTGCCCTTTGAGGACCTTCTGCCCAGCTACAGTGATGTGGTTCTTGGAAAAGATCAGAGCATCACATGAAAATGGAAACCTCCCCAACTCTTCCTTCCTGGGACTGCCACACAGCCAAAATCTGCCAGAAAAAGCCCGACTGGGAGCTGCTGCTTTTCCAAATGTGCTCACTCCTGATAGAATCCCTGAATTTTGCATTCCTCCTAGGCTGACCAGCTCTGGCTCCATTAAGGGCGGTGGCTTCCAGCAGGATCGCAGTTCAGTGGATGCAGCTCTTACTTCTGATTATAGCCTCAGGTCCTTCCCACACCTCATTCAGGTGGAAAGTGTTGAAGAGGAGATCGCAGCCCTGGAGGAAGAAAGCACCAATGCGGACCCACAGTCCCAAGCAGCGCTCTCCCTGCCCCACTTTGCCAGAGCCCCCACTTCCTATGGCTTCTGCACTTTGCTGGAGAGTCCCCACACCAGGAGAAAGGAGTCCATCTTCCATGGTGATCCACGTGGTGCTCTGCCCAGCCTGAAGCTGCCTCGATCCAGAGCTAACACCTTCAGTGGCAAAGGGAGTATGTCTAATCCCATTGCTATCAGCTTTGCTTCTGTGAGACTGCCTCCCAAGCACCTCTCTCTGCAAAGGCAAGGTGCCTGTGACAGTGACACTGCCTCCTCCAGTGATTCCTCTCCTTTCAGTTCTCCGCTTCTCAGCAGGTCACCTCCCAGACCCTGTTCCCTCATCAAAGCACAAAGTCAGGAGGGATTGCTCTGCAGAGCACTGAAAGCCAAGAGCAAATCCAGTATGGCCAGGAACAATTCTCTCTCTACAGAGGAGAGCAGCTCCACTGATAACAGCCCCAGTGCCATGAGGAGGGCCTCAGAGGGGCTGCTTGGCATGCGGAGCTTTAGCACCTCCTGTTCTCCCATCTTTCCTCTGGACCTGACCTGCAGTCGGGAGAGACTGGTGGGAGAGAGCACCGTGGTAATGGACAAGGGAGGTGTGTTGAGGCTGTCGGCTGAATACTGCTCAGAGAACGAAAGGCTGCGGATCCGCCTGATCAGTGCAGAGGGTTTATATGATGATTCTGTGGAGCCCAAAAACATAAACTGCTGTATCTCCTTCTCCCTGGTGCCAGGGAAAACACAGAAGCAGAGAAGCACAGTTATAAAGAGAAGCAGAAATCCCATCTTCAATGAGGACTTCTTTTTTGATAGCATTGCAGAAGAAGAGCTGTACAACCTCTCTGTCAGGATGAAAGCAACAAATAAAGGGTGCAATATGAAACGGGATTATACCTTAGGAGAACGGGAGTTGTCCTTAACCAGTATGTTGTCAGTGTAACGTTTCAAATATTCATACAAATTGTCTTCTGAAAGTTTTCTACTAAATAAAGTTTTAGGTTGACTTTTATGTTGTTGTTGGTTTTTTTTTAAGAATACTTAAAAGCACTGCTTTGCTTGGTGTTACTGTCATGCTCTTGTGCCTTGTTTTGCTGTTTAACACTTCAGTGAGGTATTTGGTGTTAAAAGGTGGCTGTGGAGGAGACCTCTGCCTGTAGAGTAGGACAGGAGCGGGGGAAGAAGCGCTAGGATAAAGGATTAGGCTGTTACCAAGTCAAGGCTGGTTTATGGCTTTCAGGCCATAAACTTCAGGTGGAAGTGTTTTTCACTCTTCCTGGTCCCTAGGTGGGTAACAGCCTGTGCACACAGTACACCCTGAACTCTACTGCAGCTCCTTGGTACTACATCAGTTCAATGGACCATTCTGACAGCACTCATATTTACACAAACTAATGTTTTAATGAGCCCTGTATTCGGAGGGAGAATAAGGTCTTTTACAACGGGTGGATTTGGATTCCCAAAGCCGGTGTAAGTTTGTGTTGAAGATAACAAGACCAGCTTCTGAGCAGCAGCCCCCCCACTGGGGGCAGGGCTCTCTTTACACAGACCTACAGTATCAACACGGAACAGGCTCCTGCCTGGGTGACAGCTGCAGCAGAGTCAGCATCTTCATTTACCTTCCCTTTCCATGGTCGGTTTCACAGCTCTCAGGATCAAGTTGCCAGGTAATTGTGTTTTGGTCAGGCATGCACCTGAGAGCTACAGCCCTCAGCAACTCAGCTATTGAATCCTTGCTGAAGCTGAAGCAGATAAGGTATCAGTGCAGCAAGGGCAAAGGACAGTTTGGGATCATGCATTGAATTCCTGCTTCAGCTAACGATTTGATGCATACCTTGCTCAAGTCACTGTCATACAATTAGTGTAATCAGTCTGTCCTGCCAGCAGGCGAGTGACTGAAGCACTTGCTTCAGTGCCGGGGGAAGCACAAAGGTGCAGAACTCTTGCACGCCTGAGACCAGCTTCCTCTTTTTTTTTTTCCTTGCTGAGGTGGACTTGGGGCTGGGTAAAATGGATAAATTAGCGGGAGGAGGCAAAGCTGTCTTGAAAGTCCAGGCCTGTTGCTGCCTCCCTTGATTAAGTTGCAGGCTTCATTACGTGAAGGTAGATAAGCTTAAATGGAGGAGCAATCCATGAAGGCATGGGGCAGAGAAAACAAAGGTTTACTTTTGTGTTCCCTTTGGGGCTGTATAAACAGGGCCTTGCTTGTCCCCAAATACACATCTTAAAAGCTATTTCACAAAGATTTTAGCAGGATCTCCCCTGACCTATTCTGGCAAGAGTCTAGTTGCCTGCAAATCATAGGACTGCCCACAGGGAGATTATGGTATTCCTTGGCCAATGAATAATTTGATGCTGTTTCAGACTGAAGTACTCCAGGAAGGATAGCAGAAAATGTGCTGATAGAAAATTCCTTCTGATAGCAGAAAAAGCCCAAAGGATGTTGACTGTGACCACAAGTGCTCAGAAATGCCTACTGCTAATCCTTGATCCAACTCACGTGAGATGCTTCTAAAAACAGAATCCTTGTACAAAGGACAACTCACACAGGCGAATGGCTGGGTGTATTCCCGGAAGCCAACTGAAATAAAATGGAATAATAATCCTGTTGTGCTACGGGAAAGAATTAAATGTACTGACACGCTGCTCAAAGGGAGGTGATACACTGTCACTTTTATCCTTGAATCTGGGCAAATTGACCGTAAGGGAAAACCTAAAGGAAGTGGGGAGAAGTGAAATTAAAAAATGTGACTTCAAGGAAGAATCAATAATGTTGCAAAAAACTAAGCCAATTTGATGAGTTATTGCATGGGGTCTCCGAAGGAAGGCAGAGGCTCCCTCTTCAGGCTTCTCGCTTATCCACCATCACAATTTTAGTTCTTGGGGCTTAGGGTCTCTTCACAGGTCTACTCACATGGAGAGATTGGCTGAGATAATCCAGAACAGTTACATGCCTCAGAGGATCCCGTACAGTCACGCTGTGGTGGGCATCTATCCATCTGTGCCATGTGCCATGCCAGTGCTCCCCTGCAGGGACACAGAATGCTGGGATGCTTCAGAATGAAGGGGCCTTCAGGGATTACATCACCTGACTCCTGCTGGAAGCACCAGGACCACGTCCTATTGGGTTTAGAGGGTCTCCAAGGATGGAGACTCCACAATCTGCTTGGGAAACACAGTCCAGTGTTTTACCACCCTACCAGCAGAAAAATTTTTTTTTTTCCTTCATAAGTGAAATTTCCTGTATTTCAATCTGTTCTCGTGGCCTCTTACCCTGTCACTGGATACTGCTGAGTAGAGCCTGGCTCCATCCTCTCCACTCCCTCCCAGCAGATATTCATACATTCAATAAGATCTTCCCTGAGCCTTCCCTTCTGCAGCCCAGTGGGCATACTGCAGTTACCGCCATAAAAGAAATGTGCCTCTGAAGTCTCATCCTTTACCAGGCAGGGAAGGAGTTAAGTCCTTAAAGAAAGTTCTCCCTTCCTGTCATAGAAAGATAGGTTTGCAGCTGGCCTCATCCAATCAAGTATTTAAACAGGTGAAGGCTGCATCTTTGTTTGGTTGAAAGGAAACTGACCTGTTTTTAAGGCTCTTTAAAAAATGATGTATTTCTGAGAAAGCCTCCTCGCAGAAGTTTGATGATAGGCCTGCAAGTGAGAGGGGGACAAAGCAAATCAGTAGAAGACTTTCAGACCCAATTCAAAGGCAGAGTGTAAGCCTGGGAAGGACAGATGGACTTTGCCTACGTTTCTCTGGTAAATAATTTAGCTTCAAGTTTTTCTTGATAATTTTGTTCTTTAATGTAAGAACTTTGAATTAAGTACCAATTCAAGTACATTAGATTAGACTAGACATTACTGCAACACTAGATGGAAAAGAGTTTTGGTGAGGTCCCCCCCCATTTTAGTGTGTCTTTCTACATTTTGGGGTATTTGATCCCTTTTGAGCTTTGCGGTGTTGCTTATCAGGTGTTATTAACAATGCAAAGCCATAATACAATTTGAACACTTCAATTTGCTTGACTGTTAGAGGGCATAGGACTTGTTTTCCTGTGCTCTTACAGGTCAGCTAAGCTCTAAGTGGTGAACACCTACAACGCTGCCTATGCTGCAGCTGCTTTCCGTAAGCGTCAGCCTTATTGGGGCAATTACGTAAAACACCTGCATAAGCAAACAAAAAAGCAACTGGATACTTCAGCCTGGAAAAACTCATGATGCCTCAATGCTTATAGTCAGCAGCAAGAAGAAAATCAGTCTCCTGGTGTTAGCAAACACCTACTTAGAGTTAGGAAATATTATCTTTGTAAGTTTTCAGAACTTCTAAAATATCATGAAAATATGGGAGCATAAATGACCCTTTCAAGCAAAACTCCTGTTTTGGGGTAGTCTGATCAGCTGTGTTCAGTGCTGCTCACTGGTTGGAAGATCACATCTTAATCTAAATTTGAAAAAAAACCTCAGACAATTGTTTGAGGAAAAGAAGATCTTTGTGCCAAGATCCTGGACTCATGTTCTGCTGAGCAAATATTATTTGTTTTAGCTGCACTGGAAGTAATACTTGTGCTGGCCTTTTCAAACACAGTTATGTCGAGCACGCCTCTTCAGTTCTGGAGAAACGTTATTGCAAAGCAAGGCTTATGTTTTTCTTTCCAGAAATCCCCTCAGGTTATCTCAAATACAGTTTGAGTTGCAATATACTGAGGTACGGTAGGGTAAAACGCAATTCCTGTAACTGAGCTCCTTTTCAGGTAAAGTTCAGAAATAATACCAAGGGAAGCAAATACACGTGACCTAAAAAGCCTAAGTGGACAGACCTGTACACCGGGGATTAGGCAGCATAGTGTCTGCAGTATCAAATTCTGTTTATTGCATCACTTCTTCTAAGCTGCTCCCATTTCTGAGGCTGGCTTTGGAGAGGCACTGCTGAGCACAGCACCTATGCTGCTTCTAAGTGCTTCATCTGAGGGGGCTTTTTGGGGAGAGTGGTGCTTCTGCTCCTGGGGCTTGGCTTTTCCATCAGCCATAGTGACTGTGGTGAAAGACTGAACACATGATGGGGCCTAATGGGCAAAAATTCTTCTATTTTTTTATTCTAGGTAGTAACTCTTGCTGTGGGTAACTCTTAGTTTCCTCAGAGAACTGAGGAAACAACAATTAGATGAATGTATGAATCTGTGAAAAGCCTGTCTTGTGGGTTGCCAAGGTGGGGAAGTTGTCCTGGAGAAATCTGTGTCAATGGGATTGCTCAGTGTTCACTAGGACACTAGGGACGCCATGCCACAAGCTGCGCCACCAGGCCACCCCGTGCTCGCCAGGCCACCCCACGCTCAGCAGGCCACCCCACGCTCAGCAGGCCACCCGGTGCTCGCCAGGCCACCCGGTGCTCGCCAGGCCACCCGGTGCTTGCCAGGCCACCCCGTGCTCGCCAGGCCACCCCATGCTCGCTGGACCTTTCCCAACCGTTGGCTGCTGGGCAGTTGTCCTGCGTCAAGGTTGGAGCTCCAGCTTGCATAGGTGCCTGAATTGTGGGCCATGATATTTGGCCAGGGTAGGAAAGGTAATGAGTCACATCTATTGATAGCTTTTTGCAGCAGGATGTTTGATTAAAACAAACAGCAGCCTTACGCTCACAAAATGAATAGCATAACCAGATGCTATTTGTTTTTGAGTACTGTGTGCCCTGAACAAAAAAATGCATGTAAGATTAATCTGCATATTTAAATGAATGGCATTTCAATACAATGTTAATGCTGGTGACTGGCACTGAAATGTACTCTAATATTATTATTAAGAGTGTCTTAGAAGCAAAGGCTGATGCTGAACAATCTGTCCTCGTAGCAGAAGTAAAATGAAGTTTAATGTTGTAGAGTGTCTGTGAACTAACCTACTTTGCATCGAGGTGATTGATGTAAAACACAGGAGTGATGTCCCAGAACACATCTCAGCCTGGGCTGGGCACAGTGTTATGCTGCCTGCAGAGTGGGGAAAGGGGCTACATTCTTTGAGTATTTTGTGCCTCCATTACGATTGATAAGCAAGTCATGTTTTGTGCTGCTGCATCTTTGCATTTAAGGTATCCTCACGAGAGGAAAAGAGCTTCCAGTAGTTCTTTGTTCCTGTCAGGAACAGAAGTAGCTACAGCCCAGGTTCCTGGTAGTATGTGGCAATTGAGGCGAGGTACTGGGAACTGAGCACCAGTCAATGAGATGAGAGGAAGGGTCCAACAAACAGGAGTGAATGGAATTCACAGCCCCTTTTGTTTGATAACCACCACAGGTGACCAGACAGCTCTGTCTTCTGACTTTGTTATTCCTTTTCCTGCTACTTTTCCATTTCTGGCTATAAATATTCTAATGCTGCAAAATTAGCTATCTTGAGTAGTACAGTGAGAACCTGACTTTGTCAAGCACTGCATGTTCTAGACAGGAAAGAACTAAACAAGATTTTCCATTTTGCTTCTGTTCTGTTAAATCTAAATGATTTTTCTACTTACCTTTCTCAGCCTCTTCAGTGCAAAGTCAGGAAACATTTGAAGGAGCACAAGGTGAAAGAAGGTCATCTGAAAAACTTTAGAGTTGCTTCTTTTTAGTGGGAAGACCAGACAAAGTTCTGTGTCTTCGTTACATTGCTGTGATGAAGAAGCACTTACAGGGAAGCAAGTCACAGCCTGTCTGTTTATTTCGTTGCTGTGAATTAGAGGAGGTCACACAAGTTTAGTTTCCTGATGTTTGCATCCCTGTGTGCTGTGGATTTCACATGGCTGTCTCACCATGTTCCTTAGTTGCCTGTAAGGAAGAGCTTTTCCCTGTCTTAAGAGGTGAGAAAGACATTGAGAAGTGTCACTCAGGTAAGAGGCTTATACTAAAGGTGCTCATTTGCTCATGCGCAGAGGCGAAGGATGAGATGAAGTAGCTTAGAATGGCATTGTATGAATATTCAGGATCATTTCTATAAGCCCTTTATGAAAGTGCACAGTTCCACAAGGTGAAACTCTTTAACTCGAATCTTTGTTCTGGTTCTGGTGGGGTGTTTTTTTTTCTTTAGTCAAATCTTCCTGTGCTAACCTGTGGCTGTTTCCAGTGAACAATAAACCTGAATTTACCATACCAGTAAATATTATATCAGTAACAGATGTTGCCTTGAAATCCCAGAGGCAACTTCAACTTGCCTCTGAGGTTTCTGTGATTCCACCAGATTATTTTATTTATGTAATTGTGATTCTAGAAGATGCCCTAGTTGTAAGCATGTGTTGCTTGATCCTTTCTGGCAGCCCCGTGCCCAGCAGAGCTGTACCTACCAGAATTACTTTCTGTTGAAATCCCGACTCTTACATTTTGCAGAAGGAGTTGGGCATTGGCCACAGCTGGCTTTTGCAGTGCTGGATGCCAGAACTTCAGCTGAGCTGGAGGCCCCAGCACTGCTCCTGCATGCACGTGAACAGCACGACGCAGCTTTGGTGTTAGACAGGCTCAGCATGACCTGCCGCCCAGCCTGCAGGGACTGCTGTGCTGAAGCTGACACTAAAGATGGAGTTGAAGTCGAGGAGAAGGGGGATCACCCAGTAAAGCTTGTTAAAGGCAAATAGCTCATGCTGAGTGTTGGCAAAAGCAATGTCACAAATGGTGAAAAAGTGACTGTGGTGGTAAATGCTGACTTTCACACCCGTAATTAGCTGCTGTCAAAGCTGATTCAAGACAGTAATTCAGCTGTGCAGTGTTGGATCAGCTGGTCTGTGGGGGAAGAAGGAGAGTCAAACCTCCACAGACGATTTCTAATGGATAGGAAGAATTGTGTAGAGCCCTAAGTGTTGTTTGTCCGCCATGTGTGCTCCACCAGTGATTGAGGATGGCTGGGAGCGAGGGCATTGCCAAGTGGGATTCTGTAAAGGAATATATCCCCCCTTCTCCTCAGCTGGGTGATTAACCCTGTGCCCTGACAGAGGATGCAGTGCACTGGAGAAATCATCCTGCATTTTTAAGATAAAACTTCTGATTTCTGCTCGGAAAAGTTACAAAATCTATTCTACAGCTTTGTTGCTTATTAACCCAACTGCCTTTTTAGCAGAATGTTTTGCTGGGCTAGATCCTCTGGTATAATCCAGAGGAATCTGAAACAAAACCATTAGTATGAAAATGTTGGTGAAACTGAGAGCTATTCTTAACCCATTGGGAACATTGAACATTTTCCAAGTCTGTGTAAATCCTAAGCACAAATCTAATTCAATAGTCTGTTTCCTAAGATTTGTCCTAAAGAGGTCTCTTGGAAAGGAACAGGCACATCTAGTAAGTGTAGACGAAGAGAGATGGGAATCAGCTGGAATATTTCTGTATTGTTCTGAAAAAGCATGTTGCTTTTTTAAGCCATCTGTTTTGAAGATATCTTGCTAGGAACGAATGAGTTAAGGTTGCTTCAGGAAGGGGACTGGGTGGAAGTTATGGGGCAACAGACATGTCCAGCTGACAGGAATGATTTGTCACCCTTAGAAGTTACTCCATGGGCACAGGAGATGAGCAGAACACTTGAGAATTGCACGAATATGAACAAAACCAAAGGGAGATTAAATCCGTGGGACTTTTTAAAAGGTCAAAATGCAGCATGATCTCAGGGAAGTTACTGGAAGAAAAACTGGTAAAGTAAAAAGCCAAAATGCAGGCTAGGACTACCAGTATGGAACTAATCTGCTCCACTTATTTATATTTCCACTCAGTGTTTGTGTTGTAAAGAAACACTATTTGAAGACTGAGTATCACTCACATTTCACTTTTGCTTGATAAGAGCTTTTTTTCCTAAAGAAAAATAGTCCTTGTTATGGCTTTGGCCCGTGACTTTTCGTCAACTTCAGAATCTCAGCACAGTCAATGATGGCAGGGACCCAGAGATCCCCGAGTCCCACCCCTTGCTACAGCAGCCTGCTCAGGACCATGTTCAGTTGCATTTTGAATATCTTCAAAGGATGGAAACTACATCCTCTCTGGGCAACCTGTCCTAGTGTTTCCCCACCCCCAAAGTAAAAAAGTGGCATTTTTCTCCTCTTCCTTCTCCTGTGTCATCTTTTGTTTAAACGGAATTTCCCACGTTTCAGTCTGTGCCCATTTCCTTTTGTTCATCTGGTTGCACTGAGAATTTGGCTCCATCTTTGCTTCCTCATATCACACTACCATTGTTCCTTTTATTCAGTTTCACCTTCCAAACACAGGAGATGACTTTTCTGTGCTTTGTTTATATGTTTTGCTAATACCAGAAATGTAATAATATAAGATGTCTCACCTATCTTGGCTTTTTCAAAAAATATGACAAATATCTGTGGTCTGACCCTGCTTACATTACATGCAAAGGGAATCTCAGAATGTCCTAAGTGCCAAGTTAAAAACTTTTAATATCCATGGGAGATGCACTGTCATCAGTATAAAATGCAAGTGTTAAAAAACTAAGCAAGACTTAAAACCTGAAAAGTATATTGACAAAAATAATTTGGCAAGGCTGAAGTCTTGCTTCTTTGATAGATTACCAGTGCACAACATAGGTTTCAGTCATGATCCATTTCTCTGTTCATTACACCTAAATTAACAAGATTTTTGACTGCACAGGCTGCAGGACTAAAGGATGTCCAGTCAAAGGATGAAAAGGTTTGCAGTATGTAATTCTGAATGCATCACCCAGACCGACAGCAGTTTAAAAGTGGAGACAGGAGTTGTTAAATGTTTTCCTGAAGAGCGACCCCGAACCCTCATTGCAAAACAATTTGCTAGATTAACATGTATTATCACACATGTGATACAGCAGTATCTGAAGAAAAGTTTTTGCTCAGAATACCTCAGAAGAGTAAATTCTTTTTACAGTGGTCACCTACATGTCTCACACTGCCCCGGTGACTGTTTTTGAAAATGTGGGTTAAAGTTCTCTGATTTGGAAAGAGCTGGCAGCACACTGCAGCTTCGCTTGTTAGTGGTGCTCTAACACACTGAGTGGTGGTAGGCGCCAGGAGGCTTGTTAGCCATACACGTGGTTAAACTAACACAGGCCTGTGCTACCAGATTTTCTGGAAACTACAGAAGGAGACATAATAGGATGTGAGGGGAAAGGAGAAATCCAGTACACCACACAGAAGTCTAGTTCTACAGGTTTCTTCTATACCACGTCCACTTCAGTGTCACTGAAATAAAAACATTAACAAAATCCACTGACAGGGCAGGACTTGCTCAGGTATATGAAGCAGAAAACATTTAGCGAGGAAACGGGTGATATTAAAGTACATCATAAAACACAGTTATTGACCTCCTAATTTAATGAAGCATTGCACCTCATTGGAACAAGCAGTTTGTGCAATAGAATAGTTTAGGAAATAAGAGACCTACTTATACCTCCTGGGAGTTTAAAATGGTTCTGGGGGTAAAAAACCAAAAAAGCACAGCCATAGGGATGTCAAGCTAACTGTCCAGGTGAGGAAAGCTTTTGGATTTGCTAATTCGTGATGTACCTTGACCACACGGGGTTTTTCCTCCCTCTTCCCCCACCAGTATCTGAGTCTCTCTATACAGGCACCAATAAGTGTTGCCAATAATGTAACAGAGTTCTACTCTGTACACGTGAGAGGGAAGCACACAGCCAGACTCTGTGTCCCTGCTCAGTGCGTATGAAAGCAGATTCATAATTAATGCTGCTGCTGAATAAGTCCAGGCACCAGTGCATCGCAATGATTAATTTAACAAAGCTTACCTAGAAATGACACAAGTGATAGCTAATGGCAGATTGTTTCACTCTTGTAAGTGCATATTAGCTGTTACTTTTAAGAAAGAACAAAGGACTGAAAGTCTGTTTTTCCTACTCAGTCTGACAGATAAAATGGGAGGTTGCATATTTCTGACTTTTCCCATGTAATTGCTCAGGTGTATGTCAGCTGCCTGAAGCAGCTTTGGCCTGCAAAGGAGAGGGCAACAGTTTCCCCCCATGCATGATCAGGGCTCAGTATAATGTATAATCCACGTGAATTCTTGCCCCTTTCATGAGCCCACGGTGGGTACAAATAGCACCCAGCTAGGCTGCCAGTACCACCAGGCTTACTTGGTTTGTTTTGGAATTAACAGTTGCATCACACCTGGGACAGAGTACCCAGCCTCCATGTGCACCTGGACAAATGTTTTGAAGAACACTTTGCAACTGTAACTATGTGCCTGTCAGCCACTTAATGCCATGAGCTGCTGATGTTTCTTGGTGCAGCTTTGACTTACCAAACAGGTTCTTGAAGCAAGGTTGGCCAAACAGTTTGGTTCATCAGCTCTGCAGCGAACATACTTCCCAGACTGCCTCAAAACAGTTAGATCACTGGACCTGCCATGAAAACAGATTACCTTGATATAAAAATACTTTTAACCTGTAATTGAATGTTTTTGTCAGGGAAATTGCTGAATCCTCATTTCACATGAACAGATATGCGAGTCATTACAGTTGAGCATGTTTATTGTACATGGCAGTTCTTTTCAAAACACACATGTTTAAACAGATGGCTTATGTTGACTATTAATGCAGTTCCTGCAATTAAGTTCAGTCTGAACGAAGTCGACAGACACTGACATTCTATTGACATCAAAGCTGTTGCATTGCATCTTCTCCCTATGAATGTTCAAATTTGGATCTGCTACTATAGCCTTACTGAAATGTCAACTGTGATAAGTCACGATGCAGCTGAAGAGGAGAGATAAGGTACCTGGCGTCTTGCTAAATTACTTTTTGACGGGGATTTACTATTTGCATATTCATGCTGTTACGTTTCACTGGTGAAAGTCCATGTTTGAACAAACTACTATAAATAAACACAGCAGTAGGAAGAAACTTGTCCCTCTGTCTCTATACACGTGGTGGGCTCAAACCACGGGCAAGTGAACTTGCCATACAGGGAACCCAAGTGCACGGTGGTGCCATGCTCTGCTCACCACACGCCCACAAATGCTGCTGTCAGGTTTATGGTCCTGCAGGCAAACGACAGAAAATAGGAACGGCCACATACCTTGTGAAACCCAAAGCTCTTGTAGTGCAGTGCTGTGTTGAGACAGGATATTGCAATAGCGACTGGCAGAGAAGTGTGAGAGCAGCGCAGGGGACACAGCCCAGACTACAGAGTTGAGGTTGCTTTGGGGCTTTCTGACCTGCAGCCCATTTCACTGCTTTTAAAAGTGCCAGACAGGCTTCTTCTCTAAGAATTTTTTGCAGAGTCTTTGAAATTTATGTAAACATTCATTCCTTCAGCAAAGTGCTTCATACTTCAGCTGTGCACTATGTGAAAAAGTGTCTCTCCTTCTTCTGAACTAGCTGCTATCTTCATTTGACAATCTGCAGGTCTTTCATCGGAAGAAACACTGAACAATTGTTCCCTACTCACTGTCTTTTGTCACCAATGATTTTATAAGTCTATTCTATCATCTGATGTGTTTTGCAGCCTGAGGGATTCTATGCAATTTTCATCACTTTCTCCTGTATTAACTCATCAGTATTTTACTTACCTGTCTCAGTCATTTCCAGACACCTGTCTGCAGCAGGTAATATGTTGGCCCTGAAGCTGGACTTGTATGGCTGCAATTCAGCAAAGAGGGTATCCAGCCCCTTGTGATCCATTCAGGGGTTGTTGACTGCGGCTTCTGAAGTGATATAGAAGAACAGGTTTAGTGAAGTAGAGTAACAGGAACAGCTTAACAAGCATGTCATGTCTATTAGCTACTGCTTACCTTTCCCTCCTTCTTTGGTACTCTCCTAAATTCCATCTTTACTACTTCTTCTATTGTATTGTTCACTTTAGTTTAGTAGTGGGAAAACATACATTTCACATATGTCTTTACAAAGAGATGTTTTCAAATGTCCTTTCATTATTCAGTAGCAACTTTGTAAACATGCATGGGAGCAGCATTCATACAGCACAGAGCTGTGCAGTAGTTAGGCTGTTTTTCATATCTGCTCTAGCAGGGCCTGTGACACACATTCTTGAAAGACCTCCAAGCGTCACTGCGTGATGCTGGACAAGGCTGAGGCTGAAGCAGAACAAGGTCCCTTCTATTTCCAAGTCTGGCACAAGTTCAGCATTGCCCAGCAGTGAAACTGCCTCCATGCTGGAACTCCACCATCTGTTGGAGCAGAGAGCTTGCTTTCTGTCACACTCATGCAAATACCCAGGCAGCCCTAGTCAACACTCTAATTGAGCCTGAACACCGATACATGCAACCTAAACCACAAATAGTTATCATTCTTTGAGTGGAATTCATTGCTGGAATTAAAAAACCCCACCGTATTGCTGGGAAAGACTTACAAAAGCTCTCTGAAGGAACAACATGCAGTGCTTAAATCTCTTCTATTTTTTTTTTATTAGCTTTAACAAAATTTACACCACATGAAGAAGAGGGACAGCTATATATCTCATTACATAAATTCTGACCTTTCCTTTCAGTGAATATATTATAATAGAAATGAACTTTACAGAGTTATTATTTCAGCACTCTCGGATACTCTGTATTCTGTAAAAATCAAACAAACTCCCAAAAGCCCCGCACCACAACCAACACCCATCTCCAAAAAACAACTTCAAAATCCCCCAAACTCCCCAAAATCTAACCCAAACAGCACTTCACCTTAAACCCCCGAAAACCCATATACACTCTTTCAAAAAGCCAGTGAAATATCCTGGCAATAGCAGATTTTCTCTCTAAAAAGGTATAGTTAACATTTTAGCTGACCCAGAGGTCTAGGAAGGAAGTCTCAAACTCAAAGGGAGAACAGCCTGGATGTTTCTCCAGTAAGATGTAACTACAGCAACCACGAGGCACAGCTATTTGTCTTTATAGAAAGAGAGGAGCAAAGTTGTGCTGTAGCTTGATTAAATATTTGTGAAGCTGATTTAACATCCTTTCACCAGGTGAATGTATAATGCTCTAAACAGCTGTGTAAAAATAACCTATGAAAACAAATTATTTTTATAACTTTTCTTGAAAAATGGCTCCAGACAAGTGCAGGTAATGAAGAGGTACCACAAACATTAGGAAGTTGATTACAATTGTAGCTCATAAAGCTGATTATTTAGGTTGCTTGATATTTCTTGTCATTGGAACTGGATTTCAGTTATCGGTAATTTTGTCAAATCACAAGTTTTTGGTCTCATGTTTTCTATCCTGGATGTTAACCTCAGACTGTATTTTAGTGAAAAGATGATTTAATTTTTCTTGTTTCTGATCAAGCTGTGTGTACATGGACTCTAAAGAGTAATTAAGCCTGATTCAGCTCATGAACGCAAACAGAGTCAGACTTTGCCCATCAAAGCTGCTCTGGGCCCAGCACAGAGCTTGTATTTTTTGTGCTTACATTGATCCTGTGCTAGAACATAATGGATGTACGATAAGAAGGAGGAGGGAAGACCAAGAGGAGGGAGGGGTCACCTCTTGGAGCTGGCAGGACATGGCAGGCCTCTGCAGGAGTGGGTAATGACTCTGGGAAGGCAGTGGTGGCTGGGGGGGACCAGCCCAGCTGGCCAAGGACTCAGCAGGAAAACAGCTCAAAGAATTGGGGCTCTGAGAAGACAAAAAAGGGAAGAGAGTCAAACTAGCAGAAGAGGTAAACCAATGGAGATTTGGGAGGGACTGTAGCTGCACTGGTCAAGGTAAGAAAATCAACAATAGCAGCAATTTCTCAGGCAGCAGAACCAGTTTTCTGGGTTTGAGGATAAAATATCCCAGGTTAATAGAATTTAATTTTTTAATGTGTGTTTTCTGAAAGTTAAGTTTTAAAACAACCTATTTCAAAAGGATAACATTAACACAATTGCTACCATCACAGGAAGCATCCAGATCTTTGCTGGAGCAGAAGCTTCCCAAGTTATTCCTGAAGGATATTGGGAGAGGGAAATTGTTGGTCAAAGGGCAGGGGATGATGGGGGAAGGCAGCCTGGGTAGTCACTTTGAGTCAGAGGAAATCTGATGAACTCTGTTCGTTAGCAATGAATGCCTGCAGGTTACATGCATTCATTGAAGAATTTCTCAAATACAAGCTATGGAACAAAGTGAAGGAAAAATGATCACCTTATGGCCACCGTATTTCTTGAATTTTCCGCCCTACTGTGTTAAACAGCTGATATAATTTTGCTGGTGCCTTATTTTCAGCTTCCTGTTTTTAAGCTTACTGGCATTTCCTCCAGTCCCAAAAAGGTAAAACTAATTTACTGAGAGATTATAGAGTATTTAATTTGTGTTGGTTTAGGCAGACATTCAGATTGTGTCTGACATTAAAGACTAATCTCTACTTCCCTTTGGCTTGTGGATAAATGCAACAAACTTTCCACAGTCACACAGGTAAATAAGGATCTTTACAGGTAAAGCAGGACAACTAGAGTACTCCTCTTTGAAAAGTTGTATCATACTTCAAAACAGCAGCTCTCATTGTAACCTTGTGTCTGCTGAACATCAGTAGGATTCCTGGTCTGTGCTTCCATATTCTGTGCTGCCAACTATGAGGAATGGAGGTCTTTTTGGCAGTGGCCCTGATAAACTTGTAGGCCATCAAGCTTGATACTCAGAAGTAGACGTGAATGATGATCAGATGTTTATTTTGTGGTTTGTTTTCATTTTGTGGTTTGGTTCTTTCCCCAAGAAAGCATTTGCTACAAGTGAACAGATTTTGCTTTTTCCATCTAGTGGCAGTCTGTCTGCACATAACAAAGCACCGACAGGCTTTTTCCTTGCTTGTATGCAGAGAATGAACCATCATTCAGGGAAAGACATCTTGTGAGGCATCCTGGCCATGCTGACAGCTGTGGCATAGTGGAAGTGTCCTCTTTCTTCTCTGTCATTTGGCTTTGGCAACTGAGTGTGTAGAAGGAGGTGGTGCAAGCAGGATACACACACCTTTAAGCTACAAAGCAACTATTTGTTGCCTTATGCATATAGTTGAGAGTGACAAGTTCCCAGGCTAAGGAGAGCTGGCAGGGACCTGACAGCGACAGGGGAAAACAGTGTTCCCTTGTTCCCTGGTGCAGGCTCACCCCCAGAGTTGCTGAGTTGCCACCCTTGAATCCCTGTTTTTGATTCAGGGCTTTATGCCTTTCCAGGAAGTGACATTCTCCATCTCAACAATCTTGCCTCTGTCTGTAAAGTTATCTTTCTCAATTTGTCCAGCCCCAGCTGACATAAGGTCTCACAGCTCTTGCTCACAATTTGATGGTTTTCTCGGAAGTCTGAGTGAGGATTATGCTGCTGTGCCTCAAAACAGCCTCAGGTTACAGATGGCTGAAACAAAAGGAGGAGGGTAACAGAGGAGATGCTGCCATGAACTCTGCTATCTGTGGCTGTGTGCTGAGCAGGTTGGCTGGTCTGGGAAATCTGGCACACCCCCCACCCTGTGCTGGTGCAGAGCTAAGAGCCCATACCTTGGATTAGGTAAAACTACGTGGAAACCATTTTGGAGCATCATTAGTGAAGAAAAGAATTCTTTCAATTGTCTAATATTGAGACAGCCCTATTTATCAGAATCTCAAAGAACCACACTGGTACTGGACAGTTTCTGTCTGCATTAGAAAAAGAGTTATTCATAAGTATCTTCCAGGAAAGTGCTCGTCCAACATTCCTGATGGAGGAGAGAACAGAAAATTTTCATGACTAAGCACTGCAGTTTAGGGACAAATTTGAGCTCACAGTGAAGAAAATGCAACCAGAGGATGTTACAAGCCTGTTAAGGATTGATGAGCATGTAAGAGGTCTATGCCAAATATTTCAAACTCTAGTCTTATGTTATAAAAATTGATAAGTCTTGTGGTTTGTTTTTGGGTTTTTTTCTGTGTGTCATTTATTTTTGATTTCTTTTTTATTGCTAAGTATATAACAGCACTGAAAATTCTATGAATTGAAATGCTGTGCTTGAAGTGAGGGCAGTTGAAGTAAAATAATCTGTCATAAAACCCAAATGGTGACCATGAAATTATAACAGATGCAAGACTGAGAAACTCAAGCTGCCTGGACATATTGAGTAAATGCCATGCTGGGACACAAGGCAGGGTAATTGCTTGGTTCATCAAGCAGCCAGAGACCCACAGCATGAGAAATCAGTCCTGGCATACTCCTAACCAGTGTGCAAGATTCATAACAGTGAATGAATAGTTGTGATTTGCAGTAGAGACCATCAGGTGCTCAAATACCAACCTTGGAGGAGGAAAAACATGATTCACTACAGTAATACATAAAAGAAGACAAATGAAGAGGCTTCTGAAAGGAAACTTAATTTAAGCTGTGCAGAGAGGATTTAAAGAATGCTTATCAAAGATTTGGATGTATGCACCCCTGTCTAATGTGTTTTCAAAAAGACCAAATCACAAGGAAAGTGGTGTGGCCAAACAGCAATGGGAACTTTGTTATAGAAATATCCTCAAAAAACCAAGAAAATCAAATCCAAATAATAAAAATTGAGAAGACCTTAAACTCTGGTTTTAGAATTAACTTCTCCCAAAAAAGGAAGCCATAAGAACTAAGCTGTATCCCTATCATCCTTCAGTTTGCTAGCCAAGCTCTTCTATTATTCTCCTGTAAAATATGTTCACTTGTCCTCCGATCATGCTAGTGCCTATATTTGAATTAATCTTTCTTGACAAGGGGTGACCTACTCTAATGAAGGCCTTTGTTTTTAGAAGTCCTAACTTGTGTTTCATGAGAAACTTGCAAAGGGCTGTTAAATATGAAGACAATCTAGTTCTGTGTGCTTTTTCATATTTTATTATTTTAAATGATAAGGGTAAATATTAGCATCACAGAAGCACATCACATGGCCTCAACTACTATAAACTTAAAATGATCAGTATTATAATCAAACCAAAATGACAGTTCAGATTAGATGGTGTGTTCACTACCTTATGAAGTCATAAAGCTAGCACAGTGTATAATCAAAGTGTGTGCCCAACAAGGAGAAGAATTGCTATTTGTTGATTTTGCATCAGGTGTTTGAAACAGGAGTTGTTTCCCTTTGGTAAAGGCCTGTCTGTAACAGAGGACTTCAGCAACCGGGGATTGCCAGGGCCAGGGTCTGCTGAACAAAGGGTGTGAGAGAGGATAAAGCCTCTTTAGCCAGGCTTAAGGAACTACAGAGATCTAAGCAGGCCCTTCGCCATTTTCTGCTCCGGCACTTTCTCCTGAAAATCTCATTGTAGTTGCAGAGCTATTGGCTACCCTCCTTCATTATTTGTTGCCTTTACCTATACGAGCACAAAGCTTGCCAAGGGTTTTGCATAAAGGTTCATCTCTGGACTCAGGACTAACAACCGTAGGTCAATACAGCCAACTTTCAGATCACTCTGTTTTGATCTCAATTTAAACAACAGGATTACGAGCTGAGGTTTGCTTTTCAGCTGATTATGGACTGTCTCTACAAACCAGTACTGTCTGATCTTCTGCACCGGCTGACAGTCAAGTTAATTGTGCACTTTGGACACAATCTGTGGGACACAGTCCTCTTCAAGTGGAAAGTCTTAAACTTTAGTCCTCTTCAGAGCTGGTCTTCATCCCTCTATGCTACAGAGGAAAATCTCAGAAGGAATCCAACTATCTATTTTAGGTTAGGTAACTGAAAACGTTCTTCTTTTTTTATTTTTAGTTCATCTGAGAACATGTAATAATTTACATGCCAAATGTATTTTTCAAGATTATTCTTCTGTGTCCACTGAAGTTTTTGAGTTTCTGTGTAATCTGAACACATTTTCTTTCATAAAAAAAAGTACAAATCTAAACTGCTGTAAATGTACCTTTCTAAGTTTCCATGTCTTGTCTTTACCATACTCAAATTGGTTGTATTTTGGAATTTGAACTATTCAAATCCCAGTCTAACGTTCTATGGTTACACATTCTTCGTGCTTCTTACATATTCAGTAAAAACTAGTGTTATACAAAATATTTTGTAAGTGAAAAAATGTATTTCTATACAGCTTATTGGCATTACCTATGGAAGAGAAAAATTGGAAAAAACCTCTTTTTCCAATCACAGCCTGAAAAACTCCTATATGATTGAACTGACTGATGCGTTTATTAATTATGATACGCTTTTATCCTTTCCTGACTACACCGATTCCCAGAAATAGTGGTGCTTCTGCACACAGTTTAACTCCCTTGTAAACACACCCATCTGCTCAGTGTTTTCCTTCCTGCATAACTTTTACCTCAGTGGTAAAAGCAGCTGACTGAGGGCATTAGGCAAGGAATACATCTGTTCCTGCAGATTACCTTGTTAAAATGAAATGTGAAATCAGGCAATGGTGATTCTCTCAGACAATCCCTACACTGACAAATGCCAGCTAGAGTTCAAGGATGTGGGTGACAGGACACGTCAGTGACTGTACCTTAAATGCTTACGCATCAAAGAACATTTTAATTTACTTTTTGATATCTCTGCCTTGGAGAGTGTTATAATTTAAAGTGGCTTTTCTCAAAATTGTGTATTCTCAAAGTCAATAAAATTCAATGTGATTATTGGCCAAACTGTTGTGTCATGGAAATCATTATTATTCCACTGACTTCAAATTTTTTTCTTGGTCTCTAGAGAAGTAGTGTCATCTTCAGATTTGACCATTTTAATGGCAGAAGTACACACAGAGTGTTCCTATGGAGTTTAGAACAGTGGAAGGATCATTTCAAACTCTGATAGAGACTGGGGGTGGGCTCCTTTCATGCTGGTGACAAGTTTCAGAAGTAGGATGCCAACAAAATTCAGCTCACCAAAGGTACTTGTACTGACCGGCTCTGTACTTTGTACACAAAAATCTCACGCTCCCGGTTTTATTCCCTGGAATTTTCCAAGAGCAGCTAACTGTCAGTTTCACAGGTCCCAGAGCCTCTACAGTGGAGAAATCTCAACAACAATTCAGACAATTTCAACACAGTCATAGCTCCCATGTTATTCTTGTGCTGCTGTACTCAAATCCTGAATACAGAATCTGGTCTGCTGGTTGCTGTAATGACAAGTGTTTGTTGTGCTCCTTGTTCCCATGAAGTGAACACAGACAAACTACATGGATTGTGTGTTTTGTGGGCAATTGTACCCTTAGGTCTGCTCAGCTACATTGATCCTCATAGGAGAGCACTGTCTCACCAGAGAGTTTGCCAGCTTGCAAGCTGAATTTTGCTTGGAGGCTGTGCATCTCAACAATGACTTCAGCTTCTTCCAGAGGATCAAAAGGTATCTTCCATGTTTGGCAGTCCTTGGTTTATAAAGTGAGGACTGTTTTATTCTTACTAATTTTAACTCTGTGTAGATCTTATCCTGTGCATTTTAGAGGAGAGAAAACAAAAATTGAAATGAGACAAACTGTCTGCAGGAGAAATGCTTCACGTTGGGACGAAACACCTGGTATCTACCCAGGACAGAATTTGGTATTATATAAAGGTGAATAAGTTGAATAACGGCAGCATGGACAGGCAGGCTACAAGATGTGCTGGAGACTACTATTTAGAGGTGTCATCTGGATCAAAAACATCTATTTTTGTATTTTAAAGGATTTTTAAACTGAGATTAAACTAAAGAAAGGTTTGAACATGAGCGGTTTCTGATCTAGCACTGGAATTCAGATGGATTCCAGTGTCCATGCAGTTAACTCCTTTACGTGATGAGGATTTGGTATAATGTGTAAGGTAACAGGCAATTTGATGTGTGTCTGTAGCTCAGGATTACTACTTCGCATTATTTAATGCACAAACCAAGACATTTGTCATTCCAATAACCTGATTTGCATGGACTCCTGCAGCAGAGCATGTGAGTGCCTTATTCAGGTACATGTTTATTTTTTAACAGAGTACTTTTTCGTTACAGTAACACCAGAAAAAAAAAGCACATATGGTCCACTGCTGTCAAAAATAGAGATGTAGAAACACGGTAAGCAGAGGCTCCTAACTTCTTTCTCATCCGCCAAGTACAACCTTTCACCTAAAAAACCCAATCACCTGTAGAAGGTAGTTGTTAAGATATTATTTTATTAGGTATTATTAAATAGCTTCCTCCTGATAAGGGACAGCTCACAATATGTACAGCAGCTAAAAATCCAATTCGTATCCATTGGCTTCAGCCTTTCCAAGTCACGCATGCTGGCTGTGCAGAGGGTTAATGTTTCATGAGAAAGGCAAGCTTCTGAAATCAGGCTAATCTATAAATAGCTTCTTTATTGAATGTTGGCATTTAAGGCTGTGGAATATTCTGAAAACTAAGGGTATGTGTTTTCCAGTATTTTCTACAAGTAGTTAACATACAGTCTAGGCCAGGTTGCCTTTATTGCTTCCTAAGCAGCATGCAAGAGGCTGTGGGGACAATCCACTTTGTACCTAAGAGGTCACGAAGACTGGGATACAGCTAGACCTGTCAAAAAATCAACCTAAGTAGGATGTTGCCAAAGAATGTGATTTTTTGGCAAGTCTCCCTCTGCTTTTATGGAAAGCTTTTTATTCATAAAATATCAAGTGAAGGACAAGGAAAAGGAAGTGGCACTTATTTGTAGGAGAGCTGTACCAAAGACGGAGCCTTTCTGCTGAGAAGGTGACCGTGATACTCCAGTGCCACTTTCTGATTTGGCACAGTCGTATTACAGCCTTGAAAGACATGGGTTTAGCACAATCTGAGTGTCACACTTGACATCTACAACCATATTATGAACTATCACTATTAAAGTTTCCAATGGAAGTGAAGCCAGGATTTCACTAGAGCAGTATCAATATTTACATGAATCTCCTGTTTGGGGGGTGGCAGTGATTTACTGTCACACTGTTGCATTGCCTGTGGGGAAAAAAGTTGCAACTCTTGGCTACTCAGCTTTAAGTATATGAACATTAGAAAAAGCCAGAGAATACCAAAGTTTCAGAGAAGATTGGAAGGCCAAATATGAGAGTGACATTTGAGGCAGACTTTTGCTTTTAAAATCAGGCTTGAGCTGCTTAGTATCTCTTAGCAGTTGAGAAGATCTAAAGAATAAAGAATTTAAGGGCAGATATTTTGTGTTTGAGTTCAAGTACAGTATTCAAATATGTTACATGTTGTGACCTTCGAGTGCCTCATTTGTGGAATAAGTGATAACCTACTTACATTTGGCTACATACCTACTTCTTATGTGAGAATCCTGGTATAATAAACACCCAGATTATGCATATAAAACAATAAAGTTGGAATGGTAAATGTACTTATCTTCAATTGAAATACAACAAACTCTGAATTTAGATAAGCTTTAAAAATACCATTCAAAAGTTAGTTCCTCATATGAAAGTTAGTTTCAACAATTAAGTGGCACGTTCTTCTGTAATGAGAGATTACAGTAACCCTTAGTCTTTGCAGTCTTGCTGATGTGGGTGGAAAGATGTATCCCCAAACCCAGCAACTTACCCTCTCTTGAATGCGGCCTTGCAGGGTCTGGACAATGTGCGATCCACTGGGGAGAAGCCTGCACGAGTTCAGCTTGGAATAGCAGATTTTGCATCCCTTGAAGCGCCCAGCCAGCGTACAAGAGGGTAAAGAAGGAAAAGAACGTATTTGTATTAAAAAGCTGCTCAGAAGATTCTATAATTCTCTCATTTATGACTTAGTAGGTTTTGCTGAAGGACTGTTCCAAAGTCCAAGTCAATGTGCAAAGGACTGTAATTTTTAGGAAGGGTGATGGCTTGGCTTTGGATTAATAGATGCTTATGCGTGCTTTCACAGCGAATAAATTCAAGTCCTTATCCATGAATGAAACTACACTTGTAATTTAAAATCAAATACGTTTGGTCCAGACTAGACTACTATTGCTTCCTTCCCCACTTAGTGGCAGCATATTCATTAAAATAAGCACATTTTTATTTCAACCGATTTTCTACAAAACTAGTGCCATTTTCATCTTTACAGTACATTGCTGAAGGAAAAAGCTTTGACTCTCAAAAATTCTGTCAAATAAAGCCCTCATGAAAAATTAAGGTAGATTCTTCTTATGATAGAACTTAGCTGTTTTTTGAAGATTCCCTGGCTCAGGATAAAATATAGCAATGTAATTTATATTCCAAACCTCAGCTGGTATGACATGCATGTAATCAATACTGATAAGATAGACTAAACCTCTTGGCTTAGAAATTTCATGCAGAAATGCAGATTCTATAATAAATCTCTTAGATGCAGAAAAGGTGCAGTAGAAAAAGGAAATGATTCTTCAAACTCCCTTGAAAACCACCTGTCACAGTCAGATTGGCCACGGAGCTGTCCTCATCTGTGCATACAGCATTATTTTATACCATGTGGTATTTACACTTTGTTGTCCTTGTTTTTGCTGATCACACGAAAGCTGTAAAGATCTTTGGGTCTAGGCTTTTAAAAAAGGTCAGTGGGGAATTCCACTTTTTAAAATCTAGATTTCTCTGAAAATTCATTTATAGAAGCCAGTGAGGATAATTTTATGCAAGGTTTGTCTTGGATCCTAATGGGAAAGGGTGCACATTTAGTTTTTTATTTAGAAACAGATGTGGCATTTTTATAGGTGGAAAAATGCAATCATTGTGTTAGGATTTAGACAACATGTCTGGCTTAAAATTATTCTGAGAAACAAAACTGGGGTTTCTGCAGACTATTGAAGTTATTTTTATGAATTAGAGAGGCTTTCATTTGCATATCATTTAGTTCTTACATATTCGTGCATGGCAAGTCTTTTATATTTTATTGTTTGATCACAGAGAGAAAGGACACACAGTGAAATGGTATCACAGCTTTTTGCAGATGTCAGTTCTTCTCCACTGAGAACTGAGACTCTCCAGCTGTCACAAGGTAAAAGGGAAAGCAGATTGCTTTGTGTTGGCATCCTCTTAGTGCATCAGACATCTTAATGGATCTTAATATGTTGGGTTTACTTACTGCTAATAAGATTAAGTATTGCAAAAATTTCTAAGAATTATTTTAATTGTTAGCAGTTTTTTAAGTAATAGCAGTTGTTTTAACTATTTTGCTACTCTAGTTCTTGTAATTTGGGCCTTTATTAGTATTTGACATAATTGTTTAGGCACCTTCTATTTTCACTTATTGTCTACAAGTGCATGCAGTGTTAATGAAATCTCCTCCGTATTACATTGAAACAAGATTAAAAACAGTGCAAAACGAAGTTATTACGAAAACTTTAAATCAAAAGATAAATAAGACTAACCCCAATATCAAATACTACTATTTTACAGCATACTAAACTTTTCTTTAGAAAAGGAAAAATGGCAAGATCATGAATATTGATCTTTTCCATCTGTTAAGCCCAAAAATATATGCTTTAAGTATATAGTTACTTCTGAGACTGTAACAATCCAAAATTGTGACAAGCGAAATCCTCAGTAGCTGGAAGGAACAAAACATTCCTCATAATCAGTTGACAAGGAACTGCTTGCTCAGAGAGGCCGTGGTATAACTGCTTTTGGAGATTTTCAAAAGTTGTCCAAACACTTTTGGCTTTTGGCAACCTGATCTAACTCACCACAAAGTCCTCTTATCTCTGTAGACTTTGTGATGAGAGTTGATGCAACATTACCCGGCTGATTTCCCAACTGCTAGTGGGCATACATTCTGTTTAGTGAGGTACAGTGGATAAAATTTGCCGTCTGTTTGCTTGCCAGCAGTCAGAGGGTAGGAGCTGAGATTTTATAATATTAACGCAGTAAAATAGGAGAAGAAAGCTCGCTATTGAGCTATCAAGCCATGTCCCTACCTTGGATTAGCATTAGAACTGCTGTGACTATTATTTATTTATGCATACAAGATTGTGTAACAGGCAACTCTAAGCAAATACTTGTTGCTGCAGTTATTCACAAAACTGAAGCTTTAACCGATACTTTAAATGCAGATTTCTTGTCTTTTCTTAGGCTTCGTATTTTTGGTAAAGGTTTCCCTAGGAAGTTCGATCAAATCTTGCCACATAAAATAGCAAACTCACAAAGCTGAGTGTCACAATGTTGTATTTATATTTCCTTTTTAGTAAATTAGTGCAGTGATGGAATCATCAGATCCTCTTATTTAACAAAGTGCTGCAATAATATAAAAAAAGGCTTTATACACCACCATGATTTTCAGCTGAGTAAAACTAATTATTCAATTCATATTTATCAAACCAATCATTAAGAAAATGCAGTAGAATGCCTGGGGTTTTCCCCATGGCGAGTGAACATTATCTGTGTATTCAATGAATGGTCAGCAAATACCAATATTTCTGTTTGTCCTGGATCTGTTCTCCTAGATACAGAATTCATACATCATCTAACTGTGGATGAGGAGGTTTGGGGGTTGTTTCCTTCACCCCCACCCCATTTTGGACTGGTTACCTTTCTCATGGAGAACACACAAGGAATGGCACCTACCAAGAGACAGAGCAGCACTAATGTCATTTTTGAGCGGTATCCTATCTGCAGGGGAGGCTCAGGCAGATTAACAAAGGATTGTTGGTAACCAAGGTGCAGTAATATGTCTTTATTTTCAGGTAATATTGCAGTACTTAAACCACACGTATGGTTGATAAAATATCTATTAAATCTGCTCACAGGTTTTCCATTCTTAATTCACTTAAGTTTTCCTTTCATTTCTAAAAATCTATGCAGGATTTACTGAAATGGGATATCTGACACAAATGTGACTGGCTGGTGATCTTTTCCAAGTTAAATCACACTCCTTCAGGAGCAGCTTTTGATCCACTATGTCTTATACTTATGTTTGCTAGGAAAGCGTAGAATCATTTATGTCGGAAAGGACCTTCAAGATTGAGTCAAACCTTCCACCCTGCACTGCCCAGGCCACCACTAAACCATGTACTTAAGAGCCACATCCACAGGTCTTTTGAATACCCCCAGGGATGGATACTCCACCCCTTTCCTGAGCAGCCGATTACAATGCTTGATAACCTTCCGGTGAAGAAATTTTTTCTAATATCCAACCTAAGCCTCTCCTGGGGCTACTTGAGACCATTTCCTCAAACAAGATGATTTTATAAATTCACAGAGTTCTTTAAGTTCTTTAGAACAACACTTTAGTTATTCAGGACATTATTTAACCACACGAAAACTTTTTTTTTTGTGGTTTTCAACACCCTTTATAGTTGTGATTAACTTTTCTTTGGGGTTTTTCTTCTGTGCAGAAATGATGACCATTATGAAAAATGAAGTAGAAAATGGATATATCATCCTGGCTATATTGTATAATTGTTACAGAGAAAATTTACTACCATTGATTTGCACAATTGTTCTTAAATTGACGTACACTAAGTGCATGAACTGCCCCTGATTAGCCAGTACTTTTGCTTAAGCTTTAGTTATTCAGCTTTGGTTTGTATATACAGAAATTAAAATCTTTCAAAACTTCGTTTTAAAAAAACACAAATGAAAATTCATTACCTAACAGAACAGCAGCGGGAGGTCTATGCATAATTTCCTGACATGTTTTCTTCCATTGTCTCTTCCCTATGACAGTAACAGCCAAGACTGTACAAAACAAGAAAACAAATAAATTGAACATAAAGGTAGGCATATATATACATGTATATAGATGTATAAATATATATATATATAGTAATGAGGTACAGGTGTAGTATTTGCCTCAGCAGTGTGTGAAAAGGTAATAAACCCTTCTGTGCTGCTTGCATGCTCTGGACTGCACTCTGTGGTTTACCACATACGGTTTGACAAACTGAAAAGGGATTTGACACATGCATTCGGATGAGGGTGAGTGTCCACAATTCAAATAAAGTCAAAAGAGTTCCTTAGCAAAGCTCTCTGGATTTACCTCAGCTGCAGCAAGAGGGAGCTTGCAAGCCTGAAACACAGGCTGTAATAGAACCAGAGCGGTAACAATTGCTGATGGACCCTTCCTTTGTCAAACTTAAACCTTTTCCTTCAACTTTCTGGTTTTGTAAAATCTTCTTGCACTAAGCTCCACAATATATTTGAACCCTGTTTAAAGCAGTATTTGTCTCACTCCGATCATATTTATGTGGTGTTGATGTATTTTCACATACTTTTGAGGTTGAATCCTATTGCTAATATTGATTTCTGCTCTCTGAAATACATTTTCAGACTGAATGTGCTATTTTGAGCTACCAAGTGCTGTGCTTCCATGAATAATTGAGCTCCTGTGAGTTCAGAATGACTTTACAGAACCAGTTTGAGATTAGAAATTTAAACCCCAGAGATTTTAACCTTTGTTCCAGGGTTGACATTGCTACCTGCAGGTTCACCACACGGAATAGCCTGCCCTTACCTACTTTCTCTGCAGTGCTACTACCTCTAAAAAATCTGGGGTTTGCGATTTTTTTCTCACTTGTGTTCACTTCCTCTGTGAGCTTCCTGAACTGCTAGATTAACAGTTTAAACAGTTTAATTAATAGTTTTAAAATAAATAGTTTTCTTAGGCACTGTAAGCACAAGCCAGGTTCCGTCAGCCCCAGGTGAACCGACGTGAACAATCCGCCCTGGGACGGCATCAGCACGGGCAGGGCCCCAAACGCGGCCCCACACAGACGAACGGGCGGTACCCGAGCGGCTTTCGGCGGGAACCGCCTGAGGGCGAACGGGGGCCCGCCGGGCCGGCCCCCTTCCCTGTCCCCCCGCCAGCCTGCAGTCCAACCCGCACGGCTCTCCGGGGCTGCTGAGGAGCCGAGCCGCGATGCCGGTGCCGGGACGGTGCCCGCGGGTGAGGAGCCGGGGCGCAGTGCCGGTGCCAGGACGGTGCCCGAGGGTAACAAGCCGGGACGCGGTGACGGGACGGTGCCCGCAGGTGAGGAGCAGGGGCACGGTGCTGGTGACGGGACGGCGCCCGCGGGTGAGGAGCCGGGGCGCGGTGGCGGGACGGTGCCCGCGGGCGAGGAAGCGGGGCGCGGTGCCGGTGACGAGATGGTGCCCGCGGCCGCTTGTCCCTCACGCGGTCCCTTCGCCCTGCCAAGCGCCGGGGGNCTCCGAGCCCTCCCCACGCCCCCCGCCTCTGCACCCCGGCAGGCGCTGGGTTGCGCCCCGCCCCGTCAGCTGACTGCCGGGGGCGCGCCCGCGCTGGGTCACGCCGCGCTCGCCGCCCCCTCCCCTGCGCTGCGCTCCGCTCCCCTCCCAGCCGGCGGCCGCGGCTGAGGGGCCGCCTACGCCATGGTGCTGGAATCAGTGGTGGCGGATCTGCTGAACCGCTTCCTGGGCGACTATGTGGAGAACCTGAACAAGTCTCAGCTCAAGCTGGGCATATGGGGGGGTAAGGAGCCCCTTCCCTCTGCCGCCCCGTGTCCGCTGGGCCGCCGGAGTCAGCGGGGACAGGGAGCGGGTCTCGCTGGCTGTGGTTCACCTGTGAGGGGTTCGCGGGCCGTGGGACCCCCGACCCCTCTGAGGGGCGGGCGGTGGGTTTGCGGCCCCCTGTGAGCAGCAGGCGAGTTCCGGGGCCGCGGCCCTCTGTGACGGACGGTCGGTGTGTGGCCCTCCGTGAGGGCCGGACGGTCAGTGTGGCCGCAGACGTCCCTGTTCCCTTGGAGGACCGTCGGTCGTTGTGTGCCCGTGGTCTCTGGCACCCCCTCCCTCGCGTCGGTCTGTGGGGCGGGGGCATGGGCGCACGGCGCTGGCCTCGGAGCGCTCCGAGGGAGGAAACCGCCGACATGGATAAACCCTCTGTTTTTTTGTCCTATTCGTTCTCTCGAGTGCTGGGTGGAAGCACGAGGGTGCTGTTGGGTCTGTGGGCGGGCTCATGGCGCAGTGCCCCGGGCGGCGGGAGCGCTGGGCGCCGGTGCAGCTGATGGGGTGCTTGGGGAGCCGTGTCTTGCAGTTATCGGTGTAAATAATGTGTGTTAAACAGCTGGGATAGTGCAGTAACGTGGAGTAGCTGTTCTCGGTGAATGTATCAAAACATTTCCGTTCGCTGCCCCGTAGTTATGCAAAAAACCAGCTGAAGTACTCCCTAGGGAAACTGGCGGGTTTAGGTGCCTTCCATAGGTGAGTCATCACCTTATTTTCGCTCTTGTCGTGGTTGTACGCATTTTAACATTTATGCAATATTAATACCTATACTTCAAATGGAATATAGCTCTAAGGAATCTGGCATTAAAGCACTAAGCGGGCTTTCCTCGGGTATAATTCTGTGCCAGCGTTTCATTTAGAAATCCTATTATGTTGTCTGCATCAGGAAAAGTTAATGTGTTTGTGAAAATAGGCATGTGTTTTTTTGGCTGTGTGATTCATGATTTTTCTATTATGTGAAATCATGAAAAACAAGATACCATTTTCCAAGTCTACCCTGTGTTGATAGAACTGCAGTTGTCGTTCACAACTAAGTGAATAATAAGAAAGACCTCCTATTATTGTGAGTGTATTTAATAGAGTAGAAACATGTAGACATCCAAGTTGGTGATGTTTTTGTCATCTCTTCCAACTGAAATTTTGTCTATAATCCGTGTTTAGTGGCTCTTACAAATTACACTTTTTTTGTGCTGTTCTGTAACTGAAATAAGGTTTTCAGGTTTTATTCATAAGTACTTGTGAGGATTGTGGTTGTGTTCCTTTTTCTAACATAAGTAATACTTGAAGTAATTTTTTCTGTGCTTCTCTCATTCTTCTAAACAGGTAATGTGGCACTTGACAATTTACAGATAAAGGAGAATGCATTAGTAAGTATCCTAATAGCTTCAGAATTGTTTTTATGGGTCTAAAGACTGAGAGTTAGGATAAAATATTGCTCACTGAAGTCTCACAAAAGGGTACACTGTGTTCTTTTTTACTGGTTATTGGAAGTAAGTTCTTGGTTAACTGCTTCTAATTTTGCTCATTTTACTGGGACAGAGAAAGAAAAGAAGTTGTGGTTGAAAAACAAGAAGTAACTTGCATTAGGTTCCCATAGTCGTGTCTGGAAAAACAAATGACTTGGCTGATTTTCATGTTCTTTAATCTGGCTAATGAACATCTGTGCTACTGAGAGAATCTTGCTCCAATATTCAGTGTGTTTCAAACTTCACTAGACGGAACTGTTACTCTTCTGTGCGTTGAAAACACATTGGATCTTTGTATGATCTGATCACTGGCTTCTGTTCATTATTCTAAAGTTTCGTATTTTACTTGCCCATTTCATCCGTTCCTGATAGCTTTGTTGTACTTGAAATCTATTGCTACAAATATCTTCATATCTGGTAGATAAGAAAGGAGGTGTTACTTTGTACATGCCTTTCCTTCTTATGGGGATTGATTCAGATTCCAGCAGTTCTGACATTGAAAAATGCAAAGTCTTGTATGTGACTGACCAGAGCTGAGAGTGAGCCAAGACCAAGTCAAGAACATTAAAACAAGGCATGGTTCTTACAGCCTTACAATTGCAATGTGTTAGATTTCCATGCAAAAGTAATCAAAGGAAAGTTGGTGTTGAACACCACTTTTAGAGAAGTAGCCTACACTTTCTTGAAAAAGAAGGGATCAAAAGAATATGATATGGTCCAATTCTTCTCCTTTTTCCTCTAGTTTGCCTGTCTGCTGCTGTCTGGATTGTTTTTGTTTTCCTTCTGACGTTTTCCAGTAGAAAAGAAGTAGCTTTTAATTTCTGTATGTAAATACAGTACTTTGCAAATGTAATTTAAATTTATTTATTTGATTTCTACTACTTCTTCTGTTTAATACTTTATTTTTGTCATTTACAGAGTGAACTGGATGTACCTTTTAGAATAAAAGTTGGTCAGATAGGTAAGTTTTAGTTCCAATATGAGTATTGCAATAGAAATTTTAATATAGGCTGTGAGGTCAGTCTTGCCCCTCAATTTCTTTTATCAAGCTTTCTTAAGTGTAGTTGTACTCACTGTTGGAACCAGCATAGAAATTCAACGTGACTGCCATCGATGTTATCTGGCAAAGCCTGTTTGTGTAACTTTACAGGTTGGTATGAAAAACACGTCTGAGAGGTTCTTCCCAGAGACATGAATGATCAAGGGAGCTGTTTAGTATAGACGGAATATGTGTTGTTCTTTAAAGGGCTGATTAGGACTATGAAGAATTTAAGTTAAATTCCTGAAACTGATAAATATGCCAAAGGTTTAGGAACTCTTAGATTTTTTTTTTCTAAATTCCTTTCTCGGGTGGTCAGCATTGCTTTTTCACATGAAACGTTTGTAGGAGATATTTGTGTGTTGTATTTTTTCTTCTGCTTCCTGGGAAAATCATATTCATCCAGTGAATTGAACTTCAGTCGTGATCTCAGGTTTTGATTTGAAGTATTCTGACTCAGACTGCAATTTTTTGCTTAAAACTATGGCTTATGTTTCCTCTGCATGTGTTTTATCACTTCAAGGGCTTTATAAAATGTTCATGCCTGTATGGTTTCTCCTAACCTTCTCAGGTGTTTAGGATCTCAAGATAGAGGGCTAGTGCTCTTTAATGCCTGAGGTGTTCTTTGGACTAAGCAGAGTGGAGATTTTTGTTTTGATGTAACTGTATCTGCTTTGTTTAGATAAACTTACTCTGAAGATTCCTTGGAAGAATCTCTATGGGGAGGCAGTTGTTGCAACTCTAGAAGGCTTGTATCTTCTCATAGTTCCTGGAGCAAGTATGTAAACTTTTCAGCTAAGGGTACCATGTAAATAAGTCTATAATAGCAAGCAGTTATTGTAAGCCACCATTTTTACATTCTGCTCCCTCAGAGAAATTTCTAGACAAATGCTGGCAAGTAGTAGAAGAAGGGTGGGAGAAAACAGCACCTGTTGCTTTTACGGAGGTCGTTGGTTGTATCCATTCCAAGTTCAATTCAACAGTCAAGTTTCCTCTAAAACGTGCTTATCTTGAATCCAGTTTTCTGGCATTGTTTAGATCTTTAGCTGTTTATCTGCTTCTGACAGTTGAAGGTAGTAATGCCATTAGCACTGTTTGTAGGGAGAGGGAAGAGGGTCAAAGAACTTTGTTTCTGAAATCAGAACCTCTGGTATGATGAGAAAACTTGCAAGTTCCTAGAGCATGAAATATATGTATAGAAGAACTTAAAAACCTGTTTTGTATGGCACAGACCACACTTAGGGGTCTGAATTTCCACGGAAAAATTCTCCTGTGAAATAATGCATATTTGTGTGAAAACCACAGTTTTAGAGGCTGGCTGCAGTGTTCAGCAATGAAAAAAGAATAGTCTTTCTCTTAAACAAGGTGTTTTGCAACATGATGTTGTATATGGTGTGCATTGCTTGATAATGCATTTATGTATTGAGATTTAGGATTAAGGCTGTCCCAACTTGGCTTACAGGTGTTAAATATGATGCAGAGAAGGAAGAAAAATACTTGCAGGATAATAAACAAAAGGAACTGGCAAGAATTGAGGAAGCCTTGCAGAAAGCAGCGGAAAAAGGTACTGAGTTAATAGTGCAAATCTCCATTGGAATTTGAAGACTTAGGCTGTGCTACGAAAGAAAAGACCTGATTCCTGATTGACTGAATTAATTTTGTTTTTTCAAGTCTCCAGCTAATCTTACTACAGTGCTTTGAAAAGCTTTTTTACTCTAAAGCTTGAAAGAAGTGTTATTTGTTTGTTTACCATTCATTTATCCAGTCAGCTTCCATGGGGAATGGGAGTTTATTCATCTGATATGTCTTTTTAATTATTTTTTTCCTTGGTGCTCTTGAGGAACAGGACCATATAGAACAATAGAAAGTGCATTGCATGAGGGTAATAGCACCTTGATAATAGATGTTTAATTGTGTGTTTTAGAGGTGCATGTGGTAAGTTTACTTTGCTGAAAGGAACCTTTAGGAGGAACGGTAAGGCTTGTAAACTTTTACTGCAGTGAGAATGCTTTTGTTTCAGTTTCTGCTGTGCTTTTCATGATGTATTGAGTTTGGACTGGTTTGAGAAATGAGACTCTTGTGAGCAGGACGAGATATAATAATAATTCACGACACAACAAAACAGTTACGCACGAACATAGGAAAGTTAAACTTCTGCTCTAGGTCATAAAAACTATTAAGCTCTCAACTATATGTTAAAATTTATCATTTAAGTCCTGTTAACTTGTTTTGTGGTGGTGATCTTTTTTTCCATTGTTTGCTTGTATTGCCATATCCAATACCTTTAATAAAATTATGGTATCAGTTAAGCTTGTTTGGACAGAAACAAAGCTCAGAACCAGTGACAGGTAACTACATGTGTTGGAGGAAAAAAAGTTATCACTGAAGTTTTTGTCTGAATTGAGACCTATATGTTGGCTTGTGTAATGGTTCTTAAGATGCATTTCTAGGATACTTGTAATGCTGCAACTCATGGAAAAGTTACTGAGAAAGAGATGATGCTTTCAACACTTGGAAAAAGGGTAGTTCGGTTGTAATCTCTTTGCTTCTTTAATTCTCCAGTTAGAGGAAAGTCTAATGCCTTTTTCTTGCTGTGCTAGTTTGAAAGGTACACGTGCAGTTTCCTTCGAACAGCAATCTGACAATCTGGCTGCAATGAAGAAAGGAGCTTTGCTTTATTTCTTGTCTTTAATATGCCAGAAACTGAGGGCTAAGACAACTTCAGTGAATGAATTTTGCAGCCATTACTTCATACTGGGGTGAAGGAGTGTTGAATGTTGAGTTAAACGAGGTTTAACCTCAGTTATGCAGCACTTGGATCCTGTACAGCAGCAGTGTTTCAGCCAATGCTCTTTGTACCAGTAGCAATAGGATGAAAGGATAGTGTAATAAGATGAATTTACCCTAATGGGTACTGCTTGAGGAATTCCGATTCTGGGACTTCATGTGTTTAAGAATGAGTCTGTGCACCTGTGGCAGTTTTCTTTTTCAAAAAAAAACTTACTACATCCAGCATTTGTAATGCTTTTGAAAAAAAAAAATCATAGAAAAGTGATACCTTAGTAGCTCAACTGATTATATAAAGAACAAGAATTAGATTTAGTCATGTTTTGCAGTTTTAAACTTTAAGCCTTGAGAAGGAAAAGCCAGAGGAACATTTAAATTGGATTATTTTCAACTCTAGCTTGAGATGTGCTGTTATCCTATGATTGTATTTCAGTGGTAGCCATTTGTGTTTGTGGTGCTGTACTAGAATATTGTATTCAAGAGGACTTGTGTAAGTCCTGCATGAGCAGATCCTTTGCTTTTGCTAGATACAGAAATCTTGGAGCCCATGTTGCCCTACTGAACCATAAAATTCTAAGAAATTCAACTCTCTCTGTAGGCTTTTAAGAGCACACAATAGCTGCTGAAAATCTAGGAAATATATTGAATAGGAAGTTGTCAGGGTTCATGAATTCTCAGCTGTATTTTCTTTTCCAGTTAATACCTGATTTATATTAACCTGTTCAGAATCTCAATTCAGTCCTTGGATTTGAGAGTCTAAATAGTCTTGGAGATATTTTCTTTTGATGTGCTATTCAAATATTGAGCAAAATGGTCATGCCACTGTGGTGGTAAGATAGTGTGAGGGGGAAGTGGAAACTGCTGACATAAGCTGATGAAACTATTTTCTTTTTTCAAAGCTGTTACAGTCTGTCTCTATCAAACCTCATATATGGAGACCAGAGGCTTCAGGTCTTTTGCTGGTTACAAGAAAAAATGAAAATTGCATGATTTTTCTACGTAGGTAATCAATGAAACTTGCTATTCTGAAGTGACTTGGCCTGTCAGATACTGTAATGGAAATACTACTGTGTCATACAAATTTGGTGAACTTAATGTTAAATCAGGAATTGATTTCCTTGTTTTAAACCAAATGCATTTTTTTGGTTATTTGCTGCCATGTGGACCAAGGCACCCATTCACAGGATTCCTTGTATGGGTTGGAGAGTCTGGTTTACAAGGACACCAAGCCTGGTGGGTATGCATGGTTGGTTACATTTTGCACATGCATGATGAGCAGGCAGTTTAGATTTTTAAAATCCCCCGCTCCAAAGCAGCCAAACGTACAAGTGAGAAAACAATACTTGTTTGGTAAACATCCACATATTGGTGGTTCTGGAAATGAGGTTTTAATGAATGTGGGTTCAAGTGGAATCTTGCAATGACTTAGTCCTTTTTTAATTCAGTGGCTGTTTCAGAACATTAAGAGACCACTTAGATTTCCATCAGTCATGTTGAGCTCAAGAATGTTATAAAATGCTGACAGTATTCTACTATAATTTTACAACACCGTCTTTAGCTGTTTGGAGAGTAGAGAGTAATTACCCTTACTTAACCTGTCTGGGCTTAAGATAATGGAAGTTCAGGCTGTCTTGAAACCACAGACAGACAAAATGAACTAAAGCAGATTGAAGACACTAGCATGCTTTCCCCTGCTTCTCTTTATTTGCATTGCTCTCAAGTTAGGCAAGGAAACAGCTTCCCTTGAAATTCAGAGGAACTATTGTGATGTTGTACGTGCTTTATTTTTAACTTCTGAAACCTGATTTTCACACATTTACACTTGGCCAAAATTTCTTGCTTGAGCTGTTATCTGAGCACAGGTTTAAAGTGAGCTTGAAAACATACATTTAGTTTCTCCATAGTAGTGGATGTGGGTAAAGAAGAGGAGTATCCTGTTTCCTTAGTTTTGTCATAGAAGGGAGTGAAAGCCTGAGACCTACAAGTTCAATAGGAAGTGAAGGAAGCTATCCTTTTAAAGTGGCCTTGATAAAGGGTTACTTGTATTTTTGAAGGGAACTACCCAAAGTAAAATGTTTCTATTTGTCTAGTTTTTCCTTTTTATTATTTATATAGTGACCACCCTATCACCTTACCTGCAAGACAGGTTGAAATCTTGGCAGGCAATTTCCCTCCTTTGTTTGAACAGGCCTGCAAATGATAGCAAGTTGTTCCCCACAGTGAGGTTAGGTACGCTGTTATTCTTGATTCCTTCTTGCTTTAGTGGGATACACCCTTCTCCTGCTACAACCCCATAAAGATAAGCACAGGCAGCGCTATTGCTGAGTTATTTTTGCTCAGGTGGCCAGAGAGGGGAAAGAAACAGTGCAACTCACCAAACTGGTTTTCTTTAGAATTGTGGAAAAGCGCGAACGTCATTTAATTAATGAAATGGTTGTGATTGTGTGGGTTGTAATATATGTGTAAATAATGGAATCTAATTTCATGTAAAGCTTTTAGAATCATAATTTTTGTAAGTCTTTTTTGTGGTTACTGGATTTGTTCTTTCAGATTGCTTTCATACCATACTGTTGATTATCATGAGAATCCTATTGAAAAGTGCTCTTTGGGTTTCTGCATACATCTATATCTTAGCTTGAAAGTTATGTCCTTGTATGGTAGAAGCCTCTTCTGGATTTATATCTTATGCTATGAGAAGTAGCTGGTTGTTTCCTTAATACAGGTGAAATTCTTGAAAAGCTTTTAGTGAGACCTTCTAAGCTGTTATGCTTTAAGACTAGCTAAACCTTCTTCCATATTTTCTTATACTTTCTTACATTTCTGCTTTACTAACTTGAGTTTTATCCTTTTTCCAAAAAATTGCTTGCACTGCAAAAGGACGTAAGCGTAAAAAGTATAAAAAGCATTTTAAGAGACCCTTTAGAGGTCGTGATCGCTCAAAAGGTGGGTAACAGTTATGGCTTTTAACTTTAAGACTTTTTTTTGCTTTCTGTTTGTGTTAGTTTTTCAAAGGTTCGGCTATCCATCCAGTAAGACTTTTTTCCTCCTGTTTGAAAGAGAGGATATAAATTGGAGAGAGCTCTTTTTGCTGTGTGTCTATTCTCTGGATCCAGTGAGACTGAAGAGAGTCCTTGTTTCTCTTTACTTGGATAGTTGTGCCTGTTCCTTCAAGTTGAGCTATCTGTAGCATTTACAGCAGAACAGTACACATTTGGTGGGCTGATTAGTGGTACTTCACTGTGACTGTTGGAAAAACTGCATGTGCAAGTTACATCTGTTTGTCTGATTTTTGTCAGATTCCAGTAACAAGTAAAGAAAACCTGGTACTGATGCTATAGCAGTAAACAGTCTTTTCTATCACCTTTTAGCTCTCTGTTCTAAGTAGCTAATATAATGCTATGACATATTTAAACAGGAATGAAATTGTTGTTGTTCCCCAAGAGGATAATCATTGTCTATAAACACCAAACCATGCAGGTTTTCAGCATTAGCATGTGACTAAGAATGGGTTGCCATTTCCCATGTGATTGTATTGTTATGTAATTGGTCTTGGAGGAAGCTGCAGCTGTACACAGACTTGCAGTTGGAGGGAAAACCTTGTGGGGACCCAAGATAAGCTTTGCGAGATATCAAACTGAAATTGCTGCTGGTAGCTGCAGCTGGCTGCAAAAATGTTAATGGATTCCTTGCACTTAAAGGTCATGAAGCTTTGATAAGGACTTTTGTGGGGGTTTTGTTTGTTTGTTTGTTTTTTAATCAGTTAATAGGAGGAAATATGTGTAGCGTGTAAAAGTGATATAATGTTTCTGTTTCTTCTGAGTTCCTAATTTTTTTCAATTGAAATCAAATGCTCTCTTGACTAAAACTGTGTTATATCATGTTCAATAGTGAAGTCTTTTCATTTTTAAGTAGATTTCCTGAACCTCTCAAAGCTTTAAAAAAAAATTCTCATTCTTTTAGCAAGATGTATGAAGTTAGATACCTGTGTTGTTCAGCATGCATTGCGTATGTAAGAAGTTAGTTGAAGTAAACTGAGTCAAACCCTGCAGTCCTTATTTTTCTCTATTTGGATAGTCATGACTATTTCTTCAACTTGAGCTATCTGTAGCATTTCCAGCAAAACCTTGGTAGGCCGATCAGTGGCATTTGCTGGAACAGCCACTTTGTAAGGAGGGTACTGAACACAACAGTGTAGCTTGTAAAGGCAGCTAGAGGACAAACAGCTCACTCATCCAGCCATACTTCAGGTAAAATGCTGAAACACAGCCTGAGATAATAGAGTCATATCACTATAATGAAATAATGAGGGATTGTAACTATTACTGCTTGCCTTGGCATGTGTTATTCAAGGGAATTTTGTGCTCATTTACACTGTCTTACTTATTTGCTTCTTGAAACCCCTCACTGAGGGACTTTCAAGAGAGAACCTTTTACCTTGGAAGGAGTAGGGAGGAGTATATTAGTCCAGAACTTGCTGTGGGCTAAACTGTTTCGACTGAAACTTAGACATTTATTTTCTTGTGGTTAAGCTGTGCACAGGCAGCTAATATCACATCTTCAGAATATGGATGTGCAGAAAAGGAAAAAAATGCAAATACATAATCTAAATAAGTGAAAACTGAAATGTTAAGTTAGAGGAAATATTAAATTTGCATTGCTGTAGTTGTTGGTGTAATTAAATTCAAGATGCAATTATTACACTGAATACTGACTTTTTAAAAATTCTTGTTCTAGACAAACCAAAGGAGGAGAAGAAGGATACTTTCTTAGAAAAGCTTGCAACTCAAGTTATAAAAAATGTGCAGGTCAAAATCACAGGCATTCATGTTAAATACGAAGATGATGTAAGTAACCCGAACATATTGTCTTCATTTTAAATTGGAATTCAATGCAGTTCTGATTGTCTAGTCCATAGAGAAACTGTATTTGCCACCTTGAAAAAGTTGCTGTGGTTTCTTCTGGACCTCTTCAAATAAGTTGCCCCAGATATGACTGAATGCCAGAAATACGGATATGTGAAATAGATATTCTCTTTCCCCATGTCCAGTGCTGCCTTGCTCACTAAATGTGGGCAGTGTCTGTTCTCACATATTGATGTGTGCAGTGGATGTGCAGAGTTTCTCAGTGTCCTGAGAGAGTCCAGAATGGCAGGAGCTGGTGGGTTCATGCATGGGTCTGAAGGCAAATTGTTGAAAACACTTAATTGATAAAAAAGAATCTTTGTTTATATGAACCAAACTGGTATTTCTGGTTTTACCTTCTTTAGAAAAATGATTAAGCAGTTTGTTATGAGATAATTGAATTTAAAAGAAGAGCACTGGATAATAGGGTGTTTCTCAGACATTTCTTTGGGACTGTTTTCAGAGACACTAAAGTTAAAGAGGTCAGAGAAGTGCATATCATAAAGTGATACAGCTGACTGAGATGTGGTGCTCTAATTTTTTTTTTTTTTTCCTGTATGATGATGTTAGAATCCAAAAGAAAATGTTCAGTTTGATTTGAAGTCCTAAGTCTTTACACTACAGCCATATTAGTTCTGGCCTCTCTTAGTGGGCTCCAGTAATGTTTCAGTTCAGCAAAGGAAGTTGCTCAGAACAGTTCAGGATTTCAGTCAACTTTAAACGATACATCTGTCTGCAGCAAGAGAAATAAATACCTGCTGTTCTTCTGTTTTTATAGATCACAGACCCACAGTGTCCGATTTCCTTGGGAATGACGTTGGGCGAGCTTAGCTTACTGGTAACGTGTGTGTGAATGCAGGTTCTTGTGTGTTCAGCTTGCTTGTCTTTGGAGCAGCAGAAAGGAAAAGGAACATAGTAAGAAGATACAGTGGCAGTGTGCATAGAGCTGGAAGTGAAGACAATCTTTTATTCATGCAAATAGTACTGGCAGTTTGAGAAGGCAGAAGGGAAGAGGATCCGGGAACATCACACTTTCTGAGACTTAGTGATTTGTTCTAATGAACTGTTCTAGTGATCTGAGTGACCTTTAACACTGGGCAGGTTATGTCCAGGCATAATAAATGTGGGCAAGCATTGGTTCATGATGATAAAGAATTTGGTATTTTGCCAAGCCTTTTGAGAAGTGGGGAGAGAAAATTTCAGCTAACCTCTCTTTGCCTTAGCTGTTCAGCATTTTAGGGGTAGGTTGAGTAGTTGAATATCGAAGTGTGAAAGTAAACTGACAGATTTTTGTCTGTTATGTTGACATGTGTGTATGCAGAGAAACTGGATGCATTTGTTGCTTGGAAGCATAGGCTAAAACCACAAATGTGTTAGCTAAGATGCACAAAATTACTTTTGTGACTTTGAACTTTTAGACAACAAACGAGAACTGGACACCTTCCATTCTGAATGAAGCTGCAAAAATAATATACAAGGTAATGAGTTTTGGGTTTTTTCCTCCACAAATGAAGAAAGCAACTGATGTAGGAGAGTGGTAACCTGGGGCTCTAAATATTAAAGTTGGAAAAATAGTTTGCTTTCTGAATTGTCCTGTTTTTCTTTATTTTTAACATATGTTTAAACAGAAGTAGAGCACAAATAACAGTTTTTATGTAAGGTATAAACTTAAATAGACTCCATGGCTTAATAATTTCTCCTAAATGAGAGTGCTGATACCCACATTCAATGCATTATACAGCAAGCCTGCATGGAAACTGTGGTTTCAAAGAGGTTGTCAAATTGCCGTTTCCCAATCTAATTTGTATTCCTAATGTAACTGGGATTCTGGGAGCTAAGCAGTCTCTCTGTTCTCCCTGCCCACCTTCTGAATCACCCCCCGAGCCTGTGCAGAAAGGAGTATGCAGAGGTCTAAGGAACTATAGGAACAATATAAGAAGGGTTTAATAGTCCTGGCTTCTCTATTAGGTCAAGTACCAGTTTTGTGCACCCTTGCCCCTGTAATCTAGGGTCACGTTTAACAGATGTGCACGAACTTGTGCTTTAAGAACTTGCAATTCAATTATCATTTCAAAATAGTATTGTCAGATTAAATACATCTCAATGCTAATGGTGGATTTCCTGTCTGGTCTGCTTTCATGTGTTTTCTGTTTTCACAAATGGAAAGCTAAGTTTGTAGAATGGGATTGAATACAGAATATGCAATTTGTTGCATGTTTTCTTTCCTGTGCAGCTCTTGTGCCTGGACAGCCTCAGTGCTTATTGGAACATACACAGCAAAATGTATTATCATGGCTCCCGTGAACAAATACTGGTAATGTGGAAGAAAATGCGTTAATTACTGTATTCTCTAGCTCTTGCAGTATTCAAAACTACACCACACTGATTTCTGCCCCCCTCCTCACACTTATGGTCACCTGTATTCAGGGTCGTATTTTAATTCATTGCACTATTGTTAATAATATTTTGTGATATTTGTTATCAACCCTTCTAGGGTTTAGACATGATACATTTTTGGTCCATGATGGTTATAAAGGTGTTCTGTGTGTCCTTGTACAATACTGCTTTTTTACCTTTTTCTTTTGTGCTCATCTTTTATGGATACCTTTATTTTTGCTCTATTTTGCCCGTAACAAAATTTGCACTTAACCCAGTGAGCTTGGTTCTAACACTGAAGATTGAATCAAAACTGTGAAGTGCTTAAAACCATCCAGTTGTTTAAGAACAGCCAAGTTACTTTGGCATTGCCTGTCTGTGGATGTTTTTCTCTTTTTTTCTCTGAATCTCAGTCTGAAGTGAGTACACAAATTGATAAACAGCTTGAATTGACAACTGCAAAAGTCTGCAAAATACACATGAACTTAAGCTGGTCAACTCAAAGCTTTTGAGAACTCAAAACAAGTAATGCTCTTCAGCAATTGCTAGACAGTGTTGTATCCCTTTGCAGGACCAGCTGAAAAGAGGAATTCCCTGTAGTGGTAACCAGCCTGAAGACTATCAGTACAGTAAGTAAGCTAGGAATGAGTGTATCTAAACTGTTCTGAGCATGTTGGTGTACAACAGCCTGACGTGATCCTGCAGGCATGCCCATACTATCTTTGTTTTACAGAAACCTGAGTGTAATAGAACATATTAGGGCTTGTATGCTTTTTGACTATTACTGGGCTATCTTAATTGTCGTTGGTAAGAATTGCATCCTGATTCTGTGGGGCTTGAGCATGCATGTTATCAGTACAAAGTGGTTGATCTATTACTTGCTATACTTTATTTATGAATAAAAAATCCATCTCAATTTTTTTATCTGAAAAGTTTTCAGACCAGTGTCAGCCTCTGCAAGGCTGTATATCAACCCATATGCAGAAGTAGAACTGAAAACTCCTAAGATTGATTGTAATGTAGAAGTACAGAGAATTGTCATTGAATTCACTAAGCCACAGGTAAGTTGGTTTGGTATTTATCACCCATTTCAGTTTGTGATGAACTGTAGTCTTTTTTCACTGGAAAGCATTCTTCTTAGGGATTCTTGTGCTTATGTGCCTGCAGAATTTCCAAACTGTTTAGCAGTACCTGTGGGAAAAGTGTAGGATCTTTTTCCTTCTGTGTAACAATCACTTCCTGGTGCTAAATCCTTGTACCCTGACACTTACTGTGGACCCTCTGGGGACCAGCTGGTCTGTGTTCAGCCCTTCCAGTAGCATTCTTTTCACACAGAGAATAGAATCATGAGTAGTCCTTATCTTATTAAACTATAACCCAGTATTATAAGTGCAGAGATGCCAAAGTACAAGCAAGGATGGAAATTAATGGAGCGTGCTGGCTTTGACAACAAATCCTGCCGAAGTATCAAGGAACTAATTTAGATGGCTCCCCAGCAGTGTTAGTGTTCTCATTTATTCAGAGGTAACTTGCAGTTAGTTGGCTAAAGAGCTTTTTAGCTCTTACTGATATCTAAGTGTAGATTGAGTTCAGAACTGTACCAGTAAGGTTCACTAATGTAAAGGCAGCTCTAAAGCTAGGGAAACTTGTGCACTGACAAATGAATATGGTTGGTTTGAGAAAGCCTGAGAGTTTGTCCTGAGCAGACTGATAAAACTGCAAATTGTTCTTCGAGGGAAGCAGGGGTTCATGTAGTGGTGTCCTTTGAGAACAGTGGGTGTAGTTGGTCCACTTTTAGGTACTAATGAAAATGCATGGACTTAAATTCCTGTGATTTGAGGAATACTAAAGGCCATGGTATACATGCAGTTGGAGCACTGCCTGCAAACAAAACCTGAACCTCTGCTAAGAAACTTATTTTTCTGTGTTTAGTACCTCAGCATGATAGACCTGCTGGAGTCCATAGATTACATGGTTCGCAATGCACCGTACAGAAGATTTAGGCCAAATGTATCTCTTCATAAAAATGCCAGGGGATGGTAAGCTGTGTACATTCATGCATTCTTTGGGAGATGCTGGATTCTTCTCCAGTCTCTTCATTCTCCTTTGTGGTTGAAAGTAGTTTTAAAACTAGATCACATGCAGATATTATAACTTTCACAGAGCTTTGCTTAGCCCTTAGATTCAAGTGATGAAAGATCCAGCTGTTGAAAATCTCACTTGCTGAGCTTAAGTCCCCAAAATTTGAACAAAATGCCAGTGCTCTCACTAGAGGTTAGAATTTTACAGAGGCTAAAGAGAAGACTCAGCAAATGTAATACAAGGGAACCATGTATGTCAACTGTAATTTTTAAAGATGTGAGCTGATACGTGTTTTCTTGGCTTTTTTCAAAGTACTAACTGATACTGATTATTCAAGTGCTCAAGTGCACTTAATGCTGTAACAACCCAAATTTGCAAACATGCAGAGGTCAGTAATGAAGTTTTGTAGTTCTTCAGGCATGAAATGTAAGCCCTCAGTCCATTTTTCAAAAGTAATGTTGAAAACGTTAAAATTTTTATAAGCCAAGTTACTCAAATCACAAGTGGTGAACAAAGTGCCTCTGTATTAAACTGCCTCTGTAACCTATAAGTTGCAATGCACAAATGAAATGGGAAGTTGTTCACAAGTGTGGAATTATTGTAGGTGGAAATATGCAGGTAACAGTGTTCTTGAAGTTCACATCAGAAGACATACTCGAATGTGGTCATGGAGTAACATAAAACAGCACAGGCAGCTTCTGAAGAGTTACAAAAATGTGTACAAGAACAAGCTAACACAGAGTAAACTGTCAGAAGAAACACAGAGGCAAATTCAGGTATGAGTCTATTCTCTTTGGAGGAATTATATTTTGGTCCCTCTATGAAATAATTCTGTAGATATACTTGAGAGTAATCCAGGTTGATGGTTTTACAAGAGTACGAGAGGTTTGTGGAAATACCTTTAATCTGAACTTCTGTGTAACCTGTCGTGGAACACAAAATACTAGTAAAGTGCCATTTAAAACACACTGTCTTTGGTTGAGGGTTAATGAGCATGGATGCATTTAATGAAGTGCATTTAATGAAGTGCAAGAGTAATCTAGTTAAGAAAAAAAACCTAGACTGCCTAACATCGGATTTTATCTTCTAGTGAGCTTTACAGCAAGGTATACCTGTGATAGGAATGAGCAGAACTAGAAATCAGTGGGAGTGTAAATATGAAGGAGCTGGTGTAAAATTTATAGTGGAGAGCCTTTCCAAAATGTGTTTTAGAGGCAAATAATTTGATCATACATTTTTATAGGACCTAGAAAGAAAACTTGATGTCTTCAATATAATCCTAGCAAGACAACAAGCACAAGTTGAGGTAAGGAGTCATTTTTGTTCAGTAATATTGTAGCGCTTCAAATAGGATGGTGTTGTCATGATAGTATTTTTTAAAAAAATTGTGCTCATGTGTATGATAGGATAGGTAGGTAGGAAGACAAGTTTCCTATCCTTACAGGACAAGAGTAAATTAATTTCCAAACTGGAAACCAGTTCCAAAAAAAGTTCAAAAGTTATAAATGGTATGGGATTAGTCCTCAGGTTTGGTACCAGTCGGTTAAGGAGTCTACTAGATTTAAGGAATGTAATTGCTTTTTGTACTCTCTTAAATACTGTCTTTTTGTATAATTCCTACCTTTTTGTAGTCTAAATGCTGGTGAAATGTATATTAAAAAAACCCTATATCCAAAGTAAAAGTAAGGCGTGCTTGTGTCTGCATACACAGACACACAGAGGCATGTCCCTCACCCTGATCCTCTTTTTGTCTCTGTCTAGTGAGTCAAAGTGCTCTTAATTCCTTGTGGTGTGGTTTTGCTGTCCCTCAGTTAAATGCATGTTCAACATGCATGCATACATGGATTATTTACAGAATAATAGTAATACTATTAATTATGTATTTTGTCCAATTTGTTTTAATTTCTGGTTTGTAGACAATAAGATCAGGACAAAAATTACTGAAGAAGAAAAGCACTGAAGCAGAAAAGAAAAGTGGAGGATGGTTTGGTGGTTTCTGGGGTAAAAGAGAATCTAGGAAAAAAGAAGATGAAGAATCACCTGTACCTGAAAGTAGGTGTAGATTGTAATGCACTAATGTCTAGAGAGATTTTAGGTCTTCTTCTACATTAAAAAGAAAGTGATAGTAATTTTGCTTCCTACTGTGCAGGAGAGTGTATGGGATAAGCAGTGCAATGCAGTATTGATCATTTTATAGCACTACTTACTGAATATTGAGCTGGAAAATAAGGCATTCTCCTAAAATGGCCATAAGCATTTCAGAACCTTGGTGAGGAGAAGAGCATGGCACTTACAGCTGTAGTGATAATTGGCAACAATTGGAATACTCTGTTTCTGGTGATTTGCTGTCTGGATCAGAGGTTTGATCTACTAAAATTTCTGAAATATATTTTCATCATGAGGAGCTATGGATACTCTTGTAATAAAAATAATATTGATTTCTGTGCTATATATGTAGCACCATGTATGAAGACTCTTGTGTGAATTATTTTACAATCTGGAACTTAGGGCAATATGAAGAACCAATGAAATGTATCAGCACAACTTAAGTAGTAGGAGGCACATGTGAGAAAAAGTGGTAATTGTTATTTATTAAGGTGCAAATTGTGTGGGTTTTTGGTTTTTAGCTATTGATGAACTAATGACACCAGAGGAGAAAGCTAAACTTTTCACTGCTATTGGATATAGTGACAGCTCCCATCACCTTTCATTACCGAAGCAGGTAAGCAACCTATGGGATGGTGTAAAAAAACACACCACACAAGAAGTTGAATGTAAATATGCCTTCAGCTCTCTCATTCAGTGAAGAAAGGTGAAGGCTTCAAATTAAGATAGGAAATATTGTTTGGTTCTTCTGAAGTTGCTGACTGATGCAGTCACAAAATGGTACATATGTCAGGAAGTCAGAACCCTCCCGGCAAGGCCAAGACTTGATGTTTAGCGGCAAGAACAACAAAGGCATACGTACCACGTCTTCTGAAATGTAGTTATTTAATGGGATTATGATGATTTTGGTTGATCTAGGGAGTTGTCTACTAAATGTAGTTTAGCTGTGCTTGCTTCAGGGTTTAAAAAAAAATTCCTGAAGGCTGGAAAGAGATAGACTATATTTGCTCTGCATTTGTTGAATTACACTACTTTATGTTAAAGAAATGACTGGTAAACATTGGATAAAGTAAAGACTGTACTTTGCTTCCTGCATAGAGATGTGTTTCTAATCTTAGTTGGCTGGAAAAACTTGGACACATTTCAGTTTGTTAAAATGAAGAGTTCTGAAAAATTATTCTTATTGAGATGGCTAATTTCAGTTTCTTCTGTTCTTCTCACTAGTATGTTGCCCATGTTGTGACATTGAAGCTGTTAAGCACTTCTCTTACAATTAAAGAAGACAAGAATGTGGCAGAAACTCTTAAAGTACAGATAATTGATCTGAGTACTAAAATATCCCAGCGCCCAGGAGCACAAGCCATTAAGTAATTGGATTAGTATTTTCTTTTTGTAGAAACATCTCTGCCCCTCCTCACCCCGCTCCCCAGCTTCTTACCTTTTCTTGGGTAGTGCATTCTTGGGTAATGCTTGCTGTATATTGACTTGTAAATTTATGGGTGTCCTGTAATTATACTGTTGTAAATAATATAATTTGGTGAATAACAGAATGGAATGAAGAAGGGAATGCTGTCTGCTGGTTTTCATGAACAATGGCAAGCTCTTTCTTGAATATAAGTTTCGAAGTGCTGAATATGACTCCTGGGAAGTGATAGCTAAGCAGTGAAATGATGCGGCCAACACACTCCAGCCAAGCTAGTGAATGTGTTACTCACTGCCTTCAGAAATGACAAATTATGTGTGTGTGCTGTGGGTGGGAGATCAGCCAGAGCATAAGATACTGAGACCTTCTGTGTTTTAAGAGAGGGCACACCAGAAATACTGAACAAAAATGATTGGATTACATGGTCAATGAATAGGATTTCCGGTGTCTGGAAAAGGAATTTGTGCACTTTTTGCTTTCATTTGCAATTCCTTCAGTTCTGGCTTCATACATAAGATCACCAGCTCAGCCACTGACTCTTGAAATATATTTGCTAAATACCATTCTGGGGAATTTTCAAGGTGCAGCTTGAATGCTGCGCAGGAGCAAAAAGAGCTTTGACATTATTTTACATAAATGCATGCCGTATAGTTTAGTTTGCAAGACTGAAGTAGTAGAACAGATACTCTTATTAGTGTTATGTTTCAGAAAAAAATGTAATTAAGTTATCTCAGTAGAGCTAAGCATGTGACACTGATTATGGCCAAATATGTTGCCTCCCAAAGTCAGGGATTTCAATGGTGGAGGCACAGGACCTGGAAATCAGTTTCTTACGTAATAGGTACTTTTAAGGACAGGTGAAGTTGGTGTTGTTTGGTGGTGTTCAATGATTTCTTCAAAGGTTTTTTCGTACTGACTGCACTTAACACTGTTGTCAGGGCAGTTCTCAGTACAGAATTCCCATTTGCAGCAAAAGAAGCCTGCTTTTTAATCCGTACATAATAGTAAACATTCCAAAACTTTTTATGTTTGTAACATAAATATTCTGTCTTTATTTTCTCTTGCAACTGATTCTAATCATAGCCCAATTAAGTATTTTTAACTATTCATCTTCTTTAGGGTTGAAGCAAAGCTTGAAAACTGGTATGTTACAGGCCTGAGACAAGAAAACATTGTACCATCTCTTGTGGCTTCCATTGGGGATAGCAAATCTTCTCTGCTTAGGATTGAGTTTGATGTTAACCCAGAGGACAGTACAGCTGACCAGAGCCTTACTATTGAATCGCAGCCTGTGGAAATAAAATATGATGCAGTGAGTAGTAACCGAAACTCTCAGATATTTATTATTCCTCTTTCTCTGCTGTTACTCTCCTTACTCTGTCCAGATCTGATTTTGAGTTTTTATTGAGTGACTTCTATGTATATTGCTAATTCTTGTCTTTTATTTTTTTTTTAAGAGAACAATAAATGCAATGGTAGAATTCTTTCAGACAAGTAAGGGAATGGATCTTGAAAGATTAACGACAGCCACATTAATGAAACTGGAAGAAATCAAGGAAAGAACTGCTACAGGTAAGACAGTAACAAATCTCAATGAAGGTGAACCCTTAAAATATTTCAATATGATTACCCAAACACTTCACTTATGTTTTGATTGATGGCCAAATAGTAGGATTGGGATTTTTCCTTGACTTGGTGTCCTCATTTCAGCTGGGATAGAGTTAATTTCTTCTCACTTGGTTACTTGGAGGTTTAATGGATGTTTTGTGGGAAGGAGCATTGAGTTTAGTGAGAAATCAGTAGCATGCTACAAAAGTAAGTCTTAACTCAAGAGGCTTTATCTTTCAGATAACATCTTTTTGTATGCTGACTGGCAGAATTGTTTCTCTTGTGAATAGCATTTACATTTCAATGCCCTTTCCTTTCTGTTTAAGGATTAGCTCATATTATCGAAATGCGGAAAGTCCTTGACTTGAAGATTAATCTGAAACCTTCCTACCTTGTGGTTCCACAGACTGGTTTCTACCATGAAAATTCAGATTTGCTGATTTTGGACTTTGGTACATTTCAGGTATATAAATGACGTCTCTTCTAAGCTCAGGGGAAGCAAATATTCTCTTTTAACATAGCTGTCATCTGGAACCATCTTGCTTTCAGAAGGCAGGGTGATCATCTGTGTTGATGTGTTTTTAACTTACCTTATTTCTTACCAAGTAGACTTGGGTCAGCAGTTTGATCAGAGTTGTTAGGTTATCTTTGACATACGTGTACTAGTTAATCCTCCTCAGGAAACATGTTCATATTGTAATCATGATTGTAATACCTTATTGTTTAGTATCTTTCATTTCTTCAGCAGGACACATGAACTTTTGTTTCCTTTTTTGTAAAATGATAGCCTTTTCTTAATAAAAGAGAATGTAATATTTCTCTTGGAGTTTGAAAATTAATTCCCTTGTTTCTATAAAATGGAAAGATTGCAATCATTTAACTTAGTTTAATGACTGATTAAATATTTTAGTTGTATTTCATAAGTAAAATTACAGACTAGTGAAACAAATTCTTTTTTCATAGCTTGAATTAAGTGGATTAATAGAAGTAACAACAACAAAAAAAATCTACTTATCAAGAATAAGTGAAGTGGGAAGTGATTTAAGATATTTTCTCTGTAAGAGTCCAAATGCCAGTTATTAACTCCTATGAATCATCTCTTCATCTTCACTAGAATGAATAGCACATGTCAGTTTTAAAGATTTAACTTTATTTTGTTTGTTATGTGTTTAGCTGAACAGCATAAATCAAGGCAGCAGTGAAGCTTCTAGCTTTTCATCTTTAGAGGAGATTATGGACAAAGCTTATGACAAATTTGATGTGAAAATTAAAAATGTGCAACTTCTTTTTGGAAGAACAGGTAACAAAACAACATTTGTTTATGCAAAAGATTGTCAAAGGCTACCTACCTGTAATAAATAAATATGTTTTTTAAAGAAAAAAAAAGGCAAGCTAAAATCAGTAGTTAAAGATAGGTTATAATACACGTTTGGTGCCAAACTTTGAAAAAATTGGTTAGTTTCTCTTCAAACAGCTGCTCACTTTTTGTTTGGACTTGTGCATCACTTTAATGGTAGCAACGAATGTAAATGAATAGAACTGTTATGTTTTCCATTACATGCAGGAAAAGCACGGCTAAAATTTGCCTTAGTACTTCACTTGAACTTAAATTTCTGTAATCAACAGAATGCTAGGTTGCTGTTTTATCTTTTATCTATCACTGTATCTGTCTATCCATCTGTTTTTCTCGGGATCAGTGGCTAGATACATCTTTTGGTGTAGAACTGGGTTTAGTAATTTTAATTTAGTAGTTTTTGGTTTAGAATTGGGTTTACTACTAAGGCAGTAGTGTTCACAAATGGGATTAAAAGCTCTTAAAATACTGGACCAAAGTTGGTTTAGGTTTCTTTAGTTGGTGAGTGGGTTATTTTACCCTCCTAGTGATATACCATTTTGGTTACTTTAATGATGCCTTAATTAAAACAATCAATGAGTGATGTTTTTTTCATCTAAATTTACTGGACATTTTCAGGTGAAGACTGGAAGAAGGCTCGTTTCCAACATCCATCAACTTTGCACGTTTTGCAGCCTATGGATATTCACGTACAGTTGGCAAAATCAATGGTGGAAAGAGATTCCAGGATGGCAAAGTAAATATATTAATGTTGAAAAGACTAATTTATAATTACTGTGTACTTAGAGAAAAGAAAGCTGTGTTTTCTCTAAAGGTTCAGTTGCACTTTTTAATTTGAAGGTATTAACTAAGAAATAGAAATAGGTTACTACTGTTGGCAAAATCTTTTTTGGGCAGTAGTTCCCTGGACCCTTTGCTCGTTACTAACTACTGCTTAGATTAAGTCCAAACCCTGTTTTAATGGAGAATCCCTGGCTTTACGTTGTAATCTTTAGATAGGAGTATCCATATTGGTAAGATTTAAATGAAGAATTGGTACCTTTTTGTATAGGAGTTTAATCAGCTGATTTTTTTAAAAAAGGTTTAAAGTGTCAGGAGGACTACCTTTGGTGCATGTCAGACTCTCCGACCAGAAAATTAAGGCAATCTTTGATCTGATTGATAGCATTCCACTGCCTCAGAAGCCATCTATGTCAATTCCAAGCACAAAGGTAAGCTGACAACTAAGAAAACTGAGGGGAAAAAAAAAGGCATCACTAGGCAAGGTCTTCATTTGACTTATCATCAGAACATTCTGGGCTTCTTCAAACAAGGCTGGTGGAGTCTTTGCCGTTGTCCTGCTGGTTTCAATATAAGTATTGACAGAGCTGACTTTGCCAAAGAATGCAGGGGAGGCATTGTGGAACATTCATCATCAGAAAAAAATATGAACATACCAAGTTATATAAACTTTAAAATACTGTGTTGGTTATTTTTCTCTTTTCCTTCCCTCCAGGTACCAGCTATTCCCACAATTCCTGTTGTTGGTAAAGGGTTACTTGATGCACCCCAGCTGTTAGCAGAAATAGTGTCAGGTAAGAAGCCACAGATGTGTCTTTGTAGAGGTAGAAGGCCTACTTAGGGAATAGCTAGTATTTTCATGCTGTTATTGATGTTAAAACATGTAAGGCCAACAGAGATGAGCATGGTAGGTCATGTCTACCCTCAAGTGCATAAGGAGATTTGATTAAGATGCTGATGTTACCTCAGAATAATAAGCTTGCTTCTTCTAAAAAGCAAACCTGCTTTTTTTTTTGTTAATTAGTATTATGCATAAGCAACCTCTTCAAATGAGTGAACTGTGAATACCAACTGTATCAGGTTGTTCTGACTGTTTTGCATTAGCAAAGCTCTCTTTTTTCTGTAAAGGCAGAACGAGAATAACATGTTAGTGAGAAATTACTGTATTGACACTGTGGTTTTGAGCATTTACTTCCATTGCTGTTCTAGAGAAGAACCTCCTGTAGTGGAACCGGGACTCTTGTTTCCTGTAGCTTCCCTTATTATTACTTGCTTATGTGTTCCTGAATGTCTAATGATGCCTCTAGACTCTAGTGCTGTCCTTAATAGGGCTTTAATTTTGTTCACGTCTCATCCAGTGGGTAAGAGAGCAGTATAGATCTAAAGTATATTTTGTCAGGTTAGGTTTAAACTGATCATGCAGTTAAAAATGCAATTGGAATGGGGAAGAGAGGGTGGGATGTTTAGCCCCACCCTTTCGTTTCTGGAAAAAGTTTATTGAGGAAGTCATTTCACTTCTGTAGACTCTGAAGAAGAATATTTCGATTTTGAGGAAAGCTCTGAACCAACTGACAGTTCAGTAATTAAAGGAGAAGAAATAAGAAAAGAGGAGCCTGCTCAGGAGGAACTGACAGAACTTCAGCTGAAATTTGAAATTAAAGAAGTATGTCTGTAATTCTATTTTCCCCTACCTAAAGAATACGTTTTAAAAAATCCAATATTCATTTACCAATGTTCTCCAGATTAGTGAATGCAAAAACATAATCACCAAACAAAAAAAAAAGTATATGCATACCTATTTCTATGCATAAGAGTTATTTCTTATCTGTATGTGATGCATATAAATAAAACATAATACATACACACAGATAAATTTGTATTTCAAAAAAAAGAAAAAAGTCCCTTATTGGAGTATTTTTAGTAGAAAAAAATGGTACCAACTCATTAGGGGGTAGGGAGTGGGAATTTTGCACTGGAAGAACAAAATAGACCGAGGCAGGTCTACTGCAAAGAGAAAATTCCCAAATATTTTTTATATTTGTATCTTTCACCATCAAACAATCACTTTTCCTCTCGATTTTATGCTCTTAAGACTGTAATAAAAACAGTGCTTCCAGCAAAGCAGGGAGGGCATTAATTTTGCACTTTTTTTGTTGTTGGTTTAAATGGTGAGAATACTACATGTGAGAAGATGGCTTAACTGTAATTCTTGCTCATCCAGGTTTTAGTAGAACTCACGAGGCAAAAGAAAATTGAGGAAACAGTACTTGTATTTGATGTAATGCATCTTGGGACAGAAGCTACTGTCAAAACCTATAATTTAGCAGCTGTATCTTATTTGAAGAAAATAAGCTTGGATTACCATGGAATTGGAGGTAATAAGCAATGGCAGAGAAGTAGAGGTGTGTTTGTGTGTGTGTAGCAGTTACTCTGAACTCTCCTGTGCCTTGTGCTCACTGAAATGCAAGTGTTGTTCCAGTTTCCCAGGTAATGTGCAGCTGTCCGTTGGCAGTGCTTGTGCCTGGGGTATAGTTGATAAGCTCTGGACTCTCACCATAATGCTTATGGGATAAATAAATGGCTTAGAGCTCAGTCTTTGGATGGAGAAAGGTTTTGCCATTTTGGACTTAGCAAAGAGAAACCAGTGACTCATATTTGGTGGTGCAATGTATTTTAGCAAATGGTACTGAAAGTTAATCCCTACCTTCCAGGCACGAATCGTTTGGTTCTCTGAAAGAACAAATGATTCTAATCCTTGTTTATCTCATGTGGTATTTTACAGGTAAAAAAGCACCCATTCATCTGATTAGTTCCTCAGACAAGCCTGGCTTAGACCTTCTGAATGTGGAATATGTCAAGGTATACTTGAACTTAAAGCTTTTAAAAATTGTTTTTTAAGCATTTCTACATATTCTTAATACATAGTCTATATATAGTTCTAAAGCTACTACTCAGAGCTAATTGGATTGTTTTGTATCTTCTGAAGAGGACAGTGACTGGTTGGAATTAATATTAACCTTCATGCAAATCATTATTTTCAGGCTGACAGAAATGGGCCACAGTTTCAGACAGTTTTTGACAACACTGAACAGATGATTCAAGTGAGTGTTTGCAGATTTTATTGCTTATTTTCTTTTGGTTTGCTTGCTCAGAGGAATTAATAAGAGTTGTTTTGCTTTCCTGTTTTCCTGCCCTTCCAGCACGAGGTTTCAGGAGTTAAAACGTCCTTGAAAATTTTTATACCACTTAAGAGCAGAATGCTTGTCTGTTGAACTGTGCTGAAAAAGTGTCTGTCTAGATCATGTGGATGAAATTCAAACTACTCTCAGAATGCCCCTTCTCGTGCATCTCAGGGATCATGACATTCAGGGGCCCAGTATGGAAAACTGTAGTGGAGTCACAAAGTCTTTCCCTTTCGTGTCAATAATCTGCATTGTGAGTGCCACGTGTTCAGCACTCTGTTGGCTGTCTTTCATAAGAAGTCTAAATCCATGTCTGAGTGTGTTTTTTTTTTTTTTAACTAATAGTGTATTTTTGAGTCAGATTTCAATCTAAGGGAAAAGAGTGACTTGAGGCATTCCTGAAATAAAGTACGAAGGATGATGTTTTCTGTGATACTTTCTCCTCTTTATACCTTTATGGCATTATTTTGCCTGCCATATTTTAGTGTGAAGACTGAAATATTTCACTTGTTACTTAATAGTTCTAGGGTGCCTATAGATTTCATCTGGGAACTTTAGTTAATACTGAATGAAATCTTTTTGCCAGAAAGAAGTTCCTGAAGCTTCAGCAGGAGATGACAGTTCTAGTACTCCGGTGCTGCTGAGTTAACTGTCTTCACGCTATGGGGTAGTGCTAATGTTGAGAGAACTCGATTTTCTGTACATCATTTGAAGCTGCTGTTGCCTTGCAGCTCTTCAATGGGACTTCTGTGCCTGGAAGAATTGCATTTGGGTTTTATTTCCAGTTTCAAGCCCATTCAAGTGGACAACTTTTATTAAACTACACAGCCAGCAGTTACTCACCTTTTGGATTCCTTAGTGGGTTTATTGAGGAATGCCTATATTCTAAGTATCTACATGTCAGCCACTTGCCATTTACCCATTCTGGTAGTACTATTATTGCAGGAGCATTCAAGCCCAGGTGTGGGTTTGACAAAATTGATTTTGTATCACTGCTTTTGTCCTGAGAAGGTTATAGGTTAGCAGTTACAGCTGGAGCAGCTGGGTTGCTGCTAGGTTTCCTTATTTTTCTAAGCTTATCCTGTTTCTGCTTTACAGGAAGCTTCTTCCTTTGTGATCTGTTGCTGGTCCCACATGCAGATTTTGTTTGTAAGGAATGGTTCTGTTGCACTGGGTGCTTTTGCACCTCAGTCCAACTCTTACACTTTTAAGTTATTGTTTGGTCATATGGAGTCTCATATTTTCAACAGGTAACTTTTTCATCACTGAACCTCCTGTTGCATACAGAGGCCCTTATGTCTGCTGTCAGTTTTCTAACAGCTGTTAGTCCGTCAGGCAGTGGTAGAAGTGGAGAGACACCATCCAAAGAAGAAAAGCAAGAAGATGACTCTAGATTGAAGAAAGGTACAGTTGTGGTTGTCCAAATGATGGTTCTAGAAGGAGATGTTGCATAATGGCAAAGAAAATCCAGAGAAACACGACTAGCTTTGTAGAAATAAAGATGAAAGTGAAAATGTAACTTGTAGGTAGTGTGAAAATCCCACCTTCTCTTCTCTTATTTCTAGTGTCTAGACCTTCCAAGGATAAGGATGTGTTTGACTTCAAGCTTTTTGCCAAGCTGGATGCCTTCTGTTTAAATATTTGTGATGAAAAGAAGAACATTGCAGAGATCAAGATACAAGGTATTAAATTCTTTATTAGTAGTAACTGCTCTGGTACTTTAGTGTCAAGGCAACTAATAATTGGACTAAAAAATAAGGTGTAATTGTGCAGCATCTGTTTTTATTTATTTGTTTATTTATTGTTGTCTGTGCAAAAATGGCTTGTAGTCTTATTTTCAAAGTCAGCCTTCAAGTCTGTCATAATGTTCTGGCCTCCAGCTAGAAAGATGTGCTGTGTTATTACTCAGGTAACTAGGTTCATGCTTTGAAGGAGTTTGATTATGGGTGGCTTTTCATGTTGTACTAAGTGTTGGATATTTTTATGGTATACCATAAAATTATTTAGGATAAATAATTATTTATGATAAAAAAACCCTTAAAAATGTTTTCTTTAGTTTTTAACCCTAGGGATTTGTTTGGGTTCCTTGTTTTGGTTTTGTTTTCTTGATTGGTTTTGCCCCTTGGAAGGGCTATCAATAATTCTTCGGGCGAGTTTCACTTCTGACTGACTATAACTGCCATCCTCATAGCTGCCAGCGCTCTCTTATGAATATTTAAGAATGTGTGATATGCAAGATTAGTACTGCAGTTCATAAAGTCTTTTGCTTGTGCCCATCTCTAAATCCTATAATGTATTCACACAAGATTATGTATGCAAAAGTATTGTGTTCAAGTAATTCAGTATAGTAACATCTTTTCTGATAGAAAATCTCAATGCACTCACTCAATAGCTTGCTTATTAAGAAGTGGATTATTGTTTGAGTATTTTTCTGTGAATGGTAGCTCAGTTATTTCCAGAGATGATTGCTATTGAGACGGCATCTGTATTAGAAATATTTCTATTTTGTTTTGGTCGAAGCTGTAGTACAGTCACATTCTTACGGCTTAGTGAGTTTTTCTCACTTCCTCTGCTGGTGTCCCTACCCTGAAAATAAGTGTTACTTCTGCTATGCAAGACTCTGTTTTCTATTTTTGTACTTTGCAGGTCTTGACTCATCTCTTTGCCTTCAGCCAAGTCACACTGTATTCTTTGCCCGACTTAAAGACATAGTTGTCACAGATGTTGATTCAAGGACCCTTCATAAAAAAGTACTCAACTACAAGATTTTAACTTTTACTTGATTCTTGGTTAGTTTGATGTGTATAAAAGTGAAATGTAATACATATTCCACTCTTCTAAAAGTCTTTGATTTGTCATGAATAAGTATTTTCAAATAAGATACATCATAAAGAATAATTTTCAAATTACAAGAATGGATGTATAAAAGGCTTAGAAAAACTAGTAATCTAACTTGTAATCTGATAGGCTGATGGTATCTTTAGTTCTTTGTGTTAAGTACCTTTGTAGAAGCTGCTGATGGCTGGTGGGTGCTGTTTCTCTCTTTCTAGGCTGTGTCTATAGTGGGAGATGAAGTTTTCAGTTTCAATCTGACATTAAATCCTCATGCTACTGAGGGAGAAGCCTACACTGACATGTCAAAAGTGGATGGTACCGTATGTTTGAAAGTGGGCTGTATCCAGCTGGTGTACCTTCACAAATTTCTCATGTCTCTCCTGGTAAGTCTTATTTCCCTTTGTATGTTTCTGCATCATTCTCAGATCAGTCTCCCAGGCTATGCCCTCAGGACAAGTGGTAGCTTCAGTTTCTGAAAGAGAAGAGATGGGCTTAATTTTTTTTTAATAGTGTGTACTATTAAAAAACTTTGGTAAGTAACTGGTTTAAATATCAAGTGCGTCACTTCCCACTCTCAGCTTTGGAAATAGAGAAAAACTTGGTGCTATTGAGGTAGTTTGGGGGTTTTATGTTTGCTGCTCTTTCCACCCTAGCAAAATTCTGAGTTCATTGCAAACATATCAGAGCTAACACTAGAGTCAAATCTTTCTGCAAGGTTAGATGTCATGATGCCTGCAAATTACAGTGTAAATATTAGTGTGTTCAAGTACCCTAATGATGGCTTTTTCAATAAAGCACCAGTGGGCTTTCTCTCATTCAATAGATTCTTTAATAGGATTTGAATTATATTCACTGAGGGCAAGAGGGGCTTTCAAAATTCTATCCCTAAAAGCTAATGAGTTAAGGAGTCTTGTAGCTAAGGAAAGAAGGAAAAATAGAGATGGAATTAAAATAAGTGGATTGTACTGGTTAGTACTTCTTGAACCCTCTATTAGAGGTCATGACAGAAGGCATTCAGTTGTCTTTTCCCATGGAAAATTCAACACAGTAGGCAGCATAATTGGTGGATGATGATGTAAAATGAGAAAGTAACCTAGTTTAAAAACTTTTTACAGACATTTCTCCTTTCTCTTCAACTGCTTTTCTAGACCTTCTTGAACAACTTCCAGACAGCCAAGGAGGCACTGAGTGCTGCTACAGTCCAAGCTGCAGAAAAGGCTGCTACCAGTGTGAAAGACCTGGCCCAAAGGAGTTTTCGGCTTGCAATGGACATTCATTTGAAAGCACCAGTTATAGTAATCCCACAGTCCTCTGTTTCCCCCCATGCAATAGTAATAGATCTTGGCTTGATTAAGGTTCAGAATCAGTTTGTCTTGGTGTCCCCAGAAGGCAGTTCACTCCCTCCAGTCATTGACAAAATGGATGTGCAGCTGACGAAGCTGAAACTATCGAGGTACAGTGATTAATACTCTGTAGAACATTAATGTTCTTGCCTAGAAACCGTGCTAGGTGCTAGTGTCAAATATTTGGTATTAAAACACTAGCCTATTATCTTAGAGCAATTAGATCAGTAATAAAATCAGAAACTGTTCCGCTCAGGGAAGTGTTTGGTGTTACACTTGAGATTTTAAGATTTTTCAAAATCTAACCTGTGACTTCCAACTTCCCAACTGTTTTCTTTTTTTTCCTTCCTGTGTTTCCAGGACCACTGTGGAGACAGATGTGTCACATCCAGATATTCAGATTCTTCACCCTATTAATTTAAGCCTATCTGTGAAACGAAATCTCTCTGCAGCTTGGTTTCACAAGTTACCAGTGCTGGAGGTCACGGGGTATCTGGATACAATGAATGTAAGTCCTGTGAGAAGGTGGTGATAGTACTTACTGTGAGAGCAACCCGTAATGTTATTTCTGGACACAAAGGGGTAACAAGTTGCAAATTTTTAGTAGGTGTGGAGTGGATTTCAGCAATGTAATGGCATTTAACCCCACCTAGATGAATGTAGAGGTTTGAAAGGATTGTATAAATGGTTTTGTGACCAGTTCTCTGAGCAAGAATTCTTTAAAATATTTTGGAGTTTTTTTCTTTAAAAATAGAATCTTCTTGAGAGGAGTTTTGTGCAAACATTTGCTTTAGTAGCTCCAGCTTCCTACCTTCCCATCACCCTTGAGTGGGATCCTTGTTTTTTGTGGCATTTTATGTTGTACTGTGAAAGAAGGTTCCAGGGAAGTCTTGGGTGAAACTGGAATTAAAATACCATCAAGGGACATGTCACTGACAGGAATGTATTAAAAGCATAGATACATTAAATGCTGCAATGTATATTGATACAGCTTTGGAGGTCAAAACTTTCAGTCTCCTCAGAGTTTAACAATAAGCGGTCAAAAGAATTTAGTTTTGTTTTTGAAGGGATGATTCTGCGGACAAAATACCTGTAAATAAACACTCTTTATTCCAGGAAACATTGTTCTGCTTTGTTAGCTGGTGATAAGTTCAAGGAACACTGTGTTTTTCCTTAGAATTGTGATCTGCAATTTTTTAGGTTGTGTTAAGTCAAGAGGATTTGAATGTCGTTCTCAAAGTGTTGACGGAAAACCTGGGTGAAGCGGAAGAAAATCAAACGGATGCAAAATCAGTACTGCAAAAAGAAGGTCAGAGATGGAATTTACTTGTCATGAATACTAAGTGTGTTCGCTTTCAGGAATAAGGAGAAGCATATTATCTGGAAAGCAAGTTTAGATCTGAGAGTATGGTGATAAACTGAGCCTTGAGTGATAACCTCTTCTTTTTACTTTTGCAAGGGCAGTGTTTATACTTTGATACTTGAAAAAATTGGAAACATTACAAGGCAAAATTTGGTGATTGTGTTAGCTAAGTTGTCAAGGAACTAGCAAGGTATTGAGATGTCAGAGTCATCTTGTTGCCAGAACATGTTTCTATTCCCTTGTCATGCTCTGAAGTTAAAGGCTCTGCTTGTGGAAATGTTGCTAGCTCATCTTAGGTGAATGTAAGCTGTCTAAACGAATAAAAGAATTGGATGTGTTTCTTGAGCTAAACAAATGGTGGCAGTTTCAAAAGTTAAGCAATGTATTGAATGTTTCAGATAAAACCAAAGAACTGGAGAGATCAGTTTTGATACAGGATAAGAGTGTCCCAGAAGGGATGTTGTCTGAAAAGAGAAAAATAACATTAAATGAAGATGTAATCAATATGCTACTTAATTTTGAAATCAAAGAGGTATGTATCCATCTCTACAACTTATTCTATCTGAACTCAGTACTCAAGTCTGTTTCTTAGACGTAGGGGGCTATAAAGTCCATTTAAGCAATTTGACTTGGCCACAAGTCAACAAAAAGAAAACAAACAAGAGGAGCAGAGCAGGGGCCAGGGGAAATCTTTAGCAGACTGGGCTTGTAGAATCTCTTTGTAAAAATGCAAAATGTCTAGATTAGTATTATGTGTCACATCTTAGCTGAGGAGATAATGCCTGCTTATAACTGCCTGCCATGTCTGAACAGCTTCACTGAAACATTGAACTTATTTCCCTTTCCATGTTCAAGGTTGTAATAACCTTGATGAAGCAGGTTCAGAAGGAGAGATATCCATTACATATTCTAACTGTGCTACAGCTTGGAACCAAAACCAAAATTAGAAATCATGAATTGGCTGCAGCAGCATATCTGAAAAAAATTACAATGAGATGCACTGAAATAAATGGTAAGTCTTCTAGAGAACTGGTACAGTCAGTATAGTATGTATGCAGTTGGATTTACAGGCAGAGGATAACATGCTCAAAACCAATAATGAGAGGGGGGGAAAGGGTAATTTAGATAGAATTAATCTGTTTTACCTGATACCAAGTTTTACTGCAATTGCTAGAGTTAATATATTTGAGTGAGTTGCCTACTTTGAGCAGGAATGGTGTTCCTGAGAAATATTCCAGCTGTTCAGTGTGTTTTGATGAGCTTCTGAATCTAGGCTTTATGACCAGTTCTGGCAGCACTGGAAATGCGAGTGCTTCCTTGGTTGGTCAGGTAACAATTCAAACTGACAGTGAAGTGATAACTGAAATAGCCATTTGTCCAAAGTAGAAAAATAAAGTTTTGAGTGTGAAAACCTGAAGGTAGGAATACAAAGAACTTTCAGTTTTGAATCTTGTTTGACGAGCAAGATAAGTTAATTTTCACTAGTTTAATTTAAAATAAAGTGAATGTAGCATTTCACAAGATAATGCTTAATGTGCAGCTTCTCAGTGAAAATAGCTGTTCACTTTCACTCTTTCAGTAAGAATAGTATCTAATTAGTATGTAATAGAGAATTAGCATGGAGACATTGCATAGGTGGAGTAAAGCTAGGGAGTGGAAACACTTCACATTTTTATTTCTTTGTTTGCAGACTCAAGAGGAGATCCTCTTTGCATTCTTAATTCCTCAAGTGAGACCGATGAACATCTTTTGAAAATGGAATATATTAAGGTTTCAATACATTTTCACTAAGATTACATGGGGAGTAAAATAAGGTTTCCTTACTTAGCCTGTAGAATTGTATCTAAAACTTACTGAGGCCTTCTCCCAAATACCTGTTTTTCAGTTTAGCATTTCATTTAATTCTCCACTGCTTCCCTAAAGTGCTTGCTTCACAAGTCAATGCTATTGCTGAAATCACTGGCAAGATAAATACTTGTCTGTGTTCTGTATGTACAGCACAAATGAGTAGCTTTGTGAAACTTAACAGAGATGGTCTTTGCCTGTGGAAGTGAAGAGTGACTCTACAGGTGATAAAACTCACATTTGAGGAGTGATATGTCAGTAGCTAAAAAAAGGCCTTTAAAAATTGCATGAATACTTGGGAATCTCATAGGCTGTAGAACCAGTGGGCTCCTCATTACTCTTATCTGTAATGGCATCATTTACATAGTGAAAAATAAATTAATTTGTACCGGCAAAGTACAAAGCATAAATTGATCCAATTTAAATAGATTCTAGATGAGAGAAAGTTCTGTAACTGGCCAGTTGAATTTTCACAAAATATGCGCTATGAATTGTCTCTGAGCAGAGCATTGTGAGTACCCCGTTCTGGCTGCCTTGCTTGTGCCTTATTTGGAGAACTTGTTTGTTCAGGCTTCATCCCTTTCCTTTGTTTTCTTTTGCAATTGGAATGGTCCTTGTGTGTGGGCTAAATTCAAATAATTCAGTTAATAAAATTAATAATAATAATTATTAATTATTGGCTAATTCACTGGAGACTGACTGTGTCCATTTTCTTTTTTTTTTATCATTAGGCTGATCCTGACGGACCAGACTTTGCTACTACTTACCAAGGCACCAAGCAAAACATCAGTGTAAGTACTGGATGTATTTAATTTTTTTTTAGCTTTTCAAATGGTAGCAGCTGTGTTAGTTGCTCCCTTTTTTTTTTTCTCGTTGAAGAGAAAAAAGAGAACAAAACCAACTCAAAACCCAAAACCCTGACTCTCATTGTTAAAACCTACTATGTTTAACTACTTCAAAGTAGTTAGACCCAGGTAGAAAAAAAGGAATTTTAATTGGAAGTATTTCTTGTATTAATTTTTTAAGCTAAAAACTATACATTTTTAGCTAGTTAGAAAAATGTCCTTATGAATTTTGACTGAGGCCTTTAACATGTGCTTTGTTTTTGGAGTGATACACTTAGCAGAGAGAGAAACCAAGGCCTTGTGTTTCAGAGCTTGTAACAGTTAGTAACAGTGAAATTGAGATGTGAGCTGAAATGTCCAAGTAGCATTCTCAGGGGTCTTGAGTGCAATTAGTCCTTTTACTTCTGAAAGCAACTATTAACGGGTCATTTTCCTTGGCTTCAGTGACTTTTGAAATAAGCATGTAATTATGCTTTTAAAATGTTTCCTTTAAAGGAATGGTGGTCGGTCAAGCTGCTTCTTGATGGCCTTATGTGGAATAAGTGACTGATGCTGAGGTTCACTAAGTGATACTGGCAAGAGGAGTTGCTGCTCGCATACTCCCTGTTCTGATTGCAAATTTTGAATCTTGGTGTTTTGGTTTTTTGGTTGTTGTACCATGTCTACTAAAATAGCTTCATATGAGGTTCTGAAGCTGTCAACCAAAGTGCTCCATAGTCCACAGTGAAAGGCAGCAGAACTAAAGAGAGTGTCCTGAAAAAGCATAACCACATGAGGCATCAATTTTTAGATTGGCACAGCTCCTCTGTAGCTCTTTTAAGCTTCCCGTCCATAGTTCTCTCATCTGTTCTGGAGCTCCTGTGGTGTGAAGTTGAAGGGGATAGAGATGGAAGAGTCAAATACTTGTGAAATTGAGCAAGACACTTTTTTCCTTGATTCTATTACAGCAATTCTAAATTGTTAGGCAATAGACTAGTACTGAATAACAATATTACTTTGTCTCCTTGCCATCATTTAGGTTATCTTTTCGTGTTTGGATATAGTACTTCACACAGAGGCTTTGCTTTCCATCATGAGTTTTCTCACCTTCAGTATTCCATCGGGTGGTCTTCCCAGTACTGATAAATCATCAGACCACAAGCCTCAAATGAAAGAACAGGAAAAAGGAAGTACTCTTAGACCAGGTAATGTCATATTAGAAAGGCTGTACCTTTGTTGCTTAACAGCGTCTCACCTTCAGTTTCAAAGGATATTATTTCAGAAGACAGCATTGCACTCTATTTGGTGGAAAACAAAGCATGCACAACTATAAATGGGGTGAAAACAATCTTATTTTAAAAGAAGCACCAGACATTTCTCCTGTCGCTTAGTTTTACAAATTCTCCTTACTCAATATAACTTTTCCCTGAGTGGTGGTCTAATTTTTATAATGAAAGTTGAATAAATGATGTTGCAGTGTGCAGCCTTTCCAAAGGTTCAATGTCACAACCATGTAGCTTTCCAATCTGAAGGCTCTAAAGAGGGCTTACGTTGCTGAAAATAAATACTCCTCTGGGGAGGCGAAGAGAGGTTCTGAACTGAAGGGTGGTCTGTTTATTTTCATTATGGGTATTTGTAACCTTGAAATAGTAAGAGTTTTTGCCTGGAAGCTCCTGAATGTTTTGTCGGGTCCTGTGTGGTTGATTCTTGTGCTTGTAGTGTTTGTGAAATTCAAGGTTTTCTAATCCTGAAACTGTTGGGATTGAGCCCAGTGGCTGTTACATTTTGTGTTTGTGCAGTGTTGCTGCAGCTAATATGCCTAAATGGGCCTTGCTACTTGATACAGAGGAGCATTTCTCATGTGAGACAGTGTTTCAAATAATGTGGTGTACACTGTATTCACAACTGTTGCGTGAAAACTAGGTATTAATGAGGAGAAAATACGTAATCTTGATGGCTTTTTGCATGTGTTGATTGGTGACAGTTTGTGAGCCTGAAGGAAATTGTGTTAATAAACGACTTTTTTCACATTTTGACTAAAGATTATCATACCTTTTAGGGCATGACTGCAGGTTGCTTTTGAATAGTTCATGTATGTACAGGACTACTGATTAATATTTGTTCTAAACAGTGGGCTAGTAATACTTGAACTGCTTGTATCTCTCCTGTGTTTCCTGTCCAGTGTCTAGTGATGCAGTCCATGATGATGTCTGTGAATTAAAACTGACTGCAAAGCTAAATGCATTCAGTATTACGGTGTGTGATCAGACCCGTAGAATTGCAGACATCAGAATACAAGGTAAGGTGTTTTTTATTTAAATATTAGATGAAGCTGGCTGTAGCCAGAAATAGGCTGTTTCACTCCATTCACTTCTGAAAGGCCAGTGTGTGCACTGCAGATGTCTCTAACATGTGTTTAAATATATTATGATTGTATGTAATGATCTGCAAGGAAAAAAAAAAGTTTGACTCAGAAAAAGAAGGCGATTTCTAAGTGTAGTAAAATTAACAGACGTGAAGGCACTATGTTGTAGGTAACACAAACTTCCATTTTTTAATAGCTAGATCTTAGATAGTGTTGGGGAATTTCACTCTGGTCTTAGAATCGACTTATGTTGGCAAATTTTTCACATGTAGTAAGGTCCTGACTCCTGTCTCAGGCTTAGCACTCATTGTTACATAGCAGAAGGCTGGATTCTAAGCTGATATTATTCTTTATATTCAGTAGTTCAGTACTGTATACATATTACAGTAATTCAGTAATTAATTCAGGGGGTTTGTTTGTTTGTTTTTTTAGCAGAAGTGTCTACTTAGAAATTTGTTGAAGTGCATTTATTACCTTCTTTCTTTCATTTCATTCAGGAATGGATGCATCTGTAGCTAAGAAGCCTAAGAAGATTAAAGCGTTCTCCAGACTTGAGGACATTGTAATTACAAATGTTGACCCAAAAACAATCCATAAAAAGGTGATGTATTGTGCAGATTGTAAACAGCTGAAGAGACCCAGTTCTTTAAGTGATTTAGTGACAGCACTGTAGTTTTATTTGCTGTGTTACAGAATGCAAAGTACAATGCAATATTAAGCAAAATTTATTGGTTAATTTCCTCTACCTCAGAGGAGCAAAATATTCTTCCATTTACTATTTAGTTCTTTTCAATTGTTTGCACTGGTATGTTTAATTCTGAGCAGCAGGGGTTAAATATAAAATGGGCTACAAATAAGTGAGTGAGAAGAGGCATCTGCTATAAAAGAGGCGATTCTGTTTCCTTTTGTGCCTACCATGTGTCCAAGTAGTGCTGATAAGTTGCAGCTGATCTTGTTGGGGAAATATTTCTTGTTTCAGAAATACCTGGGAGTATTAACTACGTGGACTTGATCTTCTAGGCTGTCTCCATAGTGGGAGATGAAGTGTTTAGATTTCACATGTCACTTTATCCAGATGCCACTGCGGGGGAAGCTTATGCTGATATGTCAAGGGTGGATGGTAAAATGTCTCTGAAAGTGGGCTGCATCCAAATAATTTACCTACATAAGTTCTTTATGTCTCTCTTGGTAAGTCATTAGTTTAAGTTCTTTTCTTGACATTAAAAGGTTTTTTTAATGAGGTGAAATGCAGTCAGCTCCTTTTGACCTGTACCTGGTGGTGAGCTAATGTGCAAGCACATAGAAGTATTTTGCTGAAGAGTTATCACTTGAGTTGCACTGCTTTACAGAAGATTGCCAAGGAGAATGAGGACAAAAGAAGTAATAAATGGAGCTGATAGCTTTAATAATATCTTAAAAATTAAACAGTGAAGCAACATGTAAGCTTCTTCATTATTTTAGCCTTTTTCTCTTTTGAAACTAGTGTGGTTGAATTGGGAGTTTCATATTTATACCACAGCTGTACTATTTTTCTTGAATTAGCTGTTTTCTTGGGGCTTGCCTTGTTTTGAGAGGCTTATTTGTTTTCATGGAACTCTTACTTTTTTTCACTACCTATAAATAGAACTTTCTAAACAATTTCCAAGCGGCACAAGAAGCCCTGACTGCAGTCACTGTCCAGGCAGCAGAAATGGCTGCTTCCAGCATGAAGGACTTTGCTAAAAAGAGCTTCCGCCTCCTAATGGATGTCAACTTGAAAGCTCCAGTCATAGTTGTTCCTGAATCCTCAGCTTCACGTAATGCTTTGGTAGCCGATCTTGGGTTAATCAGAGTTCAGAATGAATTCAGGCTGGTGTCTTCAGATGAATCTCCTCTTCCTCCAGTCATTGACAACATGGATGTGCAGCTGACTCACTTGAAATTATCAAGGTAAACATGGAGCTTTTTCCTGAGTTGCAAAGTCTTTGTAAAGAAAAGTGTGTCCGTATTCTGTATGCAGCATTTTTCTCTTATTTAAACATGATAGGCAATGAGAACATACTAAAACCAAGCAAAAAACCTTCCCAAGCTACATTTAGGAGTGCTTTTAGATAGAGACACAGGTCTACAGTCTGTAAAGCTTCTTGGAAAAAAAGGAATGGTAGCACAGTAGCTTGAGTTCATCTAGAGTGCATATCTGCGTGTAAGTGCATGTGAGCTTATTCTTAAATTAATTATGCCTGTAATTCTGCTAGGTTACTATGATATTATTTGGGATTCTGTGACTAGTAAATATTTTTCCTCTGCTGCTTCCACTGTCTTTTTTTAGGTGCATTATATCCACAGATTCTCAACCAGATTCTGAAATTCTGTGTCCTGTGAGTTTGACTTTACTGGTCCAGAGAAATTTAGCAGCAACATGGTATCATAAAAGCCCAACAATTGGTATCAAAGGAGACCTAAAACCAATGCAGGTAATCTCATGACTAATAAGAGCTATATCAAAAGTCACACATATTCTCAGAACAGTCCTCATCTTAGTTAAGGAGCTTATAAACACATTTCAGTTTGTGTCCTTTACAGCATGTCGAAAGACTTGCGGCTTGATTGTCCAGTTTGTAGATTTGTTAGAATTTTGATACTGTATAATGGGTAGTTTTGGTGTAGCTGCACGCAAATGGAATAAAATCTGGGCTTTTTTTCTAGAGGTCTGTTGTAATTATCCATTGACTCAACAGTCAGTAACATCATTGAGGTTATCTGTTGAGTTACCATTTAAAAACAAGATTTAATAATTCCAGTTGTTTAATCTGTAACATTCAGGTTATTTGAATGTTAGTTTGAATGTTTAGATTTATTAGAAATGAAAAGGTTATCTCTAATACACAACAATTTAAAATTATCTTTGTGGAGGGAGGGGTATATTTTTTCTTTTCCTGCATTAACCATATGGATTTAAATGGGTGAAACCAAACTGGGGCACCTTTTCCTTGTTCCTGAGCCCTTTTACTTGTTCATTCCTGTATCTGTGCTGTGGCCAAATGTCGCACTGGTGAAGCACAGAGAAATAAGAGATTTAAAGGAGTACCAGCAAAACTAACCAAATGTAGAAAAGATCTTTTTACAGTGTGTACTGTGGGCTGAGTGGCTGCATCTTTCGCTTAGTGCTGCTTTTGTGATCCTGTAATGTTATGATTGGATACATAGTCATTAAATCTTTGAAGGCCTACTGAGTATTTTAGTGTATACAATGCAAATCTTGGCTTTAATGTGATCTGGTCATGGTTTTGGATTACTGAACTGTTGAGAAGTGATTGTGTTTATCAATTACTCATATTTTTAGTAGGCAAAGATCCTTAGCAAGTCTAGAAGGTGTTTATCATGTGGGCTGTTATTTCTTGTTGTAACTGCTGTTCATAACAAGTAACAAATGATATTATAGGAAAAATAGGCAAATAATTTAGGTTGTTTTGGACAGGATAATTTTGACTATCCAGCTTGTTTCTGCTGGAAGCAGCATGTTGTTTCTTATCAACGTTTGCATACTGTGTTAGAAGAAATGCTGTCACCAAAAATGAACTTGTGGCTTTATCACTTTACAGATTGCACTCAGTCAAGATGACCTAACTGTTATCATGAAAATTTTACTTGAAAACCTTGGAGGGGCTTCTTCCCAGCCAAATACTGTGCAAGAGAATATTGAGCATACGCAGATACCTAAAAAAGGGAAAGCTCCACATGAATCTGGTGGCTCTGAGGGTATGTTCTATTCAAAGGCTGAATATGTGTAGGCAGAGGGCTGTTTGCAAATTCAAATATATTTGAATATTTTTCTGAAGCACTATAAATTCTTTTAATTGTTGTGTATATATTGTATACATGGAAAGTTACAAATAAGAATGTATGCGCTTACCTGGAGTGTGAGTGGATGGTCAAAAGTTTTTGTAGTGTGTTTTTTGTGATTCGTTTCTTATAGGATGGTATTCTTCAGTCTCTATCAATCACTCTTCTAAGTGCAGGTGGTTAAAAAAGAAAAAAGCCAAATCATCTACCCCAGAACGTTAATGCACAATTATAACAATTGAGGATAATACTGGTATTCAAATAGTGTGTCAGTGTAAACAATGCGTGTCTCTGGATCGAGTGAGACAAAATCTGTTTTTTCCCCCAACTTAACATTCTCAATGTCAAAAAATTGCTGTTTAACCAATAGTTGAATTGCTCTGCTGTGAATAGAAACTGGAAGGACGAGTAGTGAGCAGGCTTGAGAGTCCTTGAGCAGACTTGGTACTTTGTGTTGTTCTTCATTAAAGTGAACAAAGAACTGCAGTAAACTAATGACAGCTGCTTTTAAGGTTCTAAACCATTCTGCACTAGATAATTTTAGTATGCATATGATAGAACAAAATTAAAAGTGTGAATTATTTTGAGTAGTCTTCTGGACTTAGAGCTTTCCCTCTTTTTGTGATTTTCTGATCTTAATTTAAAAAACCCCAAACACCAACCGAAAAAAAAAGCAACCAACAACAAAAAACCCCAAAACCAAGCCCAGTGTTCAAAAGAAATGTAAAAATATCTTCTTTTCACTGACAGGTGCTCTTGTTGATTCTGGACAAAAAAGTGTTTCTGCAGCTCAGTCTTCTGTGGAATGTTATACAGCGCTTAAATTTGACTTCAATTTTGAGTCCCTTTCTGTAACTCTCTACAACAGTGACATGACTGAGGTTTGTTACAAAACTTTTACCACACAGATGGGGTGGGCAGCCAAGGCTTCTCACATGGACAGAACTCAGGAGAGAAAAATAAAGTTACATCAGCTGTGTTGGCTTTGTAATGCTTTCCTAATGTAGCTTTGAGCTTTCTTGGGCAGACAGTGTCCTTAAGTTGAACATGTGTGTGCATTTCTGAAGGTCACACTAAGAATATTACTAAACCAACCAAAACCACCCAGCATTTGATTTGGTCATTCGAGCTTTGATTCCAGCTACCCGAAATAAAAATGAATATTTGAAAAGCAGGAATTGTTAGCTCAGATAGTGGTAGTTCTGTGTGTGGTTACTCTAGAGTTAGTAAGCAGATCCAAGGTGTATATGGCCTATAATTTCCTCTTGTATATCCCTGAGTGTGAGCAATCATGGGCATCCTCTCCGTGCTGAAAACAGAAGAGAAAGGTGTGAAATGTTTTTATGACTTAATAAAGTCTGCTTTGTGTAGATGTGAAGGTGCTTGCTTTATATGTCTTTGTGTATAGTGACTGTGTATAATTTTTAAGATGTTCTTGTGCAATGAGCATCACAGGAAAGAAAGACACTGCAATGGGATTTTATTTTAATTTCACTGTCATATAATTTCTGCTTACAGCTGAGGTGCTCTTATAGATGAGTTAGTGTGATGAGAGTGGAGGGATCCTCTGGTAAGAGATCTAGAGTTCAGATAGATTATCCTTCAGTGATGCATTCTGAATGACTGCTGGCAGTGTGGTGCAGAAACAACTTCACTGCAGCCCAGCAGGTTTTTTGTGTTCTCAGTTAAGTTTCTTGAACTCATTTGTATGAGTGGAGGACTGATGAGAGCGACAGGCTAATCAGATCCTTCTGTTCATGGAAGAAAATGCACATGGCTAGCAGCAAGGCCAGTGCCTCATTGCTTTGTTGTGTGATAACTAACCCTGCTCTTTGTCCTTCTGTAGGAGTCTGTGCTTTCGCAGCACAGTGACAAATTGCGCCTTGGTGAGCTCCGGCTGCATCTCCTGGCATCGTCGGGGAAGATGTTCTCAGATGGCTCCATGGATATCAGTGTTAAACTCAAAGCATGTACCTTGGATGATCTCAGAGAAGGAATCCAGAATGTGACTGCAAGGTAGGTTTAGATACATCAGAAATTAAAAACCTCCAGCCTATGAGGAAGCCTTTTTCCTTGTTCTATACTTTGCTTCACATGGAATCAGTAGTGCTGTCAGTTGTGGCCTGTCATACTCTGTGCAAAGCAGTGCACAATGTCATTTTAATACTGTTAAACAAGTTTCTACTCTTATATGTTGATTTCCCAGGTTATCCAAAACAAGAAGAAATCTTGGAGGCTTGCATGTTCCAGTAAACTGTAGAAGAGCTAAATAGAGAGCACCCAGCCTCAGCTAGAGAGTTGTGTGCACTGAAACTTCAGTGTGCTTGTTATGTGCTGCGTGCATACTTTCAAGAGTGTAGCACACTAATTTTAAATTGGAATTACTCTTCTGATAAAAAAGCTTCTACTCTCTTATTTCTAGAAGAAACACTGATTGCTTGTATAGTAATTGTTCTTTATAAATGGCATGAGGAGAAAAAATGGCAATACTTAGGCATCTTTGTTTTCCTAGATCTGTGTGTTATGATGTTTGAGATGTTTCTTATTGAACTTGTTTTCCAGAATGATAGACAAGAAAGATGAAACAAATGACAGTTCTATGATAGATATAAGATATAAGCAGGATAAAAATGGAACTGAAGTTGTTGCTGTCCTCGACAAGCTGTACATATGTGCTAGTATGGAGTTTTTGTTGACAGTAGCACATTTTTTCATTAAGTCAATGCCAGCACCCTCAGCTGAAGGATCTGCACAGTTGCAGTTAAAGCAAGTTGCTTCTGGGAAATCCAAAGCAGAAACAGGTCTGTAAAACCAACTTCCACCCACCCCCATTCCCCTCCTTTGCAGATTTCATTCTGAAAATAACTCGCCCAAAAGTTTTCAAGATGCTGTCTTGGTATCAGACTTAAGAAATTAGTTTATTCTTCAGAATGTGTAAATTGGCCACTGACATAGTAGATAGCTTTCCTCTTTCTGGTTTTTGTATTCAAGGTGGGTTTTTTTTACTTATTTTCACAGAAATATCTGTACGGCCAAACATGACAGTAAAAGCTGTGATTATGGATCCAGAAATTGTATTTGTTGCTAATTTGACCAATGCTGATGCCCCTGCCTTAAAAGTTTCCTTCCAGTGTGACTTTTCTCTGACATCAGACGAGCTTGCACAAAGGATGACTGCTCAAGTGAAGGCCTTCAAAGTGTTGGCCTGTGCCTTTCTCAAAGAAAAACAAGACAAGAATGTTACTACGGTAAGGAAATCAGTGTTTCATAGTGAGAAGAGTAACTAGAACTGTTGGCAGGCACGTCCCTTAGCTGGCACATCCATAGCACTCATAACTCTGTTCTCATATCATTGATTATTCGGAAGAGAGGAAGGGCCTGTACCCTTTAAAGGTGAATCTTTTATCAGTAGGTGCAGGACTTGAGCACTTAGAGCTCTGTCTAAAACCTGTGCGGCGCATTTGTAAATTACATTATAAGTTTCTTAGTGAAGAAACACTGTGAGGGGTTTTGAAGCCCAAGACCTTTTGCAGTATTTTTCACTGCCTGTTGGTTTCCTTGTTCCAGTAGAGTCCTGAGAAGCCTTTTGTGTGGAACTTCATCTGCACATTCCTGCCAAGGGAGCACTGAGCCACAAAGGTGGCCTGTGTGCATCTCACACGCGATTATCTTCCCTTATGCATTTGGGTTTTTTAAGGATTCAGGGTTTTTTTGCTGTATTATCCCTCTGTCTGTGTGTTGGGTTTTTGTTTTGTCTGGTTTTTAAGCATTATGTCAAAAGCTTTTATTTCACTGACTTTTAGCCTTCCAGCACAAGACGGTTCTTGTGCAAACTGGGATGCGGGATTGTCACAGTATATGGAAAGAATGTTTTTACTCTGAAACATGTTGTTACTTTTTGGGATCAGTGCTCCTTTGGCCTATGGGGTGAAAAAAATACAAGACCTTTTGAAAAAGTTAGATTTAAGGAGTCACCTTAATAATCAAATTATGGTTTTCACTCAGGTGTTACGGCCATGTTCTTTGGTCATGGAAAATATGGTACACACTTCAGGGGTACACACTGTGGCAGTAACAATAGAGGAACTTACTATTAAGGTAAGATTATTTAAACTGTCTTTGGAAGAACAACTATGTTTCTCAAGATGTAGCTTGGTTTTTGTTGGTGGTTTTTTGTTTGTTTGCCTTTTAAATTTGCATATTGTTGTTTTCAGTTTTAATTTTCCCCATTAGTTTAATTCCAGAAATAAGGACTTTTAGAGCTGCTCTGTGTTGGAAAAAGTCACTGTGTGTTTGTTGTTTTGACAGTCCCTTGACCAAAAAGGAGTAATTTAAATACTTCAGATTCTAGGATTCCTCCTACCACTTCCTTCCAAAGTTGTTTCATAACTCTTCCCCTGCTGCTGCCACCAGTATTTTTAGGACATTTTGCGGGGAAGGGAAACAAGAGGAGGTCCGTGAATGGATTCTCTTCCTTGGAAATTAAGTTGCATGTCTTAAAAGACTTTTCACGTTTGCTATGTCCATTTCTCATAGATTTTGTATTTTAATAAAAGATTTTTTTCTTTGTTCAAGATATCACCAATAATTTTGAATACCGTCATGACCATTATGGCTGCCCTAAAACCCAAAACAACGGAGGAGGATTCTAGGGGAGCAACTGAAGTTTCTGAGAATTTGTGGCAAGTGAAGCCTATAGATGAGTTCAATGCTTGGTTTCTCGGTGTTGACATAGCCACAGAAGCAACAGAAACTTTTAGGGACCATGAACAAATTCAGAAGCAAGAGAAATTTGACGTTGTAGTGAAATCAGTTCAGATGACCTTGGAATGTGGTCTGGGACATCGAACTGTCCCTTTGTTGTTAGTGGAATCTGCATTTTCAGGTGTCCTTAAGAACTGGTCCTCACTGATGGAGGTCACTGCTGATATGTCACTGGAGGTATGTGGGGTCAAGCTGTTAGCAGTTTAAAACACTTCTGCAGGTTTCCTGAGTTCAAGTAACTTTTTAATACACTTTGTATGTGCTGAATTATTAATAGGTTTAAATTGTAATGCTCTCAGGAGTTCTTTAGTCAGGCAAGTAAGCATAACGTGCTTTGTACAGTAAGTTGGGAATCAATAGGTTTTAATGGCAGTTGCTATGTGAAATAATCTAGTCCTCTGTTTCTGTATTATTTTTGCATATTCAGGTTTTGCTTTGTCAACAATGAGCTTGGCTTACTTGAATATTCACATTTAACTCTTATTGCCCCCTTTTCGTTTGTTTCTCCAGCATTGTGTTTATTGGTAAGGTAGAAGTTATACTCTTTTCTCAAAATGAGAGACCATTCCAAGATGGTACAAGTCTCTTATGGAGGCAGCACGTTAAAATTTCATACAGCCACATGTGCAGCTGCTCATTTACTCAGCAATGCGTTTACTGCCCCTTGTCAGTTTACCGAATTACCTCATACTTCGTTCTGTTCTTGGATATCCAAGTAGCCTTCTTCCATTGCCCGGTGTGCATACCACGGTGGAGTTGGGATGCCTAATCATGTACCTCTGGGGGAAGTCGTTGTGGTTCCACAAGGGATGAGCGAAATAGCTGAAAGGGAGCATCCAGAACTATTGAGTCCACAGCTTCTATTCAGATTTGCAGTGATGGAAGCAATTAAAAACTTGGTGTTGGCTGTGAGTTAGAGGAATCATTCCAGTGGACCAGATTCAGACTGTAGTTGGCTCGAACTAGTTGTTATTTCATAGTACAGTGAAATACTTGTGGCATTGAAGTCTCTGCTCTCAAAGTCATTCTCTCAAACCATGTGGGAGAAGATAAGAGACTTGATTATGTTAATTGAAGGTGTTAAAAAGATACGGTGTTACCAGGATGTTTGGTTGCTCTCAAAGCAAGCCTGAAAATGAACTCTTCAAAAATGGTGTCATTTAAAAAAATACATGATGTATTAGTCTTCTGTATATTAGTTTTTAAGGCCATTCAAAGTTACTGCTAGACCTCCAAAACATGAAATGAAGATTTGTTTTCTTATTAATGTTCTTCAGAATAATTGCTTTCTAAATAAGATACCTTATTTAATTTTAATTATTTCTTTAGGTTCATTATTACAATGAAACCTATGCAGTCTGGGAGCCGCTTATTGAACGAGTTGAAGGAGGAAGGAAGCAATGGAATTTGAAGCTCGAGGTATGTACAGGTACTTGACACTATGTGAAATGGTTTGAACAGGCAGCTATTTTTTAATTTCTTAAAGGTTTTATGGGGCAGAACATTGACCTTTTGAATGCTGTTGCTTGAAGGAGTTACGCAGTTTCACATGAGAAAAAAAATCATTCTTTAGAGATCTTAAGGTTTTTCTGAATAATGTGAATTGTCAGTGCATGGACAAAATGGAGCATGTAACCATGCAGAGAAGAGAAACTAACTTCTTAGAACATACCTTCTATGTTGGTATAAAATTTCTGTGTTTGCTTAAGGTATCAGAGATTTACAGGGTAAAGTAGGTTTTACTTTGCTTGGTGAAATTGTCAAGTGTAAGTCAAGTTTTTTTCCTGTTTTAACATGGGAGGAAGTAACCTATACGTTTGTAATTGTCTAATGAAATTTTTCTTTTAGATGAAGACTAACCCTGTCCAAGAGAGAAGTCTGATGCCTGGAGATGATTTCATTGTTATTCCTGAGCCACAAACAGCAATTAGCATCTCTTCAATGGACACAATGAATATAACAATATCCAAATGTTGTCTTGCTGTTTTCAGCAACCTGGCCAAGGTAACCCCAACAGGCAGAAGGTGCTCAATTATGTGCTTCCATAGGAAATTCTGAATTTTCTTTGTTTGAAGAACTAAATTGGCTGCCGGTCAATGGCTGTTCTGCAGCTCTGACAAATGTTACCTGGAAGGGCTGAGGAGTTTTACTCAGATGACTCCTTTAGGCTCAGCAAAAAGGTGGTGTTATCTTTTGAAAGAAGCAACTTCTGTGTTAGAACAACAAATGTGCCTATGCAGGACTTTAGGAAGTGTAATATGTGCAGGTTAAATGAACATGAAATGCTTTAATAAACACAACTGTTTCCTACAGTACTACTTCTGAAATATTAAAACAGAAATTTACTTCCTTTCCATATTTTCTGCTTAATTGAATACTAAGAAAAGTGTGCATTTTAGGATTGGCCTTTAAACTGCAGGAGTAGAAAGTCCTGTGTGTTAAAAATATTTTCCCCGTATTTTTCTTGTGGTAGTAGATGTGTTTATGAATGTTCTAGGCTGCTTTTCCCTCCTTTTTTTTCTGAGGTGAAGAAATTTTGGTCAATAAATCAAGCTGTTTTTACAGAATGTGACTTATGCCTATTTAAGTTTTAATTCTAAATGAACAGCAGCTCTCTAAGTACTTGCTTACACTGTAAGTCTGTATTGGCAGTCAGTTACCATGGCTTCTGTTTAACCAAACAAAGGTTTGTAAGCACAAGTTGTGATTGAATTTGGAGCCTGTACATGTTCCATGTCCTTGTGACTTCTGTGTCCCAGTTCTTACGTTTCTCTTACAACCTAAGATTTGGAAAAATTCCCTGTGAGGAACATGAATGCTTATTGTAGCATCAACATTTGCTGCAAATCACAGAATAAAATTAAATTCTCTGGAAGTAACCTTTACTTGCCTGAAATACTGCTATACAAAGCACAGGTCTTGTTTTTCCCCCTCTTTAAAAAGGTAGTTGCTGGGAACTGCCTTTTAAAGCCTTTTTAGGTTTGTTATTGTGGCTAGTTATGTATGACATATTGTATCTGTTGTTATTTACAGGCATTTTCAGAAGCGACTGCATCCACCTTTGATTATTCCTTTAAAGAGACAGCACCTTTCATAGTGAAAAATGCCCTGGGTGTTTCTCTCAAAGTGCTCCCTAGCTCCAATTTTCGGATAGTGGGTTCAGTTGGAAAAGAAAACATGAATGAAATAGAAACTGGTCAGAGCATGGAACTGGAATACTCTGGTTTTGAAGCCCCCCAGCGAGGAAGGTTGTCTGCATTGCACCGACAGGAAAGCTCTGTCTTCTCTTTAAATTTAGGTATTCTGCTAAGAAGCACTGTTTGTTATGCCAGGCTGTGCATGGGAAGATGGGGTCAAATTCAATGTGATAGGAATTCGGGTCAAGTACGTTGTGTTGGAATTACCTTTGGATATTGATGCCAATTAAAAAAACACCACAAAACAGGTACTGGGCTTCTTAAAAAGATGGAAAATTCCTCCTCTCCAGTTTTTCAGAAAGTGAAAAGAACACTATTTTTTTCTACCCCTTGGGAGAACTGGAAGACATTCAAGTGGTGTCAGAGACCATCTTAGAGGCCCCTGTGACATTGGCTTGTGTGTTCCAGCTCCTGTTAAACAGGATTTCCATTTCTCCTATCACTTATTTTATTTGGCTTTAGTTACGCAGCTACTTGAGACCAGTTATGATGTTTCTGTGTTTTTAGCTTTGCCAGGAAATATTCTTAAGAAAACAGTTTACAATAGCTACTATTATGTAATCATCTGAGGTTTTTCCTTTCCATCACATCCCATATGAAGGTACTTGGCCATGACACAAAGCTTGTTCTATGTTCATTAACTCAGCTAACAAATACCTTTGATAACTGCTTGGGGTATTTCCCATGCTGTCTATAAATCATAATCTAAAGTTATGGAGTTGCGAAGCATTTGGACCCTAAAGCTTTCCTTCAGTGGTACTCAAGTACCACCATTTAAGGTGCTTTTGCCAGAGGGTACTTTGGTCCTGATTTCGAGAAGCTTAAGTACTGTTCAAACAGGAAACAGCAATGGGATTTGTGTTGCTAATAAAGACTTTTGTCTGTTTTTATGGGTCAGAACTTCAGGGATATACAGAGGTGCTCAGCATTCCCGTGGCCAAGCCAGGCCGCCGCCTGTACAACGTCAGAGACGCTGCCGATCGGTGGGGCTCCATCGTGGTGCAGATCGATGCTACGGAGGGAAACAAGGTCATCACTGTGCGCTCCCCTCTGCAGGTAAAAACCCAGCCACAGAAACCAAACCCCTGAAAGCAGTGCTGTGAGTCACCTTCCTTTTCTTCCTTAATGCATTTTTTCGAGATCATACTTTCCCAAAACATTACTTAAAGGCCAGTTACTAAGTATTTTGCTCTATTTGTTACATGAATTTTCCTTTGGTTTTCCCTTTTCTATTTGGCTTTCTAATATCCTCAGCATTGGGGATACTTTTTATGCGACGTGATGTTTTAAGTGTGTTTTTCAATTCATGGGACTTTAAAATAGAGTTTTCTCATATATTTATGCACTAAGACAGCTCAAGTCTATTATCTAGAGGAATTTGGTTAAATCTACTAATGTTGGTTTTTCTTGTTGTTATTGTTATCTTTTCCTTTAGAAATTTGTACCATAGAAACATAATGAAAAATTATGCATTTTGATTCTAGATCAAGAACCATTTCTCAATTCCATTTGTGATCTATAAACTGGTTAAAGGCTCCAAGTTGCTGGAGCCAATTGGCATATCCAAGCCAGAAGAAGAGTTTCATGTTCCTTTGCATTCATACAGGTACGTTTTCCCTGCTCTGTAGGGCCAGTCTCTGTGACACTGATGCACAAACACAGCATTAGTGTGGAAACCTTAATTTGCACATGGAAGTCTTCCTGACTGGGCTAAAACTCCAAAATGCTGTCTTTGTTAGGTAATGAGTGTGCTGCAAAAGCATTTCAGAATGTTAACCATGACTTTAAAATGGATGAAGTTAGGTGTCAGTGCAAAGCCACTGTGTACATTCCTGCTGTTTTTCTACAGGTGCCATCTGTATGTTCAACCGACAGGAATTTTCGAGGGTCAGTTCAAGGAGTCTACAACTTACATTGCCTGGAGGGAGGAGCTACACAGGAGCAACGAAGTCAAGTGCTTGTTACAGTGCCCAGCTACTGAGACCAGCTTCTTACCTCTAATGATCAGTTCAACAGCTGTACCTGATGAGCTGAATTTTATTTCAAGTTCTGGAGAGGAGTTGGATCCTGCCTACATTATCCACTTTTACCCTACACTGACTGTGAGGAATCTTCTACCATACTCCTTGAGATATTTACTTGAGGTAAGTTACTTTATGGTTTTATTTGTAAACCCTTTGCTTGATTTTAAGTAAGAATACATTTACTTAGAAGTGGAGGTGAATGTAGCGTGGAAGATACTGACTGTTGGGTTTTGTATTTTCTTTTGTAAATGAGTGAGGCAGATAACTGATTCTGGATGTTTTGGAGGTTGTTTTTAATTTGTGTGTATCTGACCAGCCTTGCCTTGCTCTTTAAACAGCTCTTTAAACAAGAATCCTGTTCTGGATTAGTCTTTTTCTTTTACATTCTTCTGAGATTCTGTTTGTGTTTTGCAAGCTGTCTTTAGCTTCACAAGAAGCGGTAGGAGAAAAAGCATCTGTAATTCCTAGAGCTTTTTTTTTCTATGTAGAAAATGCAAATTCTCTCCATTCTGATGCTGATTCTTTACTGATTACTATAGTGAAGGCTCTCTTGTACACTTGGAAGAGTCTCTGAAGGTGCTTTGAAGGCCATTTTCCTGTCCATTCAGTATTTTCAGTATCTAGTATTTCTTCATGAAAGCTGAGTGATTTTAGTAAATACAACAGGTGTGAGCATTTAGAACCACCATCCTTGTTTGTTCTGTTTTGTCCTACTTGCATAACTGGCTGTGGCATTCATTTAGATCTTTTTCACTTCTATCCAACATCCCAATGGCACTATTCCCAGTTTTCCTTATCTCCATTGTACTTCAGGACCTGGCATAACAGAATGTAGAACAGAGGGCCATTGCCTGGACTGAGGAGCTAGAAACCAGTAATTCAAATCTATTTCTGAAGTCACTGTACCTATAGAAGGGTTTATGCTTATTGTCTTCACATCCCTGGGCTAATCAAGCCTATGATTAGCATGACTATCCGTGTGGTAAAATATACTGTTTATCAGTAAAAGTTAGGAAAGCTACTGTTGTTGGATGCTACTGCTTGAGCAAAGTTGTGCTACTGAATAGTACGGCAGAACTGGCGGGTTTGTGCCTCGGGGGTTCTTTAGTGTGAAAAATCCTGGCTGTACATCTGCAGCACAGTCCAGTGCAGTGTTACACCCAGTATTGTAAGAATATGAATAAGAACTCATTGCCAAAATCCTTTGGAAATCATGGAGGAGAGACGGAGGGAGTGGAAACAGGGAATATGTTAGAACTAGTTTGCTTTCCTGAAATTCAGAATTAAGCAGTCTTTACTGCCCTGCAAGTGAAGTGCAGTTAATCTCAAATTATTCACAGGATCAGTCTCAAGTGAAAGTGATGGGAGATTAGAACATGGGTTACTGAGGTATCTGAAATGTACATCCTACTAGAGAATAAAATGCTGGTTCTTGAACACCTAAATTTTATGTATTGAAAACTTAATTTGCCTTGTCTAATTTTGCTACAGGGAACAGCAGAAGCCCGTGAATTAACTGAAGGGAGTGCTGCAGATGTTTTTCATTCAAGAATCAATGGCGAAATAATGGAGCTTGTGTTGTTAAAATATCAAGGCAAAGACTGGAACGGGCATCTTAAAATTTGTGATGGGATGTCTGAATTTCTTGCTGTGCGTTTCACATCTCATTCTGCCTCAGAGATGACAGTGGATATTTACATCCATACGAGGCGGATCGGGAGCCGTATGGTCTTGTCCGTGTTCAGTCCCTACTGGATTATCAACAAGACTTCCCGTGTTCTCCAGTACCGAGCTGAAGACACTCATGTGAAGCATCCGGCAGACTACAGAGATATTGTGTTGTTTTCATTTAAAAAGAAAAATATCTTTAGTAAGAATAAGGTACGCTTACTTTAGATGGCAGTCTTTAGGCCGTGCTCTGAGGGGGAAAACACACACACATTTTATATAAGGGATATTTCTACTTAGTTTTTAAGTCTAAAGGCTTTAATTTGACTGCTGCTTTCTTTGGTACTTGGACATTTAAAATGCGCACTGTAAAAAGTCTGTTTTGTGTTAAACACATTTGTTTCGATTTCGGTATGATGTGGTGTTTACGTGGTCAAGTGAAGAGTACTGCAGTAGAAGTTTTTTTGGAAGTGGCCCTTCATTCCTTTTAAATAACTTTTTTTACCTAAGAATAGTTGAAGAAATGGTTGAAAAAACAGTGTTCATTTGATTATTTTCTCCCATCTCTTCAAGTTTGTGAAGCACCACAAAGCTGTGGGCTTTTTTTCCCATTTGTGTGTGCTGTCATGAGCATGAGTTGATGAGGACTACCCTGCTTTTGATACCTTTTACTGTAACATCTTTCCCAGAACTCAAACACAGACTAATAAATCAGAATATGAATAGTAATGCTATATTCTTAGGTTATCCTAATTTATGGAAACTATTAAAAGCACTGAAGCGTTGTCTTTAGATTGCTATATACGATATAATTGCGCTCCATAATGCGTGAACTACAGAATGAAAATGAGTTTACTCATTACTTTGCATGTTGTTTTTTTTTTCTCTGTAGATCCAGCTCTGTATTTCAACTAGCACTTGGTCCAGTAGCTTTTCCCTTGACACTGTCGGAAGCTATGGATGTGTCAGGTGTTCAGCTAATAACATGGACTATCTGGTGAGATCTGTTTCTGTGATTTGTGAAGCTCTCTGGGTTCTTTTGGCTTGACTTCTTTTCTACAAATGTGTAGTACTTGGCTGTTTGAAAACACAGTGGTGAATGTGCATAGTGGAGATAATTGTTCACGATTGTTTGCAAGTGTTTAGGTCTCGACTCCTTATCCAAGACTACATTTCCACAGCTAAGCAGGGTAAAGACGTGTGGGGAGTTGCGTTTTCGTGTACTCTTTAGCTGTTTTCTGATGATAATGGTCATTTTAGGTTGTCTTGGTTTACTCTAGAGGGATTTCTGGTGGATTTTCCCCACAAAAGCTACAGCTGCAAAATGCTACTGCTAAACCTGTCACTTTACTTTTGTGTTAGTTGTGTTGCATAATCTGCTGATTTTACTGCATGTTTGCTGCTTTTACTTCAGGTGGTCAGAACCAGGAGTGTTGTGTGTTAGGCTTTGTAATTACACTGATGTTGGCTTTTCTATTTTTTCCATCCTGACTTTTCTTCTAAGCTCGTTGTTGATTACTTGCTCAAATTCTCCTGGTTCAACAGGTTGGAGTTAGCATCAAAATGAGCAGTTTCAACCTTACCAGGATAGTTACCTTCACTCCATTCTACACAATAGCAAACAAATCTTCTCTGGAACTTGAAGTTGGAGAAATTGGTCCTAATGGTTCACTTCCAACTAATAAATGGAATTACATCTCAGCTTCAGAGGTAATGTTTCATGTTTTTTCCCTTTGATATCATTGTAGATAAACAACTACTCTTTAGGTGTCACTTAAGGAAAGAGCAGTTCTCTAATGGAAGCTGTCTATTCTGGTGGCATGGCATGGATATTTCACATCCCAAGGGAACTTGAACAGCACCGGTTGCATATGTGGGTAGATTAATCAAGTCCTTCAGTTTAGGTAACTTAGTAGATGTAGATATGTTTATCAGGAGATACTTGGGTGAGAACTAAGGCATGTGAAATACTCTTAGTCACACAAGCCTGTTTGTTTTTACTGCTGGCTTACTGTATTGAACATATATGAAATGTTAAAGTGTATTTCTTGTCTTACAGTGTCTTCCATTTTGGCCTGAAAACTCATCTGGTGAACTTTGTGTAAGAGTAGTTGGCTATGAAAGCTCATCCAAACCATTCCTGTTTAAAGCCCAGGATAATGGTACTCTGCTGAAACTGGAAGAATTGGTGAGACTGACTTTGTGCGGTCTGTTTTTAGTACTCCATTTTAGCCCCATGGTAGCTTGACACACTGAAATCATCAAGATCAAAACCTTGTGCCTTAAGGTGTGGGTACACTGCACTTCATTCGGTTCTGTTGCATAAAAAAGGTTATGAGTCAAGTTTGCAGTGTTGTTGATGTTTTCTGTGTAGTCAAGTTGATTTACTTGTGACAAGCTTACAGGAAACTGAACAGCTCTGTTGCTATTACTTTACAATGGTATACTGCACCTCTGACGTCTGGGCTTTCCGCAGAGGGTATGTCTTGGGTGCCTTCAGTTTGTTTAAATAGTTAACAAGAAATAAATTGTATTTTAGGGTTTTTTGATAAGCTGTTACATGTTGGAGACACACAGTTCATGGTTAAATTAATTTGACTCAAATGGAGAATATTATCATTTCAGAGCTCACCGTAGCCTAGCATTAGGGAATGTGTTTATAAAGGTACCATGTTCAGTAAAGTTTTTGGAGATAATGCTTATCATAGTTCAAACTTGAATTAATGCACAGAACGAATACTGGGCTTTGTCTGACTTCCTCTCCAGAATGGGGGCTTGCTGGTAGATGTGAATGTCGCGGAGCATTCTACTGTGATAAGCTTCACGGATTACCACCAGGGAGCTGCCCCAGCTCTGATTGTTAACCACACCCCATGGGACTCTCTCAGATACAAACAGAGGTATGTGAAAAAAACAATTCTCCACTGGTTGTTTAACTGGGGGATATCCTGGTTAAACATCACCAAGATATCACCAAGACATCACATGGATATCACCAAGAGCTGATGAACCTACAGCTGGACTTGTGTGGGCTGAATAGCTTAGGCCCTTCGTGCCTCACCCCTGGAGGCTGGAGGGATGGAGTATTTAGCACTGGGGTTTGCTTGCACCACTTTCATCAGTGCTTTTAACCAGTGAATGCTGTTATTTTCTCTTTTCTTTTAACCTGCAGTGGATTACAAGAGGTAATGGAGTTGAAACCAAGGCAAGTCTGCCTGTTTGCCTGGACAGATCCAACCAAACCAAGGAAACTGACTTGGGGCTACTCCCAAAGTTTTGGTGAACATGACCTACTTAAGGTAAATTTCTTAAGGGGAGAAGAAAATGCTGAACTAATTTAGGACTGTTCCAAGATTAAAACTATCTGGGAGAAAGCTTCCTCAGTAACTTTGCATTTGTCTTGTCCTGTGAGAGACTTGATAGCTACTGTCAAGCAGCAAGATTTTAGATGTTTAGATTAAATAGAGTCCAGTGAGTTTGTCTCTAATTAGCTGCCCACTTGCACCTTACACCAAAATGAATTCTTCAGAGATGGCTTGGTTTTTCTGTTGAGTGGCACAGAGTTAACAAAACTGAAAAATTCTAGTAGTTAAAAGAAGGGACAGGAAAGCAAGCTTGAATTTCAGTTGTGCTGGGAATGGGTTTGATTTCACACACCCGAACTCAGACAGAACCAATTGCACTGTGCTTTGCTGTATAAGCACTTCTTGGGTCAAATTTTTCACATTTAAAAATGGTTTTAGTTTGAAACCAATTTCCGTACCGTACAATTATGGTTACATTCATGCTTCTTTGGGGCTTTTGAGAAAAGGGATTTAATTATCTCAATTTTGCCTTACAAATTAAAAAATAAGGAGTATCTGCTTTTGAAGAGCAGAGATTTTAGTAATTGTCTCATTTTACTGTTTCGTGGTAGATGATTTATTGTCTTCTCCTGCCATCATGTAGGATCCCAAGCCTTTTGCTTTGCTCTTAAGGCCTTTTCTTCCTCCTGATTTCCAATATTATTCTAAACCACAAATATTGCTGGAATGTTTAGTTTACAAAAGGGGGAAGAAAAGTCCCAATCTCCAACATTTTTAGTGTTAGGATACAAGGTGCAACCAAGTCAGCACAATGCAGTGAACTGAACAAACAGGAAGAATACTGAGTTCCGGTTTGTGTGTGTCTGTAAACTTGCTTATAAACATAGAGCAACGTCGTGTAATATACTTTTTTTTCCCCTCATACAGGATGACTGTGGCCAGTTCCCTTACAATGCAAATACTCAAATTCACTGGGTGTCTTTCCTGGATGGACGCCAGCGAGTGCTGCTTTTCACAGACGATGTGGCATTGGTTTCTAAAGCACGACAAGCAGAGGAGCTGGAGCAACCTGATCAAGAAATAAACTTGTCAATCCATAGTCTTGGACTTTCTCTAGTTAACAATGAAAATAAAAAAGAAATTTCTTACATAGGAATTACTAGGTACTGCACATGGAAGTGTAAATATTCCTTTGAATAATCAAAATTTGATAGTATTTTATAATTTTAGTAATAGAATTGAAGCAGACATTTCAAGTTAAATTAAGTGAAACCTTTTTAATTAAAAAATTAAGTTTTGCATTTACTCCTATTGTGGAATTAGAACCGATAGGATTTAACTATCTCCTTTTTTAGCTTATATTAAAAAAAGACATAATAGGGTTTTTTGAGCCATATTTTACCTAGTTTGCATGCATAGGAAAGGTATAAGTACTCTGAAATTGTTAACTTTGTTATTTGTCTTGCAGTTCTGATGTTGTTTGGGAACGGAAACCAAGGCAAAAGTGGAAACCATTTAATCAAAAGCAAATAAACCTGTTGGAACAAGCATATCAAAAGTATCTCTCCAAGAGTGCTTTCCAGGGTCCTGGTTGGCATAAACTAGACAGCAATACTGAGGTATGTATTGAGTTTCATTGTTTACCTGTTTGCAGAACAAGTGCAACATTTAAAGCAGGTTTCTGGTCTGCTAAGTTGGGATAGATGCTGTGTGAGGAGAAACAGAAACAAGAGGCAAGATTTTTATTTAAATAATTACACATTTTACACAGTAGAATGCTTTTGTCTTGTGGTGATGCTGAGGCAGTATTGAGGTGTTATCCAGACTTATATTGTGAAGTAAGAATTTCAAAGGATTTTTCTTTTGTGTGGTAGAAAAGGTTGCTTGGTGTCTGCATGTTAGTTGTGAACCTATATTTGCTTTATATACCCTAAGTTCTTTGCAGAAATTTTGGTTTTAGCTTCTTAATAAGGTGCAGTTCCCATTACTTGGTACGGTAAAGGAGTCTGCAGTGTTGAAGGACTCTTGAAATGAATCCACTTACCCGAGCTTGTTCAGACATTAATTATACATACCTGTATTCCATGCATAAACAATGTATTCAAATAGCTAAGTCCAATACAGCCATTTTATAGTACCATAGTCAGGCTTGTTTCCTATATCATCCTTTCATTTGAAAAGCATATATATATACCCTCAGCTCTTTGAATACTTCTGTTTTGACCACTGCAGTAGTTATCAGACTAGTGATTTTTGCTACTTACCGTGCAGATAATTAGATAGAGAAATTCAGTAGCCTTGTGATCTGAAAATAAGGAAAGACACAGGGTTTATATGCTAGTCTGTTAACTAGTAATGTAACATTTTATTGTTTCCCAAATTAAACTGTATCTTAGCTCTACTTTCTTGTATTTGCAGGTGAATTTTAGTAGATTTCCAATGGAAATGCGTCTCCCAGTCAGATGCAGCATCCGCCGTAACTTCCTGTCAGGAATTCAGGTTGAATTCAAACAGTCACCTCACCAAAGAAGCTTACGGGCTCAGTTGTACTGGCTGCAGGTACCAGCCCTCCTCTGCTTTAGGAACTAAACAGACACATTAAGGCTTTGATTTTATTCATTTACGTGAAGAAGTATCTCCAAATCTTATGCATGTGGTGCTCTGCTCGCCACATCAGAGTAGCAGGGGTGCTGTGATGGAAAAGTACTGCAGAACTGTCATCCCAGGATTTTGCAAGTAGTATGGAAAGAATTCCACAAAACTCTGTGCTAATGTAAAGCAGGGTGCTATGATGGAGAGTTTATTTCTAAAGAGCTATGTTTTGGTGTTTTAAAACAGACCTCAACCTGTGTCAAAATTTGTTTGCTCTAGTTTTTATACAGAAGTGTAACATTATTCTGCAGAGTGTATCTAGAGGTTTAGAGACCTTTAGTACAAAAACTGCATGTCTGATGGGAAGTAGAGAATAGACATTTAAATATGCTGCAATAGTATGCAATAATACATCTACATGCAATATTAACACTGAATTAATGTGGAACACTTGCAGCAGATCAGCATAGTCCAGTCGGTACTAATAGTGTTGCTCAATTTGCCAGTAGAGCACTTTAGCAGCTACTAGTGAGAAGTGTTCGGTGCTAGAGGGAAATAATGTTGGATCATCATCATTGCCATCTTCATCTCCGTTTGCTGCCCTTCACTGAGGACCCTGGTGCTTTTTCTGACCAGCTGGTGGGGAAGTTTGCTCTTTCCTTTTATCTTTCATTTTGTTTTTACTTTTGCCTGAAGGTAGTTTTCACTGTAGAGTCAATGTATGCCATCAGCTGCAGACCTTGTAAGTGAGTCTTTGTGCGTGTGAACCTCTCTAAGCATCCCTTGTGCAGTACTTGCAACCATCTGACCTCTTACAGCTAAATGAGTAACATTCCACAATGATTTCAGAGTAATCCTTTCGCTCTTTCCTCCTGCCACCCAAATAAGTAGGACATTCTTCTTGAACAGAGTTTATAAAAAAGTTTCTCAAGCCTTCTAAAATGGGAATTGTGTTTGATTATCACATCACTGAAATATTCCTGTAATTATGCAATAATTTTTTAGGTTGATAATCAATTACCGGGATCGATGTTTCCTGTTGTATTTCACCCTGTAGCTCCTCCCAAGTCGATTGCTTTGGATTCAGGTAAGAGAAAGCCTATAGTAATATCAGATTTATTGTGCCTTGAAGAGCTTGGTGATTTATTTTTAAGTGTTTTTTTCTCTTTAGAACCAAAACCCTTCATTGACATCAGCATCATCACTAGATTCAATGAATACAGCCAAGTCCTGCAATTCAAGTGAGTGTAACAGTGTACTGTAATTTGATTTTAGAGATGTAATATATTTTAGAAGGGAATTTTGTTCTGAAGTTTGTTCTCCTATCCAAACAACTCTTAACTTTGGATTGTGTTTTTAAATGTCTCCAGTGAAAAACCTTTGTTCGGAAAGGAACTTACTTTTAGAAAGTGAGGACTGACCACACAAAGGGACTGTTATGCAAATTCATTATTAATCAGAATTATTTCCTTTTTGTACTACAGTATCACAGTTGTCTGCTTGCTGTGCAGTGCTGGCCAGTAAGCACTTCTAACTGTAACTTGACAGTTGATATTGTGGATTGTAAATCTTAATATGTGACATTGCATAGCAGGACTTCACTTGTGTAGGGTAAGCATGTAATATTTCAGTTAAATTTATAAAAGCATACACTGTTTTTCACATTTTAGGTACTTCATGGTTCTTATCCAGGAAATGGCACTGAAAATTGATCAAGGATTTTTAGGAGCACTTAGTGAACTTTTCACTCCATCTACAGACCCAGAAGCTGAAAGACAAAGGGTAATGCATGAGAGAAACTGATTTTTGCTTGAATGGGACCTTAAATGATTGAGGAATTTAGGTGAATATCAATATAACATAAAATGGAGAAATCACCCAGAAATTTTGTGTATGTTGTGGGTTGTTTTATTTTTTTATCCTTGGATTCATTAGTACACTCATATTTAAGTAGTTAACTGTCTTTGACTATGGTTATTTTTTCTGCTGTTTACTTATATATATAAAACCACATTTAGATATAATATGATTAAGTGTATTACATATGTGTGGATGAGATTAATTTTCTTCTTTTTTTTTTTAATAATGATACCAGTCTAAATTAATTCAGCAAGATGTGGATGCACTTAACACCGAGCTAATGGAGTCTTCCCTAACAGACCTGTCAATGCTCAGCTTCTTTGAACATTTCCATATTTCTCCAATTAAGGTATGCAATAGAGAGGTTATTGGTTAATAAAGCATCCAATTAGTTCATTACAGTAACTACATGCCTAGTGGGGATTTTATGTTCTCTAGAATTAATGCTTTGTTGGAAAACTTCCTTTGTTGCCCACGAGTACAAACAGACCTTTTACCATAACTGAGTGGGAAGAATCAATGGGTATAGTAATGCTGAAAGCCAGATAAAGTACTGGCCTGAAGGTATCCAAGTAATGTATCATAAAATGTATTAAAATAAACTTTCATGGGATTACCTTCATGTCTCTCTTGAAGCAGTTAGGTTTTTGTGGAGCAAGGGAAGGAAAATCATCAGTATTAGAAATTATAGCTTTCCTCAACTTTCACCACTGGTTCGTTTACATGTGCACCACACAACCTGTCTGCTCTGGGTTGGCTTTTCTTTGGTCTTGATTTGTCTTGGTTTACTAATTCTGCCTTGACAGTTGCATTTGAGTTTGTCTCTGGCTTCTGGTGGAGAAGCATCAGATAAGGGGGAAGAAATGATAGCCATCCATTCTCTGAATTTGCTGTTGAAAAGTATTGGAGCTACTCTAACAGATGTGGATGATCTTATTTTCAAGTAAGTGAATAAAATTGGCTGGGGTTGTTTGTTTGGTTTTATGTTTAATACTTTGACTAATGCTGCTGTACACTTAATAATTGGATCCATGGTAAACTTTGCTGACTGACTCTGGTATAAGTTTATACAGCGTTAGGGGAAAGGGAGGAATGGAGGGAGGATGGGGTTTGGGATCCTTTTTAAGGCAGTAGGTCTTCAGGATTATCTGAAGGAAAGCAGAGAAGTATTTGAATGAGGAAGGATATCTTTAATTAATGTATGATTACTTGTCTTTCAGACTTGCCTTCTTTGAAATTAAATACCAGTTCTACAAGAGAGATCAACTGAGGATGAGAGTTGTAAGACATTATAGTGAACAAGTAAGCTATTTAGTCAAGCCTTTGTGTAAAATTTTGAGTATGTATCTTAAAGAAGATTTTATTTTTCTTCACCAAATACTTAGTTGGGTACTCTAATACCTTACTTGGGTAGTAAATTAAAAAATGTACCAGCCTTGGGTTCTGACGTGTGTGACAACAGCTCGTAACACTGCTTTTGTTTTTTGCCTTTTTTCTTCCCTCTCATCATTTAGTTCCTGAAACAGATGTATGTTCTTGTACTTGGATTAGATGTTCTTGGAAATCCATTTGGTTTAATCAGAGGTTTGTCCGAGGGAGTGGAAGCTTTCTTCTATGAGCCATTCCAGGTATGACTTCCTTTAACTGTGATTCTTTAACTGTGTCTTTATGGAAGGCTGATTGAATGTACTGGTGGGATTATAGTTTTGTTGTCACTGCACTGCACACCCTGAACAGGCAGGCAGCAGTAATTCTTTAATGTGAGTTTCAGAGAAATAACCTATTCAGATGGCCTTACAGGCATCGGTGTAAAGGAATTGCTAGTTTTTCTTGAAACAAATGCATCAATTGTATAGTTTTCTGCTATCCATAATGAACTTCGTTTTCAGGGTGCTGTTCAAGGACCTGAAGAATTTGCTGAAGGCTTTGTAATTGGTGTTAGAAGTCTTCTTGGGCACACAGTGGGTATGTGTCATACTGTTCTTCTTTTGGTAAATTCCCACATTATTTTTCTAGTGAGTATTTAAGGTTGTCGTACTGTTGCCAGTATTTGTGATGCAGATCATTCACATATAATTTACCTGAGACCATCTAAATGTCTGTCTGTAGACTGAGCAACCAAAGTGAGAAACATTGCATATATAACCTAATTAGTAACATGCTCTGGATAAATAAAAAGCATCATTTTAATGGTCCTAAAATGTCTGGAGAAGCCCGAGAAGTGTTCTATTACAATTAGCTTAGATTTTTATTTAGCTATGTCTTAACAGTAATTAGAGAAAACACTATTTCATCCAATATGCTATGTAACGTGCAGTGAAGTGATGCAAGTGTTCTCTGTTGCTGTATCTATGGGTATCAGACCAGATTCTGGAGTCTTCTCATGGACAGCATGTGGTATTTGCTCTGTGTAAATTCATCATGTCTAAACTGAATATGAAGGGAAATTGCTATGAACTTCTTGGCTTCCTGTGTGCTAGATGTCTGCTCTTAAGCTGTGAAAGCTCAGTAACGTGGGCTTTGTGCCCTGTTCCCTCAGGTGGGGCAGCTGGGGTGGTGTCCAGGATCACTGGTACTGTTGGCAAGGGCTTGGCTGCCATTACTCTGGATGAAGAATATCAGCAGAAAAGGAGAGAGGAAATGGGTCGGCAGCCAAAAGACTTTGGGGAGAGCCTGGCCAAAGGAGGAAAAGGCCTGTTACGGGTATGGATTTGGAGATGAGTGTTTGATGTGCTGACTTGTGATCCATGCTTGAAAACTACGTGCTAGAAAGTTTGATACCTTCTTTGTCAGTACATTAACTAAACAGAAGAGACAGGCACTGGGTGTAGAGGAGACTCAGTGTAGTGCATCAGCTGTGGAGTTTGAGGTCGTGTTTCTGGTCAGCCTGAGGATCTGAAGTTAGGATCTTGAACAGGAAATAACACCAATTTCTCCTGTGAATTGTATAAATAAGTAGTTACTCATGTTCAACAAATGTGTTAGGTAATTAAAGTAACTGGGCCGTTACTTGAATGACAATTGACTGCAAGGTCAAGTCTTTCCCTCAGTTATAGTTTTCTTAAAAATACAGAGTAAGAGAAAAAACAAAGCCAAAACCCCCAGCCAAACAGTGTTTCTGGTACTGAACTTTACATTATAAAGTTTTAAAATAAGGATGTGAGACAACAGGTTGCCCAGTTGGACTGACAGCATTCCAGTTTCTCATTGGGAACTTAATTATCTTTGTTTTAGGGTGTTGTTGGAGGTGTCACAGGCATCATCACTAAACCAGTAGAAGGTAAGCACGAAGGCTGCACTGCACTGCTTAAGTGATTTCTCAGTATTTTACAATTTATTTTGTAATGTTAATATCAATATAAGTGTGGTGATGCTAAGATTTTTATGTTTCTTATTCAAATGTGAACTTACACAATGATTTCCTCAAATATCTTTGTCTGTTATTGGCTTTACCAGCTTTTAAAGCTTTGTGTGAGTTAAGAAGTGGTTGTCTCTGTGATGTATTTTGTTAGGCCTGCTGTAGTACCCAATTTATTGTCTGAAGCCAGAAAAAAGTAAAAATCACCAACTGAGAAAGTTTTTGGTGACTCCAAAAGTCAGAGAAATCTTAAAAAGCAAATTTGGTCTTATGCCTGAAGTCAGCATTTGTTCCTGTTACTTAATGAATATGATAGATATGAAAAATACCTGGGATAAAATGCCTCTTACTAACCTTAAAGTCACAGTGATTTAAATGCTGGGAGTCAATTGTTACCGTGTGATATTTTATAGCTTTTGGGTGATACTTTGATATGTAGTCGTTGTCTCTTTGGTGGATGAACACAGCTGCTTTCTGAACACTCCTTTGGCTCTTCCGCAGTTATACATCACCAGAACCATGTAATTTTGAGTTAGAAACTTCCATCATACTTGTGCATCTTAGTGTCTTCAGAATATTTTGTTATTACTGTCAACCTATGAAAAACTGATATATGGCCTATAGTCCAGACTGAAAGTGTGAGGAGAATCTTGATGACATCTCAGTTCTGAGCCCTTCAGAGGCTGGTAAGGTGTTAAGTGAACAGTGATGTGTCTGAGCACACCGGGAAGCAGCGGGTGACTTTCCACAGACAGCTCTTTGTACAACAGGACTCTGCAATCAATGGCTGTAGGCTGTTTCCAATACAAAACAATTCCCCTGCAGCAGTAATGGTTTAGTTCTGTTGTTAATATCTTCAAGTAAGTCATGAAAACATTTATGTTTCTTTTTCCTTTCTCTTAAAGGGGCTAAAAAAGAAGGTGCAGCTGGATTCTTCAAAGGAATTGGAAAGGGGCTTGTAGGAGTGGTAGCTCGCCCGACGGGAGGCATTGTAGATATGGCAAGCAGTACCTTCCAGGGAATTCAAAGGTACAGTGCCAAGAGGAGGTTTTGAAGTACTCCCCCTAGGTTGGATACCAGGTGGTAAAGTGCTCCAGTAGTGGCACACAATTATTTGTTAAATACAAAAAGCAGGATGATACGTGGGGTTGAGAAATGTCCAGTAGCCTGTAACAAATGTATTTTACGATGATGAGGAAATTGCTGCTTCAGAGAACATGTTGCAGAGTTGAAGTTCAGGTAGACAATAACTAATCAGTTTTTTTCCTTTTGCTCCTTCCCCTGATGACAAATGTCAGTTAAATTTACTGTGAAAAATAGACCACTGAAATTTTCAGAGTAAAACTTCTCAGTTTGAAATTTGGTTAGCAGTGCACATCAGGGGCTCCTTGTGTTTTAAGGGGACCTTTGGATAGTGTGTTAATAAACTTGAGAACCCTTAGTAAATTACTGCATTTGGGAATAAAGTTCTCCATCTTATTCTGTAGCTGTTTAATTGGCTGCTGCTACTTTTGATTTATTATTATCAGTGTGTCTTTACTATTTACAACTGCGGGGTTCACAGGATGTGTAAGTGGGATGTGTGGCAAGTGAACGGGTGACTTCTTAAAGCTGTACTGGTGAAACTCAGGATTGTATGAAGCTTACCAGAATCCTGTTGCACTGTCTATGGCAGGGTGGCAGAATCAACAGAAGAAGTGTCAAACCTCCGTCCCCCACGCCTCATCCGTGAAGATGGCATCATCCGGCCCTACGACAGGGTGGAAGCTGAGGGGTATGATTTATTTGAGGTATGTTTTGCGTTGTAAACACAGTTAAAATTCTCTAACCTCCAGGGTTCCATAAAGGATTAAGTTGCAATCAATCTGTAGCAGTCATTATCTGAAGTAAAAATTTGCTCCAGCCTATTTCATAAGGCAAGCCTGGATAGCAGGGGAGGCCCAGTGCTTGGAGTAAGCTGAATGCAAAAAGGAAACTGCAGCATTGCTGTTATGTGGTCATCTCCATTTTATGTTCTGTAATCACTTGTCATGCTCTGGAAGGAGGTAGTAGGATTAAGAATTATTAGGATTAAGATTTAAATATGTGGCAAAAAGACCATTTTGATAGTTCCAAATTTTTGTCTTTATAACAAAGCTGAGGTTAGTTTACAAACTAAGCAACTTTTAAAAAAGATTAATAGAGCTTGAATTGTTTGGTTGTATCAGCACTTAAAAAACTGCATGAATTTTCAAAATACCACTGTTTGGTTTTTCCTTATGTTATTCATAACAGCAATCTGTCATAGCTACAGGCACTGTGCGGACGTTTAGCCTGCTTTCTCGTGTGGATGTGTCTAACATATGGAAGATGAATAACATGAGCTTTCAAGTTCTAGATAGTCTGAATCTGGTTAATTTGTATTTCAGACTTTGTGTTCTTAGAACTTACCTTTAAATGCTTATTCTGTTGCTAAAAAGTTAGAGTAAAATAACTGCCTACATTAACATTTTAAGACCAAAACTTGGATATTTGCTGCTTGCTTGTAGATGGTCTTTTAATTCTTATTCACTGTTCTATTTCTAACATTTCTTTTCTTTCTCCTTCTTTCCTGGCATGCAGCAAGAACTGGAATAATGGAGTAAACATTTTCCATATTTCTTGTCTATTTCTGTCATGGTTTTTTTATCTGCCTTAAGTATTTAGATAAAGGACATGATTGCATTTACCATGTCCTCTCCCCTTCATCCATATCTTTTCTGTGTAGCAGTTGAATAAAACGGTGTTTCATGTTGTCCAGTCGAAGAAAACAAACTTGAATAATCATCTTGAGTAAGATTAGATGAGTGAGTCAGATGGGAGAGACAGGGAGGGTTTCCTGTATACTTATTTTTCTAGGGATGCTTAGCTCCTTATAAATAGCAACAACAGAAGGCACCTGGAAAGAAGAATCACAGTAGGTTGGATCCTGAGTTCATTTATTTATTGGTGTTCTCCTAGAGCTGAGAGCTGTGGACAGAGAGGGAGAGCAACATCTTGAGCAAGATTTAAAATAGTGATATTGAGTGGAGTTTCTGGGAAAATGCTTATAATTTCATGATCTAGAAGTACTGTTTTCGTGTAAATGCTGAGGAAACCTGTACTTGTGGTTTCTGTACTATGCCATAGGCCTGTCAACTACGCATCCGCCGACCCACTATGCCTTCAAGTTGCTATTATTGGTTCTTTGTGAACATTTCTCAGTTAAAACATACAGCCAGCTTAGCTGACTCTGGTTTGCATTCACAGAATCTTCAGGGGCTTTGCTCTTCGACATAAATAAATAAGTCTAAACTTGCAGCTGTTAACAAGAATTTACACACACACACGTATATATATAAATAAGTATATATATTTCATTACTAAGTGATGCTATAAATTTCATTACTAATACAGCATTGTAGAAATTAGCAAGCTAAGCTTAACAAGCTGTTGTCAGAGCAAATTTTTTGCCTATCATATGGGAAAAAATGTTGAACAGAAGCACCTTTGCTGGTAATGCCTTTTAGAATTTAATGGTCAGTTTAAAATTGTTCAAAAAAACATTTAGTGAATTTTTTTCTGCTGATTAAATGAAATTAAGTTTTGATATACTAAGCAGGCCGAATTTTTTTTCTTGAGTTTTTTAATTTTTTTTACTATATTTTTTACATCTAGCAAAAAGGAAAAGGTGGCAAAGTCAACACAGAAAATTTGATATTATGCAGTTCCTCCACATCTAGTATTTGTATTTTTCTTGAATGGTGTAGATTGGAACTGGATACAAACTAGGAATGAATCCTCTGCATAGTTCACTAAATACAGTTTGTTTCTTTCAACAAGTCACTTAATGGGATACAGGAGAGGTTTAATGAACTGATTTTGATTTTTGTCCTAGAGAAGAGCGTTGGGAAGGCCTTGTTTTCTAAGGTAAATTAGAAGCAAGACAGGACAGTGTCTTTAGATGAAATTGGATATTTAATGAAAAAGATGAGTCAGAAAGTCAGTTCTATGTGCATTTACAGATTTAACCACAATAGGTACAAGTGCTGTTTATTTTTGGATCCAGTTGTAATCCTATCTTACAAGTAATTTGACCAGAACCCACACCTTCTCACCTACTTTAACTACATTTAATGCTTATGTCCCTATAAAATAAATGTAGCCTCACAGGGTGGAAACCTTGTAAAGTTACCTTAAGGAACAGATGCCTCAATACCATCCAGTGATTGGATGGAACATGTTTCACTTAATTACTTGTGTGTGAAATATAGGCATTAGAGCTTGTCTTAGGAGTGGTAAACATGTAGGTTTTAAAAGAAAAGGTACTTTTTGCACAGGGAAGTGGGGTTTTTGGTACAAACTGAGGACTGTGCCAGGTGGAGTAGATCAGTTCAGTTGTGTAAACTTGTTTATGCAGTTCCTTGTCCCAGAAGTGCTGGATCTAACGTATGTGGGCTGTACAGGGATGTGCTCAGTCAGCTCGGAACCTGAAGGGAAGTCAGATCTGCCGTGGCGCGGGCTGTGCCTCGGCTCACGGAGCGAGGCTCAGTGTACACGGTGTGTTTTGTTCAACATAAATGCACAGGATAGCTGGAGATCTCAAAGGACAAGTAGGGCAGCTCTGGGAGAATTGATTTCCAAGGAATCAGTTCTCAGAAGTTTTAATCATGTCTGAGGAGAGTTTGAGTTGAGGTTTGCTGGAGCAGGTGGTGGGAGCCTTTGGCGTGGCGGGGCTTTGCCGAGCGCTCGCAGGGGCTGTGCCTGGTGAGGGGCTGCTGCTCACCCAGCTCCTCAGGGCTGGCACGATGGCACTCATACATTATTCAATGCCTGTGGCATTACTTTGTTTCATTTCCCAGTTAAAGCATGGAGCTTTATAAAGAATGCAGAACACCTCATGAATAATTGAGGCAGGGTGGTGAGACAGTGTTGTGTGGCAGAGCGTAGACTATGCTGGAAACTGCAGATTCTATTTCTGGTTGACTCACTGTTCTGCTGTGTAAATTTGCACTGGTTCTTTCATTTCCACGTAAAATAAGAATGAGTTAACTTCTTCAAAGTGCTCTAGTATGCTCATAAAAATAACAGCTTTTGATAAAGACGTCTGAATTTTAAGAGTGTGCAGATTGTGGAAATTTACATCAAGTGCAACCCCCTTTTTACATAATGCCACCACCATTGTGCTGGCATCTATCAGGTGTATTGAGAATAGCTGTGAGAAATACTGCATCTTTTAGGCACAGGCCACAGTGGGAACTCTTACTTTGGTAACATATTGAATGAAAAATCTAGAAATACTATCGGGATTGTTTCTGAAGTTATGAGAAACAGCCTTTCTCTCCAAAGCTTTGAGTTTGAATAGAGAAACATGCTTATGAATAAATCTGTTTAAATATGTGGCATGTCTAATTTCTTCATGTTCAACAAAAGGATTCAGAATATGGATCGCAGCCTTTGAATTAGTCTTCACATGGTGGTGGGTTTTCTATTTCTTAAATTTTTTACTTGTTTTTGAAACCGCTATGGGTCAGGTATAAAAAGTGAGTTCATATTTTCATTTTAGTCATATGCTGCCATGTTTCTTCTCATGTTTTGAAGACACTTTGAGATAAGCAGTCTTTCTGGCATCTTTTTTTCCTTTCATGTACATTGTACAGTTTCAGAAATTTTTAAGATGGTCAGAAAGGAATATTTTTTTATAGAAAATGTTGGTTTACCCTGTGGTTTTGGTTGCTGAAAAATGCTGGATTAAAATGTATTTCAAAACATAACATCACTAGAGGACAAGTCCAGGAAAACACTATGCTGTTGATTTCAGCTCTTGAATATTCATCCACTTTTGAGATTAAAGGATATTTTGGAGTCAGTTGTGATGTATGATGATGCTTTAAGATATTTGTTGAACTTTTGAATATATGAAAATAAAATGCAAATATAAAAAAATGTTGAACCTTCTTTTAATTGATTCTTATGTAAGCTTATCTTTCAATTTTGGTTACTTAAACTGCATAGTTAAACCTGTTGATCACAGACAGACAACTGTGGAGTCAAGTGGAGCCTCTATTGTCGTCTCATTGGTTTTATGGGTCCATCTAAGGAAATACAAAAGGAAATGGCTATTTACAAGAAATAACTGCAAACATACTGAATTTTTAGTCCTTCCTCTTTAGCTCATTGTTATTAGCTTGTCAGAAACAACTTGAGGAATTTACTGTTATAGATGCTGAATTCCACAGTAACAGCTGTAAAATGGACTGAAAGTCACCTTACTTTTGCTCTGAAGAATGTCAGATGAATTTTGGGGCACCCCTTTGCAGGCACTTGCTATAGGTTGATCTGAAGTGCATGCATTCTGCACCCAGGCATTCTTCCTTATGTTTCCCGTGTTCCTACACAGGAGCTGCCCATTTTCCCTTAAAACAGGTTGTATCATAAAAAACTGGTTGTATTGACCTAGAGGATACAAAGCTAATATGCACTGACTTTATGCTTATATAACTGTCTTGCTAGTTTTTGCTAATTAAACGCTATTTATAAGGGTCTTTTTAAAAGACTTCTTGCATATTAGGAAAACCAGTAGTTGACACAGATTTATTCTCATAGTCACTTTGAGGCTGGGTTCCCACTGGTAGCATATTATTAATTTCATACTTTTTATCTCTTTCTGCATGATGTTTTGATGTGCATTCCTTTCCCACAAAGACGTTCAGGTGTCACTTTGTGAGTCTTGCTGCCTTTAATCCAGTCTTATTGGGAGCTTGATGTGGGGATGACTGAGCCTGTCTTCTGTGCTGGTCTGTGTTGTTGATGGAATGTTGTAATCCTGGTGACACGCTCTAGGAAACATTTTACTTTAGTCAAAGAGTATGTACAGAATGGGAAATCTGAGAAAAAAGATCAATGATTAATTGCCAAAAAAAACCTAGGAGCACTTCAGTACTTTATTTCAAAACTTCTTCTAGATTTGTAGGTTGTCACGTGAGTTGTAGTTATCTAATCAAAACATGATAAGTCATTTTATCTTGCACTTTCGTACACCTTTGTGTATTTTGGGTGTTGCATAGTCATATCTGCTGAGTGCTTCAGAAGCCTGATCTTGAGGTGCATTGAGAATTTGTATCTTGATAGTTTCTTTCCGAGGGTCTGGGTCATGTACCTTATAGAGGTACATCACCTTTGCAGGGTTTTCACTCTTGAGTGAAGCCTGCAGCATGGGGTGTAGCAGAATGAACATTACTAAACAATTACTAGCACAGGAAGGAAATGAAAGCTGGAGAAATAGTCTGCTACAGCGGTGTCAGTGTTCCACCTTTGAGAGGAACGGATCAGACTTTTCAGTGACTCAGCTTCAGGGCTGAGAGCACTCTGAGAACCTGCCTTTAAAGAACTAACAGTGAGGTAACTTTTCAGAAGGCTTTTGAATTCAAGATACCAATTTGATTTTTTTTTTTTTGTGCGGCCCCCAAATATTTTCTGTTTCTGTTTCAGAAGTTGCACATCAGAAAGTTGGAAAAAGAGGTGTATCGATACCACTGTGCAATTCCAAGAGGCAGAAGAGCAAACCTTATTGTTACCAACAGGTATTAAATTTTGAATGCTTTCTAAGGGCTTGACATGATTTCAACCTAGGGATTAAGCATGTGGCTAAGTCTAAACTGATTGCTATTCTCTGCCTATCTATTTTCCTTCTCTATTTTCTTGTTAATTTTAAAAATCTTTTACTTTGTTTCCTTAATGGAAAATGTAATCTAGGTGTGATGTCAGTGCTGGATACTAATTTGGGAAGACAGTTTACTCTGAGATCAGTGACCCTTTCATCATACCGGAGGGAAATATTCTGGTTTTTCTCTTTGTTTTTGGTCCTTCAAATTAGCTTGTGATAAGGGCTTGCAGTCAAGCCAGTGGTTTGATAACGCACATTTACAACCTTGTTAATTAAAGGATATTCTAAATGAAGTCTTAAGTCTTTGTACCAGCATGAAAATTAATATTTAACTCATCAGACAAGTTTTAGAATTCAAGATGTTACCAGTCTTGAGTTTGAGAACTCAAAAAGGATTATGATCTCCACATTCCATAGGTCACCAGTTTGCACCTTGGCTGAATGTATGAGAGGGACTCATCCATAATAACACCACAGAGGCTTCCCAGTGTGATTTTTTAGTAATGATCAGCACGCCTCAGAATTCAGGCTGCAGATGGACAAGCTTTCCGAGGCACTGACCAAGGCCATGAATGATAATTGAGCAATTTAGTTGTTTGCAGCCTTAGATAAATGCAGACTTCTCTCCTGATCCCTGTTCTTGGCCTGCTCATACTGTGTGGTATCTTAGATCATCTATGGCTTTTAAAGACCAAGTGATTGTCTCAGAATGTATTAAGGAAATAAGGGTCCAGTGTGACTGAGTGGATACTTTTAATCCATATAGAAATCGCCTTCTTAAACAAGTGTTTTCATTTTGTTTAGTTTTTCTAGCAAAAGCTCTAGTCTCAGGGAGAAATTGAGTATAAACTTTTTTTTTTCTTGAACAGGAGAGTGATATATGTGAAAGAAGTGGAAATCTTAGGCCATTTAACAACAGAGTGGGATTACTTATTTGAAGAATTTACACGTTATCCCTCCTATGAAGCAAATATTCTAAAAATAACTGTTTTGGTAAGAAAAGGATGTCAATTTTCTTCTATTTAACACTCACTAGAGGTCCACACATGCTTTTAACTTTTTTAACTTACTTATGATTCTAACTGCTAACTAAGGAACTATATGACAGGATTTACTGGAAATTTCTTGAAGGTGTGACAGCTGGGTTGCACAGAGACCATGTTGAAATCTAACCTGAAGTTGACATTCAAGCCATTTAAGCAACAGATTCTGCATTCTTGTTTTGTGAGTCATCTGAAGCACATTTTTGTTCCCCTCTCCAGCAGGATCAAAAGATGTTCCAAAGAAAGGACAGTACAGGTCATGAATGTGTAAAGACAGTTCAGCTTCGGGATGAAGCTACAGCAAGGGTATATTCTTTTTTTTTTTTAATCTTCTTTTCTTATGGTATTGTTAACAATTGTTGAAACTCAGCGTGCAAAAAAGATGATAATGTTCAGAGACTTACTAGAGAATAGGCTGCTGTGCTTGAGGACCATTTACCATAGTTTCATGTTGAAAAAGTTTAACCAAGAGTGTGATGAGGCCACATAGTCCAAAGCATTCAAGAGAGTTTATGCAATAATAATTTAATGTTGAAGTTACACAGTCTTAGGTTTTGTACGTTAAAGCTCATTAAAGGAAAATAATTCCAATATCTAAAGTGCTAGATTGTGTTACATTCCCTGTAGTCTATAGGATTCCACATATCTCCTCATTATTTCGAGATCATCTGACTAAGCCAGTAAGTGGACCTTGTATGAACAGACTTAGTTAGATTCCTCCCTCCTCCCTTCCCACACCTGTTTTTTTCTACCATTTATATCTAAATGTTTGTTCCTGTTGGTGCTGGGGAGGCTGGAGTATTTTGGGAGCCTTTGTTCTATGGATGCTTGGATCTTGTAGGTAACTTACATAATCTGATCTATCAATTTGGATAAGTTCCAGGGTACTTCAGCAATAGACAAATTTACCTAGGAAACCATGTGTGTTACTGTAGTGTTGTATCAGGTGATGAGAGAGGAGGTGTTCTCCCTGATACCAAAAGTGAAATCAATGAGATCCACAGTGTCTTAGAAGCACGCTTGGAATTGTAGCTCCAGTAAATGGCAAGTCAGCAGATGGAATCAGAATTGGGGCCAAATTGCTGCTATTAAATTGATTGAGCCATCTAAAAGAATGGGTTAGACTGGGAAGGTAAAAAATTGCTATAATTTTGAGGCACTTTATATACTGGAAGAGTCTATCTTAGTTCTTTACTGTGTCTTGTCTAAAAATGTTCCTTCAGCTTTCTCTTACAGCACATCTTCCAAATCACACTTGGAATTAAGGCACGTGTTCAGACAGCACCGTGTGCCTGTAGTGTGTCTGTATCTTAGTGGCATGGCCAAAGCTGGAGCATTGCACAAAACACACAGGTCACACTAGAAGATACTTCCTTATGTTTAATTACATTTTTTTGGTATTATTTCCTAACTGCACATTTCTTTGCTAATGTTCATGCTGGTATCTCTACATTAAAAATAGATTTTTCTGTTCTCAAGTGCAATACTACCCATTTACCTTTCGTGGATTTCCGTTTCTGTTCATCAGCTGAATATTGTGCATGTGAATCAGGAGCTAAGTGTTTGACTTAAACCAGCCTGTGTATGTGGGTTTCCATGTTTGTTGAATTAGCCATGTTTTAGTAAGATCTTATGGAAGAAAACTGCTACCTGCTTTAATTGTTTTCTTGCTTTCACTCTGGTGTTTTACAGAGGGTTTGTTGTGCCATTCAGGAAGCCCAGACAACAAGAAAACAACAGAAGCTGGTGAAGAGAGCGTCCTTGCAGTTGAGGAAACCTTAAATGCTGTCTTGATAATGACAGGATTTGTCGAGTTTGACCTTTGGTATGCAATTTTCTCCCTAAAATTGATTAGGAGCAACATGGAAACCTTGGGCAAAAAGTAAAGATAAAATATCTGAGGTCTTCTTTCAAAGCCATTAGCACTTTAGTTTTAGAAGTCATGCATCTTTTGGAAACAATGGATTTCTAAAACGTGCATTTCAGTTAAAAAATTACAATTTTTGATAAAGTGTAAGTTTTTTTGATAAGTAAAATTCTATTTTCTGCCTTTTTTAATGTCAGAGATTCTAAAATGAAGTGGTTATCTTATTTGCACTGTAAGTTTATGGTTTACAGAACGGTGGTAGTAGTTGTGGTTCTGGTGTTTTGCAAAGTGAATTACTTCTGTTCGTGATTGAAATGAATTAAAAACTCTATTTTAGCCAACATTCTCCTTAAATTAAGAAACTATACATTTTAGCTAATATAATTTCATCTCTCAGTGTTTAGTATTAGGAAATACTGCATTAAAGCAATGTAAGAATGAGTATATATGAAAGAAATAGGCTATTGTTGTCTGGAAATGTTTACTTTGGAATGTTGTCACATTGTAAATGAAAATCTGCACTTTAAAAATGGAAAATATTGTTCACCTGTGTTGTGCCTGTTTATGGTTTAGGTTGTCTCACTGTAGCTTGAAGACTTCTCCAGGAGGAGAACAGCACACTGGGTTTAGCATTATATGTCAAAAGCTTAAATCTAAGAAATCAGCTGTCCGTATTTCAGTGTATAGTCACTCCACTGGAAGAATGCCATCTCATTAAGTTAAAAGTCACTTCTGATACAAAGATTTTGTTGCAGTTTCTCTTCCTGAAGACTGTTAGCATTCAGTTTAACACGACATTTAAACACAAAGTGTATGCCTGGTGTGAGTAATCCCATGAGCTGCCTTGAGACAAGTTCCGGCCTTAGCGCGAGGCACATCCGTAGGTAGCTGAGTCAAGGACTATAGGAGCAAACAGATTTGAGTTCAGTGATCAGTGAACTGAGAGCTTTTGCTGTCAGTCTTCACCTCTCAGATAAGAAAATCAGTGTCCTTGCAAAAACTCATGAAAATTTGCCCTTTCCAACTTATATCGCTTGGTAAGAGTAATTTCTATTTCTTACTTTAATTTTGTGCTAGATAATAGCTGTAGATACAAACTTGAAGAACTAAAATGACGATATTTTTCTACAGATCCATGCAGTGAACCAGGCGTGGATTTTTAAACCCTGTACTAAAGGGCTGGTGCATTGTATAAATGCACTCTTAACCTGTACCTATGAGCTCACCAAAGTTAAAAAGCTTAAGACGTTTGAAAGTAAGCGGCCAAACACAGAACTTTTAGAGAGCATTGCACACGTGATTTTATTGCTGTTGTATGCACATGGCTATTAATCCACTTTGCTACGTTTGAAAAAATGTGGTACAGCCTTTAATTCTGTGCTATCACCTGTTTTCTAGAAAGCTCTGCTCAAACAGTAAATAAATTAGCTGTCTAGGTTGTATGTATATCAAGTTCATGTTAAAAAAAAGACAATAAATTTTTATATGCAAGTATTTGTGCTATGATTTGAAGTGTTGTTGCTTCTCAAGTGCATTATGTGCTGTTGCTTTGCCTCGTGTCACTGACACTGTATGAAACAATCGTTGGAGTACGAAGGTACTGCGGAAGAGCTTTGTACAGCTCAGTGGCTCTCGCATCTTGTTTTCTGGCATTTGGGGATCATTGTTTGTGTACTGCCTCTTAATTCATACTTAAAAATAGGTGTCACTAGTCTGCTTGGTGCATGTTCAGACAGTACCATGTGCCTGTTTTTAGGGGAATTGGAGCTTAAAATAGTTCTGAAGACACATTTCTGACTCCAGTCTTCTGCTTGATTCAGTTATATACTTCCTCATGTTTTTGGTAAACTTTCTGGCTTGAATTGTAAACAGTAGATATTTCATTTTCTCATATTTCATTATTTTGAAATGCACATCTTTGCAGTTTGGGTTGCTAGCTGAATTTGGACAAGTGGATGACCTCCAGCTGGAGTGTTGCATGACCTTCTTTACCATTTGGATCAAGAGGACATGAGAGAGGAATTCCATTTCTTGCCTGAATGAAGATGGATGTTTGGGATGAATAGGTTTCCAGTGCTTGTCCTGGGCTTTCCTCAAGTGTTCCATTCCATTTTACCATGTGTCCGTCTTTGCTTTTTTCTTTTAAGCAGCCTTTGGCATAGCTGCATCCTCTGCAGCTGCAAATGGTGTTGACTCTGCTTGGGCTTTGCTCTCTGACTTGGGGAACTTCCTTTTCCTGTTCCCTGTCAGTTCTTTTCCTTAAGCTGCTCCATTTTCTTGGAGTGCTGGCTGAGGGAGTTAAGGAACAAGGAGAGTCTCGTCTGGTCCCCTGAGTGTGTGCCCAGCATAAGTACAACTGAAGAATTAAATCCTGTTTGGATGATCTGTTGGGGTAAAACAGTAACAGTGTGTTTTCAGACAACCTCAAGTGATGAATTTCAACCAGGTGCTGTGATGCAAGTGAATCACTTTTTCAAAGATTTTGGGATTTTGGCTTTTTTTTTTTCTTTTCTTTTTTTTTTTTTTTTTTTCTTAGTATCTGGCAACAGAATGTTTTTCCATACTTTAAAGGTTTTATGCCTCTCTGAAGCTCTAGAGTTTTCAGTATTACTGAGCACACCGAGTTGCCAAGCTGTTGACATCTTCCTAGCCTTTTCCTTACAGTGAGCTCCCAGAAACTTTTTGCTGTCTCAAAGGCCTTTTTTTACTGAATATTAAGACAATAAAATTAGTGTTAGTTAGAACTCCAAGCATTTAGGTCAGGCCTGGGTCCTTGCTTTGCTTCAGTTACTCCTTTGCTTTCTGGCTTATCATAGGTTTCTCCTGCTCTTCAAAAGCATTTTTTTCACGAGGTGTGGATGAATGTTTAGTCCTTGTGACTGTTTCTTAGTCTCTTGCCTCAGCTGTAGCCTCCTGAAACCCTTCTGAAACTTGCTCAGTCCTTTGTGCCGTGCCCTCCCTGTCCTGGCATGCCCAGTTGTCCCCTAGGTAAAGAACAGTACAGCCTTCCTCAGTGTACATCTGTGACCTAGTAACCGTTTTAAAAGGACAGTAGCAGGAAAATGTTAATACAGTGAGGCTGTTTCATTGAAAAACACATTAATATGCTTGTGCTTACGTTTTTAGAGCTGCTTAATTCTTTAAAAAAGAATGATGTGAAAACTTCTGAAATAGATAATGAGTATATGTGCTTTTCATGGGATAGTGCTATTATTCCACTTAATTGTGAGCTTTCTTTAGGGAGCATTTTACTTTGATAATATTCCTTAAATATCTGCCTGGTCTGGAGATGAATAAATATTCACGTGCTGAACTGTTGTATTTTGCAAATGCAATCGGTTTGTTTACTCATTTCTTACATGAGCTTGGTCCATTTTGCTGTTACCTGTTCAAAGGGATTTTAGGCTCTCTTTCAAAGATAATTTTTATTGGGTTTTATTTAGACTTTTTCCTCTTAAGATGACCCTGTATTGGTTGGCTGCTGCCAGTCGTTCTCTACAGAATTACAGTAAGACAACCACTTAAAAGTACTTCTGGGGAATTTTAAAGAAACAAATAGCAACACACTATTCTTAAAACCCCTCAGGTTGTGGAATATCCATCATTGCAGATATTTGCAGCCTGAGTCCACGTGGTCCTGGACAATCTCTCTGGCTGACTGTGCCTGGGCTATGCAGTCTCAGGAGATGCTTTCCAAGCCCTGCTGATCTGGCATTCTGTCACAACAGGAAATCTGAAATACCCCCTCTCCCCCCAAAACCCAAGAAAATCATCCAAGATACGAGGTTTTGTGTTTCCAGTGATAACTTAAAGTATATGCATCAAAAGAACTTCATACCTCTCACCATCACATTTAACCATTTTACATTTAAATTTTCTCAAAATTTGCAGAGCCTGGAAGATTGTTTGGTTTGTTATAGGCACAGAATAGGGAGTGGTTTAGTGGTAAGAGAATAAATAGTTTTGGAGGGGATAAATTGTGAAGTTGAAAGAGGGGATAAAATTAGTAATTCACCTTAACAATCAAGTACCAATGTTCTTATTTCATTGCTGGCAGTAAATAAGCTTTTGTTGTAGTGGAGTAACGTGGATTACAGTAGCTATATCCTAATCTTGGGCTTTGGTTGGCAACAAGGATTATTTATATAAGGGTACCTTGGGTCACTCAGGTATTTAAAAAGAAAATTAAAAAGATTTAATTTTAAAAGTGTAAACTGACTTGTGAAACCTTTTGAAACTAGCTAGCATCTGTCTGACAAAATAATTCTTTTAACAGCTTATAAAGTCGCATTTAGTCAAACCTGAGTGTGAAGACTTAATTTGGAATAGATGCCAGTGGACTGACCAGAGAAGTTTTAACAAGAGAAACAAGTGGAGGGATTTGAGAATCAACATATACAACTTGAAGTTGCATTGGAAAAATCCAAGCTTTAATCTGTTTATTAAGATTTCCTGGACAAAGGTATGGTTTGGAGGGAGAAGGCAGTTCCCAGTTGAACCTGTGATGCCACAGAGCAGGAGAAGGACAGATTGAAGTGGGGGGGAAAAGTTATTCTACAACTAGATGTCTAATTAAAATTTGTTCCAAGTATATGAATATTTTTTTAGTTTACTAGTGATCCTAATGCAATTCCATCCCTTGGATTATGGATCCTATTTGCATAATCACTAAGTAACAGTGAGGCAAATACACAGATCTCCAGACTTTAGCATTTACTATCTCTCTGCTGCAATTTGCTTCTGTTTTGAATTTTTCTAGATATTTGTCATCAACTCAGGTGGTAGCTTAATCTAGTTACCTCAGTTGTCTGAGGGAGAAAAGCTGAAATATGAAAGGAGAAATAACTCTTACAAGGAAAAAACCTGACCTATTGAAAGGAACACATGAATTTAAAACTTGTCTCAGTTCGCTGTATCTTCACCCTTCCTGTAAATTAACAAGTAAACCTCTAGTTTGACAACAGTATATATTATTTATTATGAAATGAGATTGCTCATTGCCTATCCTGATCTAGTCTTCAGATTGGGGCCAGGGGAACAAGGGAGATGGGAGGAACCCCAAAATATTGACATGGTAGGGTGGGAGTGAGGGAAGGTGAAAGCAGGATAGTGATAAATCCATAAAATGACTAAGTCTTTAGAGGTAAAACCAAATTATTAAAAACCTGATTTGGTATCCTGCTACAGATTCCTTTTACATCAGTAGCTGGGAAAATACCTAGTTGTGAAGACAAACTGCAGTACTTGAAAACAGTAACTTTGTTAGATTTTAACAAGGAAAAGAAATTTTTGCTTGAATTTCAGAGAGGCAGAGCCATTCCCAGATACTTGACTGGAGTCAGCAGATGGAGCACTGAAAATGCTCTGTATTGCTAAAATGACAACACTTAGATTCCAGTGCTGGTCTTGTGTTTTTGTCCACGTTGGTTCTGGACTCTGCTGTTTATCAGAGCTAAGTCCAGTAAAGATGTACAAGTCTGCAAAATGCTTGTCCAAAACAAAGGCTTGAAAAATAGGGAAGCAGTTTGTGCACTAAATAATGTAGTGAGTTTCCAGGGATTTGAAATGCCTGCCCATCAGGTATGACATACATTCCTCTCACCTGTAGTAAAAGCTTTATAGGTAAATCACTGAGCTGTGCAGGTCTGGTCTCTGCACTGATAAATGTGGCCCTGAATCTGCCCTTGGCTTAGTTGATGTATGAGGACTGGATTGTGCTTATGAAGCTTCCTCTTGTGTTTATCATCTTCACCTCTGGCTGTGCTTTCCCTTTCCCTGCTGGGAAGAAATTTGCTGTTGACTTTTCAAGATTTAGGACATTAGACTGAGGTTCTCATAAGGAATCCAAAAAGACTTCTGCAGCTGATCCCATGGAATTGTTGCAGGTTAATTGTCAGTAAAAGCAGCACAAAGGGGTATAATCAGGTAACAAGAGAACATGCAGGTTTAGTATAATGGGAAACTTTGAACAGTTGAACAGCTAACTTTTTAGGACCTCCTTCAGTAACAGAGTGCACCAGCCTTGAGTAACTGATGCTGATAAACATCAAGAGTAGACATTCTCTAAGTTGCTGTGGAATTTTAAAAGATAAAACAGCTTATTACTTAAATCAACTTTGAGTTAATTGCAAAGATGTTTTAAAGTTGGACTCACTGTAGCACAGCAGAAATCTATTGATGAGCGTGTCAAGGTTGCAAATAAAGAGATGTTGCTCTAAGTTGTTGTTTCAGTAGTTACCCACAAGGTGGAGGAATGAACCTTTGTATTTTACTGCTGTTGTCTTAACAGCTTTCCTGCCCACCCTCCTCCTGCCTGGATACCACAATTTTAAAATCGCTTGCTTGATGTGGTCAGTGCAGAGCATGGAGCTGTAAATCAGAGCCTGTCAGAAGCTTTTCAAGATGTAGATCCAAACCTGGAGTTTTACAAGTGTTGAAAAAACATACTACAATGGTTATTCACTTGTTAGTTCTTGTTTGTACACAGTGTGATAAATAATCTGATTTGGTGCAGATTTCCATGGGTACTGATTTCTTTAGTGGGGAATGTTTTAGAATAAAAGCTTTCCTGTGTGGTTTTTACTGAAGTGTTCATTCTGTTAATGGTATTGGTGATCTGCAGGTGGCTATGTAACAGGCAATGTCCTATTTTCCCTTTCTGTATCTGATAAATTCAGAGAGATCTAAGGCAGCCCAAGAAGCCATCGGAGAACTCTTTAACAGGGTTGTGTACTTTGTGCTGTTTAGCTAAAGTTAATAAAAATCTAATTTTTCTTAGTACTTTATGGTAGATACTACACCTATTTCAAATAGTATTTAAAAATCTGAGAGTAACACTTGCAGGCAAAACAAAAATTAAAAATCAGCAATATTATTCTGTATTTGGGTCATGACTGCTGCATCTTGCTTTGGAGACTGCCACTATGAGCTGCTGATAAAGAGAACGAGTCCTCACTCACATGTGTGGTTCAGTTGTAGGAGCCATCCTCACACCCCGGAGCTTGCAGGGCTCAGAGTGTTGTGGATGTTCTTTGCAGCGTGCAAGAGCTGAAGATGTATAAGCCCATTTGCTCTTTTTCTGTCTGTATTGTTTGTTGCAAGTCTCTTTCTTTGTCTATTTTTAGGATCCTTTCCAGTTCCTTCTTTCTAAAGATTCTCTTCCCAACTCTTTGCCAAGTAAGGCTACCTAAATGTTTAATAATTTGGCTGGATCTTTTACTGGCAAAAACATATTTAATGAGAGAAAATATTCCTGGAAGGGTGTATGGGAGAAAAGACAGTCTTTATTGCGGGGGAATTACACATTTTAAACCAGATTATTTCTGGTATTATCAGGCAAAGAGTGCTCTCTGTGCTGCATTCTGAGGGCTGCTCAGGTCCTCCTGCCGTCGCTCACGATTTCCTAACCTTGTAGCATTTAGGGCTTGCAGGCGAGGGATGAGAACTGAGGAGAAGGCAGGAAAGAGGGAGATGAGGCACTTGGAACAAGATTGCTGCCTTACTCCTGTTGTAGACTCTGCCTAGCTGCTCTCATCCTAGCCAGGAGGAGACAATACCTTGTGACTTTGTGGCCTGTCTAGTATTTCCTGGGTAGGCAGCAAGTAACACAAAGATTGTATTGTAGTTCATAATTTAGCCTTTTTATTCATGGAATTCTGCTGGACCTTGTGTCTAGGTTAATAGCTTTTTTTGGGGAAAGCTTTAAGGCTTCCAGTGGCACAAAGGCAAACTGAGCCAGCTGTGGTAGCACGGACACACTTGAGATAACCTGAGTAACGAATTCTGGATGGCCTCTCATTTCCTTCTAATAATTTCCGTGGCCCATGCCTGGCTAATCTAGAGACATTTGAAGGATTTAGGAGCTTAGAACAAAGGAAGAATGGAGAATAAAAAGTGAAGAAACCTGGACAGGCCAAGGGACTTTAGAATCGTGTTCTGACTCCAGTACTCTGTGTTCTCTGTGATCTGTACTCACGAAGTTTAAAACCCTCAAATAACCTAGATGTCATAAACCTTTATATTTGAATCATAAGATATTCTTTAAAACTTTGCCTTTGATAGAGGTAACAATTTTTTTTGTCACAGATAAAAGTCAATGGAGGAATTCTTCCAAGTTTGCTCTGTAGATGTATTACATGTTCTGCCCTACCTCTTATGTTGGCTGTTTCATTGTAAAAGTTAGGCATGCTGAAGAGTTAGGAGATGTTTTTTAACTCAAGTTGCACGCTAAAGATGGGGAGTTTCATTTGAATGAAGTCTTAATTGAAAAGTGACAGCTTTCCCCAGTGGTTCCATTTTTGTTGTCACTGAAAAATTGAGTACTAGAAAAGAAATTTAAAAAAACTTTTTTTTTTTGGTTTTGGAGTGTTCCAGTGTTGTCTGATATGAGGTTCAGAGGCTTTATTGCTTCTGGTCCTTTCTATGTGCTGAGGTCTGTGACCTCTTCTGTGGCAGATGGATAATGCTCCCACTGGCAGAGTGGAGTCAACAAAATGCCCCAAAACCAGAGGCAGGAAGCAAAGAAGGGAGTGTGAAATTCTAGCAGAGAGGCTGTTGGCAGGCAGGCATTTGATTAATCCACCAGCAGATACACGAGTGTGTGGCATTGTCAAAGGCCTCTGCCAGACGAGCGACAAGTAGGCAGTTAAACCTCCACGTCCTTCCAGTGACATTAGTCAGGCAGATGCCAGTGGGCAGTAAATAGGCCATGATTTAGGATCCGGTCACCAGTGCACCTAGTGAAGATAAATTGATACAAAAGCTTTGCAGGATGAAGTCCGTCAAAGGTGTGAGCACACCTACGCACTTGGGAGCAGGGCAGCTCTCCACTGGCTTTCCGAGGAGTTTTGGGAAGAAAGGCATCTTCACATTTCAAGTTTATAAATATACAAAGAAAATGGTGTGAGAGCACAGCGTGTATCTGAACTGGGAGTTCAGTCAAGAGACTTATTGTGCATTTTCAGTGGAACCTGAAATAGATTCGGTTCGTGAGATACAAAGCAGTACAGGGCAGAAGAATAGCGCTGTCCTTGCAACACAGGTGAATGCTCTTACTACCAGCTTTTCTTGAGAAAACATGCTTTTCTTTAAGCATCCAGGACATCATAGCACAAGTGATTGCCTGCATAATATGTTACTCAGCTGTTCCACCAGGCCTATGCTGTTACAGGTGATAAGGGCTTGGGAAAAACCTCTTATAATTAAGACAATTACAAACCCCATTTTTAGCGTTTACTCTGGACTGAAATGGGGAGGGGGGAAACACGATATAGTCTTATATTTCTTTCATAAAGCTGCAGTAAATATTGTGAGAGTGGATCATAAGGGGAAATTACTTCTGTATTGAAACTTGTAAATACTAAAAGATTGGTGTGAGTGATGAAGGTGCCATGTGCTAGTGAGTACTCATTTGCTTGATCTGTATTAGAATATAGTGATGATGTTGGAATATGACATTAAGAGAGTTTTATGTCTTTTACAATCCTGTCAGCTTGTAGAAGCTAAGTGACATACAAGATGAGGTAGCTGAGACCTCCAAAGAAGTTGTGACAAGAATAGTGTATTATGGAGCGTAAAAATCATTTTGAGCTCGGAACATGGGAATGCCGTGAGAGTAGCAGACTTCTTCAACAAGACATATGGAAGGTATCTTAGCCACTTGATAAGCAATGCTGTAGCCACTGATCAAAATAATTTAAAGTTCCTTTCCCAGGTGGTTGACTGAGGCATTTGCTTTTCGCTGAGAAAGGCAGAGCTGGGGGTGACAGTGTTACTTTGGGGTTGGTGTGCAGTTGCTAACACTGACTATGAGGATGTCTTACAGCAGAGTTTTTATGTGCTTTTTAAAGCCTCGCCCTTAAACACTCTGGTTTCCCATCTGGCAGGCAGGATTGCAATGCTTTTGTAACCGACTGGTATTTGATGTTTAAAATTGTCAAGTAATCAAATGTAATTAATGTAAGTACTGTTAACTCCAGTTAAATCTCTGTTCAAGTGATTCTGTGCATTGACAGAGCAAGCATGTCAGTAACAAGGGATGATAGATGTTTGTCGGTCCTTTGATGTTTTAGAAACATCAGGAAATATTAATCCCTTTGCACACGTTCATTTTGGCTGATGCTTGTAACTAAAGCATGCCAAATATATCTACCTCTTCATACACCTTGCCCCTTACTTCTGTAACAATTAGTTAGAGTTCCTGTGGGGCACTTTAAAATACAATAATAATTGCTGCACAATATTTTAATAAACACATTCCCTGAAATCTTAACAATAGCTGGATTATTTCAAACTTGAATTATTTTTTTTTTAAGAAATAGGTTTGAAGACAAAGTGATCCTTTGCTATCCAGACCTCCTACTCATTGCCTGATCAGATCTAGTTCCCTATTACAGCAGCACACAAAATTTGGAATTGTTGTTTTTTGAAATGTGTTTTTTCAATCCTAGTAAAAACAAAAGTTTAAAACTTAAGAATTTCTTGCAAAGTTGATTGAATGTCTTGAGCTAAACCTCCCAAGGATGGCACAAAAATTAAACACACTGGCTTGTTAGCCTTCCAAATAATGTTATGCAAAAAAGCTTAGGAAAGAGTGTTCTTGTTCAGTTTTCATAAATGAATGTTGTGTTACTATTTTGTTAATGGGAGGGAAAGCAGATTAGTTAAAAGGGTAAGTATGTTGACACGTATTGATTTGAAGAAGAGTTGTTTGGATTCAGTCAAAAAGTGAAATCAAAACGAGAGACTTCTCTCCCTCTTCCCTCGACGAAGAATAGTGACACATCGATCAGAGCACCAGCCTCCCACAGTCCAGGTAACCATATGCTGATGAAACTTCTCTTTCTTTGATTGTATCATGAAACCTTCAAAACTTAGTGGTTTTGTCCTAATGGATGCCGCAGGAAAAGTAAAAAAGGTATTACTGGAACAGGAAATTAGATTTTTTTCATAGCTGTGAATTTAAGCTGGGTTTTAGATTCAACCTGCTCCTCTTACATTTTCCTATTAAGCCTTAGGAAAAAAAAGTGTCTGCTGAGTATATCAGTCTTTGCATGATACTGTGGAATGGAGAACATGAGACAATGCTGAATTCTCCTCGAGATACCAGTATTGTAGAGAGGCTGGAGCTATATTTCTCCTGTGTGGGTGTTTAAGCATTTGAATTGGCCATCTGTAGGGACAGCAAACTGCTTAAACTTTGTTTTCTTCTTTGTGAGATATTTCTGTAACAGCCTGAGAATTAAAGCAGGGTACTGATCTGCAGAGGAAATGGAGATGGCTAGCTGTTCCTTTTTAGAAAAGATATAATGCTTATCTGGAGAATTTTCCTAAGAACTTTAGAAGCATAGTAAATAAAAGCAGTGAATATTTTTAGGTTATATTTAAAATCAGAACTCTTTATTTTGTGCATCTGGAAGTCTACATTGAGTTAGTTAAAATCATAGCTCTGTGATAATAAGTAAATTCCTCCAAAGATTTTCCAGAAAGTTTAGAAAAAGCCTTAAACTTTAAAACCCAAAAATTAGCTCTGTGTGTTTTACTTGTTTCTGTCTTCACTGTTGTCCATGCTGAACCAGCGAGCACTGTTTGTAATGCCTCCACTCTGACTCAACGTGCTGAAATTCGCTTTCTAGGGCATTTATTTCATATATACTGTAAGAAAATTGGCTTTTGCACTGATTATGCATAGTTTTCCCTAGACTTATTTCTAGTTCACAGTGAAGCTCACAGCATTTCTCCTGGGCAGAGTTTCTACAGATAGGTGTTCATTCGTGAGCCATCATGATGTGCAAAAGCTCCATGGCTTGCCTGGCCACTGCTTGGCTTAAGTTCAAAAGTTTTCGTGAAAACCCCTCAATTACAGAGCTTTCTGCTTCTGACAGTTCCTTATCTATCTCAATTTTCTTTCCTTCCAAGGAGACAATGATTTAAGGTTTACTCTAAACATAATGTAAATGATGGATGGTACCTGACAGTTGCCATTGTTTGTCCAAACAGAATATTATGTGCAAGAAAGACTGAACAATCAGTCCTGGGTTCAGTTCTGTTTTGGGCTGAAGCTAGTTTTGTACACTGTGCATTCTTCCTCTTGACCACCTAGAAAGGTGTTTTTCAGTGGTGTTCCTTTGCAGCAGGAAGTGTTAGCGCTGGCAGTTCTAAGAAAGAAGTTGTGGTACCGAGTTGTAACTACCTTGCAAAAACTTTGTTGCTCAAAACAAGCCTATGGAGAGGCCGATACTGTTAATGAAACCTGATGATAAATTACTTTAAAAGCAGGTTTTCCATGGTTTGGTATTAAATTCCTCCACACAAGAACCCTGTATTCTAGCTATGTTCTATGCTAGACCACAATGTCTTGGCAGTGGCTCATTTAAGGAAATCCACAAACATTGAGAAAGAACCAAGCTGTCTTTTCTTCTGGTCATATTTATTTAAAATTTTAAGTACCATAGAGAGGCAACTGCTGAGTAGTTATTTTTGGAAAGGTCCCCATTTGGGTTGCACATAGGCAGCAAGAGTGGAAGCTGTCCTAGGGAGACAGTGTTCTACGTGGAACAATCTGTTGTAGAAAATATCTTCCAGGCTGGATCCTGCATTAGCCTCAAGAGAGAAGCTAGCAATCAGGTGCCATTTAGAGGGATTAAGGAATTAAATTCTTGTTTGTTTGCTTTGTTTTTGTTGAATGTTCATGTTTATTTCATGAAGCTCAATTAGCAGACTGTAGCAATTCGATCTTGGGTAATTTTCTATCAAATCTGTGAAAACAGGACCACATAGTGACTGGGTTTGTAGGAATATGAGCTTTTGAAAACCTATAAAAATTTCCTTATTTCAAGAGAATGTTCGTTACAGTGATGGCAGCTGAATTTTGTATAATAGGGACAGTGCACTGGTTTGGAGATTTCATTACTCAAAATGGAGGTGAACTTAAAAACCACTTTTCTTTGTGAATAATTGCTCTGTTTCTGGTGATCAAGATGCACTGACAGTTAAAAAAATAAAAGGGCAATATCTTTCTCTGAAGACAGCAAGTCCTACATGCACGCCAAGCAAATCAGAGCAGTGACACTGTCACAATAAAGCAAATACACTACTTAAATTTCACGAAAGGTTTCAGCATTAGCTGATGCTTAATCTGTTACAGAAAGAACCTTGGAATTTTCTGCTGTATTGCATCTGAGAAAAGCATGGTCAGAATTTTTATTGATTTTGAGTACCTCCAAACCACTGGATGAGAGACACTAAAATGCCACATTCCATGTTTGTGACGTGTTGGGCTCCCACCTGGTATGTTTACAGCTGGATGTGAAAAATGGTATTGGGTTTCGATAGGAGTTAAAAGGAGTGCTGTAGCTTCAGTGCAGCTTTCAGAAGGGTCTCATTAATTATGAAGAGATATGCAGCCATATGCTCAATGGCTGACTAAGCTTGACCATCTCCCAGTGCTCCTGGAACCCTTGAAGGTTGTTGAACTAAACGTAAACTTCTTTTTTTGCACCATACCATCCCCCCAGCATTTGAGCTACCATAAGCTGATCCAGGTCTGAGATCTGATGCTGCACTTCCAGTGTTGTTTTCACAGTAGAGAGGAAGAACCTAAGTGAGGCATGATGTTTGAGCTGGAATCTGATTGCGGCATTATAGTTGAGGCCTTCCTGAACCTGAATCTCAGAATTCACAACAGCTTTAGTGTTAGCAGTTCAGTATGAGCTGGGTCAGCAGGTACTCTGTACCTTATTTAATTATAAAGAGTCATCTTTCACTGGTCCTTACAGGCTGCTTTTGCTACACAATTCTGCTTTCTATTCATAGGTTTTGCCTCTTCTCTCCTACGAGCTGTCCACTTCAGACATGGCTTCATTCTCAGTGTTACAGGTATCCAGTAGCTGTTTTGCCCATTGTCAGGGCCAGTGATATACTAAAACCCCACCAGGAACATTGCATTACAGTTGGAGTTGATAGCAGATACCTGGCAATTACCCCATGTGCCAGTCACTGCCATGTGAGTAAATACTGTGATTGCTTCAGTAAGTAATCATGCTGCTGCTGATGGAGCTGAATGTTTGCCCACAATGTTTGTTCTGTTGTGGCAGCACCACTGTTTATGCAGCTATGCTTGTGAACAAAGCAAATAAGTGTTAAAAAAAATACTTCTTAACCTGGTTCAGTTTTCTTGTCCAAGGCACAGGCTGGCCTTGCAGACGGTGGTACGGGCACAACCAAATGGGCAGCCTGGGGGCAGCAGGAAGCAGCCAGGTGGAACCCCTCAAATCAGGATGAATATGAAGGTGCTATCTGGAAGCACATCCTAAGCAAGACAAGTTAAAATGTTTTGGTTTGTGAACAAAGGTTCTCTCTGGCATGTGATGAGTTGTTTTCCTAACCAGCCATGATTAGGAATACAGGAACTGTATGTTCTCTTTATAAGTGATGTCATAGATCAGAGAAATACCAGATCACCTCTTGTTTTCTCCTAGTGGAAACAGACTGCAAGAACCCCAAAATTAATTAGAACAAGAAGCTGGATAAGAGAGCTAAAGAATATGTCTGGAAAGTAAGGATCTAGCCAGCGAACTAAAAGTCTTTTAGTAGATACAGACACACCAGGGTAGCCAAAACATAATGATTCTACCCACAAAAAATTGCTGCATTTTGCAGTGTGAAAATTTGCAATATGCTATACCTTTTCTGGCGAAGAAATACAAATTTTGCCCCTGTAAATTGATGCATTCCTGTACAAGTTGAGATGAATATGCATTAATGTAAATAATAAGATAGGCAGAACTTGCCATGAATTGTTTTATTTTGCTTTGCATAAGCTTGAAGTGTGCCATAAATATCATATTCAGTAGTGTTGACAATTCCAATAAGTTCAGAGCCACTGTAAGGCAAAGCTGAAGAGCACCAAAGCTGAGTGTCTCCTAGCTGGTCTGTAAGGTAGGCTGAAAGATAATGTCACTGCTTCAGGGGTGGGGGAACACGAGGTGACAGTAGGATGAAGATTAATCAGCTGTGGCCGTAGCCCACCCAACTGTCTGTCCAGCACACCTTTTGTTGTAGGAAACTTGCCAAAGGTGGTTTATAGGAGTGGTTTGCATGCTTTGACATGGGAACTGGCAAGGGACAAGTCTGATTTTTGGTTGAAACAAAAGACATATTTGAAATATAAGTTAGCCTGGTAAGACAATCTGGTGAATTACTTGGAAATAATATAATTTGTACCTGTGGTAATCTATTCCATAGCTCGTATTCCAGCTGCTTGAGCAGCGATTTGTGTGTATGCAGAGTTGATGCAGGTAGTGAAGGTGTTATGCAGTGTTTGATCCCAACGCCTTCCAGCCTTGCTGACTTGTAGTGTGGTCATATCTGAGCCATAATTCATGTTTGGCTTTCTACTGAAAAAGCAAGTCTGAAGCTTTTGTTCGTGTTCAGCAGCAAATCCAACTCCGATGGCTCTACAGTTGCTGTCATCAGCCCTCTGCTCTGCTGTCCTCCCCTCTTTTTCTGCTTGCCAACATGCACACCAGAAAAGGCTGCTGAAGATACGGTGCAGTCTTCTACTCTCTCTGTTTAGAAGTGATTTTATTGATAGCTATTTTATAGTAATATGTCAGATGCTAAGTATCTGTTAAGCTGACAAGGGCTGTTTTCAGCTGTCCTAATGGTGCTTGTGGTGTAGATGCTGGTGGCAAAGCAGGCAAAGTGATACAAGCTGTTCTCCATGTCCAGCAGGGAGATCTTGGTAAGTGCTGTTTTGCTAAATGAGTCTTGATTGTGTTACTGTAGCTGACACACGAACCCATGGCAGAGCTGCTGTTGCAGTCACCCCATCTTATTCCACCCACAGTGTCAGTCATTACCCCACAGGGAAAGGGAATGAATTTGTCCTGATGGCTAGAGACAATTAGAAACAAGAACAAGGAACAATCATCCCTTCCCGGAAAGTATTGAGGGAATCGACTTGTTTCACAGTCAATACCCTATAAATTAGGTGCTGCAAAGCTTGTTGGAGATGATAGTTATGAGGATAACCTTATAAAGATTACAAGGTGTTGGTGGTGTTAAAAATGTGAGACCAAGTAGATTCCTGAGCACAGAGCTGGTAGTCTATTTATCCTCTAACTGTGAATAAATGACACCATCTTATGGACCAAGCAACACCAAGATGAAACCTTAACCAGCTACACGGTGGTTTAGCAGCTTGTTTGCATATGTGCAGGCACTCTGTTACTGCTACTAGGAATTAAGTGAAAAAATCAAGGAAGGCTGAAAAACAGTTTTCCAGGTGTCTTAGTGCCCACTGCACAAGCTGATCTTTTGAACCTGGATTGGAGCCTAAGGTGGATTCTGTTTCTCTGCATGCGCGTGAAGGAAGCAGACTTGGCTCTAGAGAGGTCAGGGGAAGGAACAGACGTGTCCTTGCACTTGTGCTCCTTGCAGCTTTACAAAATGTTCCTTTTTCCCAAAAGAAACAGGGGCATGGAACACAAGGGGAAGCTGCTTTGTGCAGCTTTGAGGTGTCATGAGGCTTCTCCTTCTTCCTGTCCCCAGAAGGGAGAGAAGAATGCAAAATGCAAAGTCTCTCTGTGTTTCTGATGTGCAAGATAAATTTGCAGTGTTGTCAGGCATTTCTTCGATAATGGGTGTGAGCCTACTTCCTGGAGCAAAGGAATCCAGTTCAGTAAGGACTGCGTGCTCTATCAACAGGTATAAAAAGATATAAATGAGAATTAACCAAGAAAGTAATTTTTTAGAAGTCCTGAAATATCACTCTTTTCAGGGAAGGTCCCTAGTAGGAAATTTGTTTTTCAATTTTATATATAAAAACATGTATTAAAAAAACGCAGTTACTTATTTCTTTTATGATACTTGAAATAAAAATTCTTGCTTGATAATTTAAATAAAACTTCTCTTGGGTAGCAGTGGCACAAACAATTTCTACTGTAAAAGTTCAACAGTAACTTGAAATGCATGTTTGCATTGTAGGTCAAATGCTTATGTGTATGTGGTTGTATGTTGGTCACATTCATTAACTTGCAAGGTCTCTCAAATACTGTGCTTCTTAAAGGAATCTCTTCACAGGCAAGCTACCTGTAGGATATTTTGTTGTGAAAAGATCTCAGACTGAACATAGGCCTAAAAATCACTGTAACACATGAATATTGTTACCATTTAGCAATGTATTCCTTGGAGTTCTGGGGTCTTTGTTAAACCGACAATTCTCTGTATAAATCTGTATTTATATTTTAAAAGTGAACGAAAATATGATCAAAGATCAAAATTGAGGAAGCTTCAGTCCTTACTTGACCAATTATTTTTATAATCCTAGCAATTACTGTTCTTAAAAGCATTGATTTGTCCTGGATTCAAACTGGATTAATATCTTAAATGTCATTCTTTAATGTGAGAGACCAGGGGTGTAAAAATGAAGGAAAATGGAAGAAAAATTAATTTGTTATGTGCTTTCAGTTTTTTAACTTGCAAGTATCCTAACTTTGTAAGGAAGAGTTATCACTGGTTTGTCTCCAGAAGAATTGTTAACAAGTGGAAATATACAGGATATATGAGGAATTTTAAAACGTTCAATTTCTTATCTCACCAGTTGTTTCCTCACTTAGATTGTGCAGAGGCCTTTTCTCTACTGTGTGGTGCAGTATATTAAATTGCATGGAAAAGGGAGAAAGCTTACCCAAACTTTATGCTTCATGATTGAGAATCTTGGGTAAAAATATTCTTGGTGACTTCAGTCACTATTTTGTGATTGTTGCTTTACAGGTTTCTCCCGTATACATTCCAAATTTTCAGATGCAATAAATTAAACATCTGCTATACTCTGTAATTAAGAAAAGCTGAAAATCTTTTGTATTAAATAATGCCCACAGAAAACGTATTTGCCTTTGGCTCAGCCTCTAGCTTGAAGGTTGTCCAGAATTTGATGTTACTCAAGGAACGTGATTTCCGTGGTTTTGCCTTGTTAATGCTAAAACATTTATATACACTGTATTTTGGGCTTATTATAAACGTTAGTTGTGTGTGACTATCCCAAACAGGGAATTTTCCTGTTAATACTGAAATGGATTTCCCAGTCAATGAGACTGCACACTCACTATAGGAGATGCAAGGCCTATAAGAGACTGCTGTGTCATTTGCATGCTTATTTCTGACTTGGGATATTTTATCTCTCTCTGTGCCAGCTGAGTGGCAATAGCTGATCTGAGGGAGAGTTTCCTGTCTGGAAATGTCACTTAGGAGCTGTTGTTGGCCAAAAGAAGCCAAAACAAAATCCAACTCCCAAAAAACCCCAGAACCAACACTGATTTCCTGGCCTGGGCTGTTGTGTTGGATTCTGCTGTTTTGAGTCATCTGACATCTGCCTTTTAATCACAGTGTCTGGGCTGTGTCTCACGCTATTTTAGCAGTGGTTGCTAAGTGAGATACTGGGGTGACATTTCTTCTTAGCTTTGGCATATTATGATTACATCATGAATCTCTCTGTCCTGGCTACTTTCATTTATCTAAAATTTGGCTTATTCTCACAAATGAGTGTAATGATAGTCATTAGTACTGGCAAGGCTCAGCAGCTGCAGGTTTCCTTAGAGCAAAGTCCCTGGCTATTTTTCCAGTAGATTGTGATCTTCATTAATGCAAGGTCATTCCCATTTCCTTCTTTCCTTCTTCCCCATCCCAGCAGGTCAACTTGAATAAATAAACTAAATTAAATAAATAATTTTCCTTTTCAGTTGCACCTGATGTGCCGTGATGCTATGTAATTTTGAAAGTGCCTTTTCTAAGAGATGGCTGCAAACAGCAGGGAACCCAAATGCAAGGTCATGTCTGCCCGTATTCTTTAAAAAAACCCCTATCCTGGTGTCTGTTCTCTTCCAGCCTAACAAGCTAAGGCCTCTTTGCAGGGAAGCTGGAGAAGGGATGTGCCTGTTGCAGAGTGTTCTTCAGGCTGACAAATATGGTTTCCATTGAGCCAGTGCAAAGATATTTGGTGCCCGAACTACTGTGAGCAGGTGTGTACCAGGGTGAAATACCCTTCCAGCTCTTTTTGGGGAATACAGAACCAGGCTCATTTTAATGTAGTAATAGCATGCAAACAAACATGAGCCAGATGTGCCCAGGTGGCCAGGAAGGCCAATGGCACCTGACTTGCACCAGCCATGGTGTGTCCAGCAGCACCAGGGCAGTGACCATCTCCCTGTGCTGGGCACTGGTGAGGCCACACCTTGAGTGCTGTGTCCAGTTCTGAACATTGAGGTGCTGGAGCAAGTGCAGAGAAGGGCAGCAGAGCTGGGGAAGGGTCTGGAGCACAAGTCCGATGAGGAGCAGCTGAGGGAGCTGGGGATGTTTAGCCTGGAGAAAAGGAGGCTCAGGGGAGCTTCCCCCTCTCTACAACTACTGAAAGGAGGGTGCAGTGATGTGGGGGTCAGTAGTGACAGAATGAGAGGAAATGGCCTCAAGTTGCCTCAGAGGAGGTTTAGATTGGATATTATGAACACTTTCCTCAGGAAAGGGGTTGTCAAGCATTGGAACAGGCTGCCCACGGAAATGCTGGAGTCATATCCTTGGGGGTATTTAAAAGACACGTAGGTGTGGCACTTTGTGGTTTAGTGGTGGGCTTGGCAATGCTGAGTTAAAGGTTGAACTCTATGGCCGTAGGGGGCTTTTCCAACCTAAACAATACTATCATTCTATGATTCTAAATGATTCTATGGTGCTGTATGCTCTCCACCTCTCTAGCTGATTAGAGTATGAGAAAAGGTAAAACTGGGAGTTGTGTGCACCGGGCATGTCAGCTGCTTTTCAGCCTCCTGACGCTTCCATGTACTACTTAAGCAAGAGAAGGGACTCAGACTTGTGTCACCTCCAACCTGGGACAGGCTTTATTGCAGAAGACCAGTTGGCCAGGTTTTAATCCCTCTCAGGTCTCACTGCAGCTCTGAAGTCTCCCCTGTGTTTTTCCTGCAGTGCAGTACAGACTTACTAGTGAAGTGGTCATGAACAGTGATCTCAGAAACAGCTTACAGAGCTACACAAATTTCTGGAGATGGAAGGATACACTCTTTTTCTTCTCAAGACAGTAGCAAGTATTGTATGATTTGGATGAAAGCAATAATTAATTCAGAAAATGTTTTAATCTCAAAGCATAGCTTTTGTACTGCTTTCTGAAGTCTGAAACCAAGTGATAAAAGGTCAAGGAAATACCTGCACCAGGGATTCCAGCTATTTCAAGTTCTTTGTTGAAATCATTGAAAAAAAGTCCTGGTAAAAATGAAAAGTTAGCACCAAAATGAGAACATACCTTTCTTAGGAAGTGACAAAATAACTGTCTGTTAATTCTTCCATCTAAGCAGCAAATGGTAGTGTCACTTTGTGTAGTGTATTTCTTCTGTGTTCACAGAGCATTTGGTTAAAGTAGAAAACCTGGTTAAAAGAACACAGTTTAGTCTTAAACTAGTTTAGCAACTTTTGCAGGAAACTCAGATAACTTTAATGCCCTGTTCAGGCATTGTTTACTTGACAGGCTTGTAACAGCTACACTGCTTGAGCTCCTAGAAGACAAAATTTGTTTCATACCTTGAGGGTGCAAAGTCCCAGGGCAGCAGATGGCCCTATGATTATTATTTCCAACCTGTCTTACCTGACCATTCCTTCCCTGTATGAACAGCTGTTTCATTCACTTCAGTGCAGCCCAGCCCGAGCGGCTATTTTTCTTCTGCCCTGTTCTTTGCACACAACATAAATCTCTTCTTTCCTTTGACCTGGCCTGCAGTTTCATCCACCTGTGCATGCCTTAAGCAATGTCAAACTCTTGCCAGATCCACTTCCCTTTTTCTAGATAAATTCTTTTGAAACTAAACTTTTTTTTCAGCAGTGCTGAATAGATAGAAAATGTCTATTCACTTCTTAGATACTCACTCTGGGAGGGCTCAGTGGGTGTGAATTTAGTCCACTCGCTCTGTTTTAGTGGACTCAGCCCAGTTGTTGAGTGGCATCAGGCCATGGGTGTTAACCAGTGAAGTGGGCCCACATTCTGCAGCTTGGAAGTTTTTAGCTGTGCAAAGCACTTCATATAAATCAGTGGAGTTAATTTTGTCTGCAACATTGTGAAGGTAAATGTTCAAATTAGAACATGTCAAAATTAAGATGTTCCCAGACAACCTCAGGCTGGCCTCCTTATGAGAAAAGGCACTTATAAGGTGATTTTTAATTCTGTAATTACATACCTTTTCTGCAGGACCTCATTTCATTTTCTATGCAAGATACTCAGAACTCAACAAATGAGCAGTTTTTCAGTGTTTCATTTTATCCCTATTGCAGTGTTTCATTTTATCCCTATTTTATCCCTAATAGGCTCATGTCCTATTTACTATGCAGTACTCACACTGTACTGAATATGGAAATAATGATTTCCATGAGGAAATTCATCATTCACAGTTAAGAATTTATTTTTGGAATGCCACTTTTAGACAAGGTGGAGGCATTCCTTTCAGTTTTGGAATGGACAGCTGGAGCAGACAGAAGTCTGCTACATACTTTACTGGATGATGATATTTTCAGAACCTGATTACCCATCTTTTGTTGTTTTTAACTGCAGGGACAACTCTTACAGTGATTAACAGTGCTCAGATTCTGCAGATCGAATTACTCAAACTGGATCCCCATAAAATGAAAAATAAACAGAAACCACAGATTTTCTGCCTTGTGTAGTTTGCACAGCATCACAGATTCCCAGGGACAGAGCCAGCAGCAAAATCCAGAGTAGGAAACATGACAGGAAGTTCGTTCTTTTGTGTATGATCTATTTCTCCTCAAGCTTTCCAGATTCCCTCAGAAAGGAATACAGGGCAAGGGGATGCTATGGGCACCAGCTTTCTTCCTCCTCCTCTCCAGTGTATTTCCTGGACTCCATCATTTCATTCCCTGAGTTATCATTTCATTCCCTGCTCCCGTCACACATTTAAGGACTTGCAGATAATGCACACAGGCAAGAAAACTTGCTGAAATTGCACAGTGGATCCGAGCCTCTTTCCTTACAATTTTTTTAGGTGTCAGTCCCATGGCAATTTCCCTGTTATCACCTCCTTCAGCAGGTAAGAAGACTCATGCCATGGTATGACAGAGTAACTTGTAGCACAGCAAATTTCTGTTGTTGTTGTGACTCTGTGCCTTTCTTTTATTACATGGATATTTCTTCTCCTCAGTCAAATGCCTTGATTCACAACCGAGTGTCTGGCTTTATCCACTTTGAAACGCTGATAGCAGTTTCTTTTAGGTAACTTGAAATGCAAATAAGGATATATTTGAAACAAACTAATCCCTAAAAAGACTTGATGAAGTACTTGAAAGCTTATTTTTCTGAAAGCTGAGTCAAGTCCCACTTAAACATCAAACTGTCTTCCTGCACACATTCTACACAAAATAATGAGTAAGTGATGCTCTGAAAAAGCACCACCAGACACACTGCTGATTATGTTCTGTGGGTTTTATTCTTAAAGTAGAAACAGTGTTTTACTAGATCTAATTCTCTGTCACGAGTAAAAATATGTATTCCCAAAATAGGAGTATTGCATGGCAATTTGAAGATCTAAAAGATAGTAGCTTTAAAAAAGAAATTGCTCCTGAAGAAGTGTGTAGACCAGCCACCTTAAGCTAAAATCTAGCTAGGTATAGGTATGTTCTACCTGTGGCTCTGCTTCTCTTTGAATGCAGAAATATTTACTAGGAGTGTTAAACAGTTGTAGAATTGAGGGGGTTTATGCAAATTTGTGATATAAATGCAGTTTGTTTATTCATTTCTCTGGAGGAAAACCCCCACTTTTTGCAGAGAAAATTGGGGAAGAAAAGACAAATTTGCCTTTAGGTTCTAAGCAGAAGATCTGGAAATCATTCAGTGTCTTTTCTTCAGAATCTCTGGAAGACATATAATGAAGCAAGTGATTAATTGCACATATACATATGAAAGTTAGCAGGAACAAATTTGCTTATGTTTGATAAATATGGTAAATTGAAAAGTCAAAGATGATGCACAAAGGTGGTAGACCCATTCTAGTAATACAGTTAGATGGCATGGTGTATTCCTCTCATCTTTCTGAAGATACAAATAGAAGTTTATATTGATAGAAAGAAAAGGTTGTTTCCTGTAATGACCTGGGTTTAATCTGCTGTATAATAATATACTTGTCTTTCATCTGCAAGCCCCTGTAAACCCTTACAGATTACTTACATGTGAAAGGCATTTGGTTCGGACCTGTGAATGTGAGAGAACGTCTTGCATGTTATTTGAGCTCCGCTACTTTTTCTAGGAAGACAAAGTTAATTTTCTCTGTACTGTTATACTGTGAAATCTTAAGTGAAGGAGCCATAAATGGTGAAGAGGTATTAAAATTAAATAATTTTTTAAATACGGAACTTTTCAAAATAACCGAGTTAGGAAAACAGAACTAAATTTTAAATGTTCCACTGTATGTACAAAGTTGTTTTTTCAGGCTCGTCTGTTGAAATTCAAGTCCTGTCATCAATTCAACAGAGATCTTTAATAAGAACATGTGAAACAATTTACAATTAGAATTTTTTTTTGACATAAACACAGATTATTTTTTTCCCCAGGAAGGACAAAGAAGGCTGAAAAAGCCATGTTAGGTTTAGAACCCTGCCTGAACCTATTGCCTTGAGGTGATGACAGATAATACAGTTCTTACTTGTAGAATTAGCTATGGAAATGTTACAGGAACCATTAAAAGTGGGAATAAGAACTACATTTAGAATATTTCTCTTACTCAGCAAGCATTATCAATTAATTTTCACATTAAGTTTCATCCAGACCATAATTAATTTTCCTTTTAGTACCACAGATCAAAAATTGCTTTTGCTTTTCTTAGGCAGTTGCAATATCAGAAGAGCAAATCCTGGGGGCCCAATATCCTTCCTAACACACTGATTCGGTCTGGTTATCTTAGGTTTTGAGGTAACTGTCCTTAAGCCACTACAGGCACAAAACCTGAGAATACCTTAGCATGAAGGATATTCCTGAACACTATTCCTTAGTATTTCTGAAGTTGAACATTTCAGCAGATAATAGAGCTGTTCATTTGGTAAAATTTGATATAACTTCTTAGGTATTTCTAAGAGTCAAATGTATATCATCAGTGTGTTTCTTCTGAAAGCAGGGGCAGAGTGTATGGACAGGGATCTCCTAGTGTAGGGACAATAACTGACATCAGGTGTATGAGATTCTGGCTGTGTGTGTTGTCAGGAGCAGAGTTCCTCCTCACAATATACTTTGTGAAGAGCATGTGATGAGTTTTTCATTAATTCTTCATGCAGCAAAAGAGCTAGAGTGGTTTCACAGTGTGAAAAAATTGATTATCCTAAATAAAATCAGTTCAGAATTCATTCACATTCTTCCTAAGGTCAGGCTCCTGGGCAGAACTGACAAAGAGAGGGTTTTTCTGCCCACCTGCTTATCTAAACTGCCAATCAGGTATTTGTGGCTCCCAGAGGAAGAAAGTCTGCCCTTTTTGTTGACAGAATCATTTACTACAGCTTTATTTCATAAACTGCATTGTTACTGGACAGCAGCTAGGAAAAAGGGAAACTCCTAATTAAGGCTTACATGTGGAATGTCCTCTTGAGATGCTGTTGAACTGACCGAGGTCTGTTGAAACTGAGCTCATCAGATGCCTCTTGTCTTGCCTTTCAAGAAATTGTTCTCCTAGGATTTTGCTAATTTATGCTAAAAGCATCATGAGCTATCTAGATTTAACACATAATCATACCAATGTGTTTTACAGGTCTGCCCTGACAAACACTGAGCCAACTTTGTCTTTCCAAGGTGCAGAAAACAGAGGACTGGAGTTAATAGGAAAATTCCAAGTTAATGTTTGAATCAAAATGGAATTGTCTTAGTGGTTTAAAAGTGTGAATTTAAACCTCTCTTGTATTGCATCTCTACTGTATCAATACATTGGCATAAGGTTGAGGTAAGAATTAAGAAGGAAAACTTTAACATTAGAAGTAATATGAAATGTAAAATGCAAATCAATATAAATGGGAATTAGGGAAAGAACAATAAAACCAGGACACCAAACTTTTAAAATTAATGTTGTGAACTATTAAGAATAATTGCTGTTAATGGAATGATGTGCGTTCTCAGTTTTTTGAGGGAAAGGTTCTCCTTCTGAATTGAAGGTCAGGGTGCTTGCCCTTTAAAATGCCAGCTCTGGTACTGTTGTACCATTTCAAACTTCCATTAAGTAGTGAAAATGTATTTAGGAAGACTTCCAGTTCCATGATTTAAAACGTTTAACAGGAGTGAAATTTAAAAGTTAAAAGGAAAAAGTACTAGCAAAGCTACTTTTGAAACTTAGACCTGGAGTCTGTGTTGCCTTGAACAATTAGTTATCCTGTAACATTATACATGTTACAGTCATAGGGTGGGGGTTATAGGAAAGGGCAGGGGATGAAATACAAAAACTCTTTAAAAACTGTCATCTTATCAATGCCAAACCAGTATTTGGTCTTGTGTACGCTGTTAAACTCAGAGATAAACTTGTCTTCTGGAGAAACCTCTCTATGAGACACCATATGTCAACTGCCCATAACTTTTTTCCAAAGAATACTTCAAATAACAAGATATAGCTTAATCTTCCCCTCAGCTTCCTTCTTAAACTGGTTTTTCATTTTAAATTATTATACCAGAATTTCCTGGACCTGAATTCAACCAAGATGCTGCCTTGCCTTCCCTTACTGGCAACAAAACATGTTTGTAGCTCTATGTTGACTGCATCTGTTGAAGGAGTTAATGCTGCTCTGAGAAGCTGTGCTGCCGGGGTAGATGGCCCTGTCACCCTGTTATCCTGATGTACTTGAATTGATACTGTTGACAACGGAGAAATGTGTGTTACAAAACACATGAAACATTTCCTATCATATATTATTCTTCTAGATGCACTTCTCTCCAATTAGCCTGTCTTCTTTCCTTGTCTGAAAATACAAAGGCACACAGAACATCAGAGGCTGATAAACTGTGATAACAGTTGCATAATGACTTTCATAAAATAACTTTTGCCATAAAAATAGCTGTTCATAATTGCTTTTGGGATATTTGAGTTTCTGATTCTTCTTGGATCATTCTAATTACTTGAGGTACTTTTTGGAGAGCTTTTTTGTTTCCTTTGGGCACGATGATAAATAGTTTGATACTCAAATGTGCAGATAAAGTACAATTGATTACACAGTGTTTTGTTGTTCAGTTGGATGCATATCACTCGTGGCTGCAGGACAAGACAGCTTTGAATCTCTTAGGGAGTTACTAAGCAAGATTAGTATTTTTATTCTAATATTAAAAGAACCTAACAGTTCCAAAGAAATCCACCTAGCTGTAATAGCCATGAGCTGGGAGAGTTTAAATGTCAACCTGTTCCAGCCCTTTAAGAAGGGAGTGTTGTGAGACATCCTGATGCAGGGTAATTGGAATCGGGCAGGTTTAGCTGTGCCTGCCTTGACTGTGGGAAGGGGTTTGCAGAACCTTATCTCTTACAGTGAACCCAGTCCCATCAAACAAAAAATATCAAACTGAATCATGATTTTCTGTTATCAGTTGTTGACATGCTGATATAGATTAGAACTTGTGTAACCCAAACTGTTGAGGGTTTCAGATGTCTCTGTGTCTGTTCATAACGAGTCAGTTCCGGCAGTATGTTCCTTTTGCTCTAGTTCTCACCATGGAAAATGTACCATTTCCCTTTATGAAGTTCTGGTTTATAATCCTGGCTTGGCTTTTTGCGATTATCTCTTGAGTATTGCACCTACCTGCAGAAGGGAGTTGTTGAGTATATTTGATTTATATGAGGTTTTGGCTGGAGTCTACACTTTTTTTTTTTTTCCAGCTCAGTTCTTACTTTAAATGACACAGGAAGTCAGCTTATCTACTGGTAGCCATGTAGCATCTTGTATTTGGGAGATTTTAACAGTTTCTGTGGGACGTACACAAAAGTACTGCCAGCTTCTGGAAGTCTTCAGCACTGAACAATACTGTTCTTTTACAGATTTTCTCTTTGTTCTTTTACTGCTTCCTTTAACAGACTTGTTTCTGTGTATCGGCTTGATGCTACAGAAACTTTCACGTTGCCAGAAAAATCACGAAAATTATTGCACTGCCAAAATCACAGAAACACAGAATTGATAGGGTTGGAAAGGACCTCTGGAGATCCAACCCCATTATAAAATATCTAATTCCAGGCATAGAGTATGAATGCCTTTCCTTTGCTGGTCTCCTTAAAGCACTGTGTCATATCTACAGCAAAAAGTGCTTTTTGGTTATTGAATTATTAAGCTTTCTAATTTTTTATGAGCATCTATTGGGATTGTGCTAGTAAAGTAAGCAAATAAAGTGTATTCACATGAAGTTTACACTGACAGCTGTTTTGGGAGCAGTAGAACAATGTATTTTGTGCAGGAAATAGGAACAGCAAAGACTGGCTGACACTACCAGGCTTCTTCGAAGTTTAAATAAAATTAGTACATGTATTCGCAAAGGTAATTTCCCTTCCTTGACAGGAAGAAAGTATCCAGCACATTTACAAAAACCCCTTTTCTAACAAAACATACCTACTTTCGAAATCTTATAATGAATGCCAGTGCAATTGCCATCTGCTCTTATTCTGTCTGCCTTTTCCATCTGGACACAAACATACCTCTCTGGATAAACATAACTCCCCTCCTAACTCATCCGTCTTCTAGCCCACCTCATCTGTGGAAGCACTTGCATGATGATGTGACCTGTCAGGAGTTTGATCAGGAGTGGGTTGTGGCCCCCCTAAGTTAATGGCTCCAGTAGAAGGATGTGCTGAGCAGGCACTGAGTGAGGCCAGTGAAGATATGTCCCTTTGGAAATGATGCAGTGGATGGTTTGGGGAAATGAGTCTCCATATCCAAAGCTGTTTGCAATGCCTGCGCTGGCCCATTGTGATAATCCCGAGCATCTGCTATGGGGAGCATAAATGTACAGAGGAGCTTGTCTTTATGCTTTTTTGTTTCTAATGCTGACTAATTATTAGATTTCTGAGAAATGATTAACTATGAACTATATTTTGAGCTTTGCAAGTTTCTGTTGGCTTTTCCTCTTTCTTATTTGAGGGAAGTTAGTCTGAGCTCTTCTGTTTCATATATTGTGTTTAAGTATTATATATTGACTTATTTTACTCTCCGCCAGAGTAACTGGAAATAAGGGTTCATTTTAGAATGCAGTTTGCACCAAGGGTATGAGTTCCTCCCCCATGGCAGAGGATTCACAAACTGGTGCAAATATGTGGCTTGACAGTGAGCCAATAGTTTATGTGACTTAGGAACCTGGCTGCTCGTGTCTTAACCCTTCCAGCATTCGTGTTTCACCTCTTGATGGTCTTGCCACACTGTAGAACAATGGAACACTATTTGTATGACATGTGTTACTTGTTTTCTGAGGAGAAGGTTGGGAAGGGGTACAGCGGGTGTATGATGAACTCAGATCTGCTCTTACACTTGACCCACTGATGTTTTCAGTAACAGATACCGTCATACTGTTTGTACCTCAGCATGTGAGGCTGGACAGTCTGACCATAGCCATGGCTCATCGGGACAGCAATTTCAGGATGGTACTTGGGCATCCGTAGTGAACCAAAGCCTTAGCAGAGCACCTCGGGGACCTCTGAAATAGATGCTTGTACCTGTGACATAAGTGCTTCTTTTTCCAGCTCACTAGGACTACACCTCTCTGAAGGACCGAGGCTTTGTTGGTACCAAACATATGAATGAAAACTATTGCAGGAGCCGTGTAAATGGCCACTGAATCAGCAATGTCTTACTCGGTGAATACCTGCTTGAGTCAACCACTTTCTAACCTAAGAAATTTCACCTCTATCTTTTCCTTCTGATGTAATTTGTGGTGCAGTTTTCAAATGCCTGGCACCATCCAGTTTAATGTGAGGGTTAGGGAATGGAATCTGCTGGGGTTCAAATTAATCACACCAGGTTACTTTTATATATAAAATGCCATATAAATAATTTGTGTGATGATATACCCCTCCTCCACCACTACTCTTCCATTGATTCCCTTAGTTTTCTTCCAATTTTTCTTGAAGGTAAGGGTCCCAGTATCTTCCTCCAGTTCAATCTGGTCAGTTTTGTCCTGTGATTGAATAAGAGACAGGGTAGCCAAAAGACTGGGCTAGTGCATCCAGAATCATTAATTCAGTCAGTCAAACAAATGGGAGGCAAGAGAACAAGAAGCAGTGACCAATTGGTCACATGGCGGGGGATCTGCCCTGGAGCATGGAACACACTGAGTTCAGCCCCTGAGCTGCATGGTCACAAATGCCATAATGATTTCTTAGCATGGCCCTGGCTGTGGTAGCTCATGCCAGCCTGCTGAGCAAGCTTGGCCAGGCTTCTTGAGATTCACAGATAAGATTTATTCCTGAAGCCTGACCTACATGAGTGTGTATCTAAATGTGTGAAAGCTGTGATTTGATGGCAAGCAATGAAAGGTCATAGAAAAAGCAGGCAATGCATTTAAATCAAAATGATGAAGCTGGGTAATTTCATTAGCAACAGTTGTATTTACTGGAAGTCACAGATGGTGCAGTTTAGCTTATGGCCAATTTGTTAAGACAAAATAAGTATAAAGAAAGAAATATTCCAAGTGAGAGGTGGTTAAAAATTAAATAGGCACCAGATGGCTCAAGATTGTCCTTCATAGAAATTTGGTGAAAGAAGACATAAACAATCCAAAAGCATTTCTGAATGGGACACTTAGAGGCTGGCTAGGCCTTTATCAGAACTAGGTTTAAAAGCAGAGCAATTAAACTTCCCTCATGTATTAACATTTGACATCCCAGCAAAACGTTCCACGTGAACTTTCAAATTATTTTCTATCTGGTATGTTCTTTAAACCGAGAAGCAAGATAAATGGAATAACCAATAAATATTTCAGCCTTCAGCTACCTTTAAAATAACCTCAGCTTTTATTTAAAATCAGGAGAAGTTTCACTGTGCAGTGTATGTTTATACATCTAGATGTATGCATGTCAATACACGAGCCTTTATGCTCAGAGAAATGGCAATATTTTAGTTCTTGCTTGCTTTGGAGAAATGTTAGCCATTGTTACAGTTCCCTGATGATAGGTTACAGCCCTAGAGTGTATTCCAGGGGATACAAGTTCCTTTTCTGGGCTGCAGTGCAATTATTTTCTGGGTCCTGGAAAAATTCACTTTCCACATTTATACACTTTATCTATTCACTAGCACCTATTGTGAGTTTTGGGAGTCAAAAGCTATTAATATTTTTTGCTTAGTGTCGAGAACTGCTAAAGCTGATTGTTAGCACTGATGCCTTTGAACTCTCTCGTAAAACAAATAACAATACTGATTCCCCATGTTTCTAGGTGGATAACATGATTTTATTATATAGAGTGCCTTGATTCTGTTTTCCACTCATGGGCACGTTTTGCCCATAATAAAGTACATCCCTGTGCAAAACCAGTAAATTTAACGGTCAAAAAAAAAAAAAGAGTAAAAACATTACAAATGATACCAAGGAAAAAGAGTCAGCATGTGCTCTGGTTTTATATGGAGCACTAGATATAGGTGATATCAGAGGCACAGCAGAAATCTCTTTAAAGCAAGCTGCATGTATGGAACTGGTTTTCCCAGGAGTGGGAGTGGGGGTGGAAAAAAGGAAAAGCAAAGAAAAACAGCCTTGAATGAGAGAGGCAGCTGGAGACTGTGTTGACTAATTAATGAGCAACATACACTTAAGAGCTTTTACTCATCCTACACTAGCTTTGCACATTTTCTACTGCATGTTACAATCTCTGGGTATGAAAGCTCAGCAAGTGGTGCCTGCTTGCAGGGAAAAGGCTACACTTGAAAAAGATGGCTGTACTCACTGAGGGGAAATGAAAACATTTACAAACGTCCTGGAAAAGCCTGGAACAGCCCAGATTGGGAACATGATTTGAAGAATTTCACAATTAAATGAACTTAAAAGAGAAATCAGAAATGATCCAGGAATAATTTTCCCATGTGCCAAGGTAACAGTAACGCACATGCATCAACCACAGCCTTGCCACGGAAGTACATTCTGCCACAAGAAAGGTTTTATTTTGTTTGTTTTCATTTCGGCTGCCAGAGTTGCACCTATAAACAGGAAGGTGATTTACAAGCATGGCTTTGTGTTGAGAAAGACCATCTGTGTAAGGGTAATAATGATTTTAAAAATTATTCTTTAAAGACAAAAATATAAAAATGGATTTTGCTGACCTTGACTAGAAATAGCACGGGTTCTCTATTGTAAGTGTCTGCAGGGCTTTCTGTGTGGAAGGAGAAAGGGGGAAGGGTGGAAAGGCAAGCTAGGAGGAAATCAGGATCTTTAAAGTGTGCACTCTGAAAACTTTGTATTCAGCTGCTGCTTTTAGTTATTGCTGCTCTTTGCAAAATGGTTCAATCTCAGTGCCCGGGCAGAGTCTTTTGCTGTGTTTCTGAAAATCTGTCCCTTTCTGCCCGAGTTAGGCCTGCTCTGATTGTACTCAGGAATGGTGAACCCCAGCAGTCCCTGCTCTGGTAAATTCTGACCCTGCCGGTTCTGCGTCTGCCACCCCATCCAGCACACTCTCCGTCACCCTTACTGTTCCAGCAGGTGATCCTGGGTCATAAACATGGTTCTCTTCCATGCTTATATGCAAACCCAAATGTTCCTGACCTCACAATTGACTTGGTGTGGGGGCTGGAGACTAACCCCAGTTAGAGAAACAGTGCTGTGTGTGATTTGTTTGGAGCTGATCGTGTTCCACAGTCAGGCAGCCCCTTGTTGCCAGTATCCTTTGTCAGCAAAATGTAGGGACAGTAGCACAGGTGGTGGGAAAAGAACAAAAAGACTTATGGGCGAATGACAGGAAGAGTTGGGGCTTTGTAGGTAGTTGAACAAATGCTGATGCTCTGAAATTTATGTCAACTCCCTGTTAAATGTGGCAGAAACACTACAGCAGAGAAAGTATAAAGCTTGCAAATTACATAGCAAGAAATTTGTAAATGGAATGAATTTTCAACTCTACATCCAATTTTCTACCATAGCTGTTTCATGATTAAGCAGGTCAGATGCCTGTAAGTTAAAAAAAAAAATTGTTGGAGGCCAATTTAAACTAATTGAAAACTCATGTGAGTGATACATTCTGCCTACCAGCAGAGAACAACCGAGGCTTAGTTGTAAACAGCTGGTAAATGCTGTTACCCACTATGTATGTAAGGGGTATTGGAGGTGGTGTTCCTGTCCTGGTGTTCATTTGTGGTTACCTTTTGGGTTTGAAATCCTCTATGGTTTAAACCAGGTGTGGGTTGTTAACCCTTGGTATCCAAAAGCGCGGGACAATTCTTGATTCTTCTTGAATTCTTCTTGAGTATTCAACAAGCTTGTTTAGCTGACTACTTTTATTGTGCTGTTTTGTAAAAGTCTGTTGGATGAATATGAGTTTTTCTAGCAAGCCTAGGCCTTTAAATGCTTTTATTATGGAGATTTTCTTTTCAAGTGTCTGCCATCTGTCCCAGTACGATAATATAAGGTAGAAATCTTCTTATAAAGACCAAAGGAAAAGATAATTTGAGAACTTTGTGTATTGCATTGACCAACTTCTTCACAGTTAGTGAATTTGCCTGCTAATGGTAGTGTTTGGCTTGTGCAGTCCAAACTGAAGGAAAAAAATGCATCATTGTGGTAGTTATTCAGACTGTCGTGTGGGTAGTATCATAACAAGTCCCATTCTGTGCCAGCAGAATAAAACTATTTAAATCTGTTAAGTTGAAAGCACCTGAAAAGAATTATTGGTCCAATTCATCATTCCCAGAGGTGCTTACAAGCAGCATGCTGTGGCAGGAGCTCTCTGTTATAGCCAGAAGAAGGTTTGGGAGCCTGACTGAGGAGCTCAATTTAGGTGAGTTATATGAAAGGTTTTTTCTGATTACTTTGCTAGCATGTGGGATATGTGCATGTAGCTGAAAACAACAGGGGATTTCATATACATCTCATTTAGGTGGTGCTGTGTGGATTCTTGTGCAAGGAAAGCCTTTGCTGGCTGATGTTTAGTCCTGCAATAATTGTTCTGCTCAAAACTCACTTTGAAGAGGTCTTAACTTTGGGTTACTGACTCTGTCAATACCTATTAGGGCCAAGATTTCTTCTCAGGGTGCAGATTTACAAAAAGGGTTTTTTTCCTTTTTCTTAACAGATTAGTTCTGATTCTGTCCTTTGTGATCTTCAAGTATCAGCTTTGATCAATCTTTCTGTAGGTTTATGTGTCTGGAGTCTTCTCAGTTTCACTGACCTGAAACTTGTGTCTTTGTTCCGTCACTGAGGCCCTACCTGTGTCAAAGTGATCTGTAAAACTGGACAGTTATCCTCAGTGTCCATTGTGCTTGGAGTTTTGCATCAATTGACTAATTTTCACCAGCTTTGTGTTCAGCCTGTGCTGATATATGTAAGACCAGTACCAGGTTTAGAGTCAAATGAGCATGCAGGACTTGGAAACCATAGCATGAAAAGCTTGTAGTTCAAACTTTGCTCTCTCAGGGGCTGACTCAAGCTCACTTACAGCCCCCCTATTCCTCAAAATTCATCCTAGTAACCAGTTCAGAAATGGCAACAGTATCTAGGAACATAAATGCTTGAGATGGAAAACCTTGATCAAAGAAACTTCACAATGCATTTCGTAAGTAGAAGTCTATTAACAACGTAAGAAGTTTTCCAAAGCCCATACAACACGGTGTTTGAGAAATGATAGCAGCTCTTGGATGGAGTTAGATTGATCCAGGAAAATAAAATTTGTAGCAGTTGAAACCAGGTGGGAAGTTAGAGGTAGGCAGAATAGGAAGGCAGTTCATGTTCTTAGATTGTACTGGCACATTCTTGCTCCTGCCCATATCTCGGGAAGGTTGATGGGTTAAAGGAGAAGAGTTCATGAAGAAGCATCTGGATCCAAATTCTGGAGAGACCTGGTTTGCTCCAGGGGTTCGTGAAGCCACACAGCTTAGAGCTCAGCATGAGCTCGCAGGTTTACTTTACCCCTCCTGCATAACAGAAGAGAACATTTCTTTTTCTTCTCTGGAGGCATGTGTATTTCAATAGTGCACCATGATTTGATTTGATTATTTTTATTGTCTTCTCCAGTTAATTCTTTTTCAAGATGAGAAGATCAAATTCCTAATGACAAACTATTCAGAAGCTGTGTGGAGATGTGTAAGCTGGTAGATACAACAGCAACTAAGAGCTGTCAGCCAGCCATAAAAACTGACATGTGATACTTGGTACTTTTAGAGCAATTTACATCTTCTAAGGACCATACTATATAAACACTAATTAATCTCTAATTAACTTATCTATATGTATTAGCCAATTAATCTCTAATTAGTTTATTTGCAGATTCTTTCACATTGGGAACTAATTTAGGTGAGGCGTAAACCTCCTGGGACTAGTTCTGATCTCTCAAAGAGGTGTAAGTCAGGAGGATGTATAAATCCATTCTAATGCAGTCGTAGGGATACAGCAGTGAAGAACTGCTCCAAGGAATGTATAAATAAGGCGCTTTGTGAGTTCAGAGGGAGATGCTATGCAGTGGTGAGAAGCAACATCAAAATGCTCAGAATTAATTAGCCAATGTTGATGGGGTTTGATTACAGAGTTTGGTTATTTTTAAAATTTATTTCTTCACAGGGTGACATATTACTGGAAGAGTATTAATAGGAGTGTACAAAAGTGACTACCAAGCCTGAGCTGGCAAACTCAGTGCTAATGCACCTGTTGTGGGTAGAGCTCAGAGGTGGGAGGAGGGTGGAGAAGGAAAAAACACCATGGCTGAAAATACCTTTTCAGAGTGATACTTCCAATGCACCTTTGGCCTAATGATCCCAGGTCTTAGGCTCAGCTATATTTTAAAATGATAGAAACAAAACCATGTCTGGTTTTCAGGGATGGCAAAGGCACTGCATGTTTTGCAGTTATCCTGTCTCTAGACTGCTGTGTGGATAAATGTGAGGGAAGCAGCTCATTTCTCCAGCGTTTGAAGAGGCTATGACTGATTTGGCCGGGTCCGTGATGTCCATTTCTAGTTTTCTTTGCCATGTAGAGGGTAGCTGAAACCATTCAGAAGCAAACCTCCACGGTGATGGCACTGCAAGGGCAGCCTGGCTTTGTCCCTGGATGTCTGTCCCCTCTGGAGCAGGCAGGAGCCCAGCGTGCATGCCGAAGGGAGGAAGGGGCTTCAGCTCCAGCTCCTGAGCATTTCTAGAGGCATATTGCTTTGTGTCTTCAGCTCACGAAATATGGTCTGAGCTTGGGCAGAACTGTTATGTGCCATTTTATTTGCTATGCTGTTAGGAGAGAAAAATCTGTTAGTTCTTAGAGAGTTAGAAAGCTCCTCATATCACTTCTACGGAGTTAGTTAAATCAGCTGAAGCAGCTGGACTACCCCTTACTAAGACTGCAGGAAGCAGACTGCCAAATGCTGATACTGGTCATGAAACTGCTATTTTATTTAGATGTCCTTGCAGCACAGAGCTGTCTGACATCATGTTTATAGCCTGCATGCAATAGAAATAGAAGAAATCGTATATATTTTTGAAGGTAGTGTTCAGATTCAGTTGTAATAATTCACTGTGTTGCTTCAGGGCTTCCATATTGCTTTGGGCATAAAGCTGTATTATAAATTACAGCACACAAAGCTGAGTTTGACCTACCATTGATGCATAATAAACTGACTTAATTCTGAATATTAACTACATATTGTGGCCTAGAGGTTTTTTCCTCTCTAAGTGTAGTACTGAATTATACAAGAATCTTTTTCTCGTGGGTGAAACCTAAATATAAATACATTCCTAGTATTAATACCACACAGAAAGGTGCCAATGGCAGAATATTTTCATCCTAAATATTTCTTATGGTAGCAGAAAATAATTTCTGAATATTGCCAAGTACAGGACGTAATTATTGAGACTTTTCAATAAGTAAGCATCAAGAGATGATGAATATCTGAAGGATTTTTTTTTAGTTGTCACTGGGCACAGAGAAATACTCTGGCTGCAGTGGCATATTGTTCCTTGGGGTGTCCAGACCTGCCTTTCCAACATGTATTTTAATGGATCCTAGCTCAGGTCTAGAATTTTGCCTTAGGCTGAAGTTTATGATAAACAATTTCAGCCCTGGTGAAGATGTCTAAAATAAAAAAGATATGGTCCAACCATCTGAGAATTTAAATTCCACTCACAAAATTTTTGCCATGGATCAATAATACATGATACTATAATCTGCAATATACTTGGCCACCAATACAACTAGAGATGTGTCTTAAGAGACTGAATCAAAATGTGCTCATTTGATGTGAAAACATTGCTGCAGCAAGCTACAGACTAGTTCTTCAGGTTACTTCGTACGTATTTAACAAAACGCAAAGGATTGTGAAAAATCCTGGGCTCCTATGTTTTTTAATTAAAAAAAAAATCCTCGCATTATATTAGAGGTAAATGTGTATAGATTATATATAGGATTTTCTGTGAAATTCTGAGGTGTTTGAAGGATTTTTCCAAAAGAAGTACAGAGAGGTGCAGGTATTTCATATTCTTTATGAATTGTATCTCATACATAGCCAGTTTTTGCCATTTTTTTCCTTTCAACTATTCATCAATCTAATCAGACTCCTAAGAACTGTGGCTACAGCAGTATTATTTCGGGTTTGGGTCTTGTTTGTTTTTATCCTGTCTCTGGTGTTGTTTAGAACCGGAGCCGTGCTGTGCCTCTCTGCCAGCAGGAGGCACGAGCTGAGCTCTGAACTGCATTAAGTGTCAGGGCTTATCTCATTTTACGGGACGGTCCCTAGGGAAGCTGTGACCTCTCCCCATGCCCAAATCTACCAGGTGGTGGATCTTCCCTGGGGATCTCCTTAAAGCTGTCAACTATTCTAAAAAAACCTCACACTGGGGCAGTATAAAATTCTCCAAAATGCTGGATGGAAGATTAAAGAATTTGAGTGGATGTTCTTCCATATGGCAGCTCGAACGGAGAGCTGAGGAGACTATTTTTACCTCTGCTCCCCTCCTGCCTTGGGGGGAAAGGAAACAGAGAGGAAGAATGTGGAGTTGGTCTGTTTGGGATCTTCCTCTCCCCTGTCCTCTTTGCTGCAGACTGAAAATTCCAGATCTGCAAGTTCTGCCCTCTAGCAAGGTCTAAAGTTATGGGATCAGGCTGGGTAGGCAATAACAAGCTTTAGAAATTTAATCTGAGGCAACCTGGCCATCATTTCTCTTCAGGTACCATAGTGGTTACCAATACCACCCAGCTTTTTGTTTTTCCATGCTTTAAACAGCTCAGGTGGAACACAGGTGTTGCAAATTCCTACTGAATGCTAAAAAGCATTTGAAAAGTTGTGATTCAAGAGTACATCAAATACCGAGTCATCAGAAAATTGTTTTTAAGGGGAAAAAAAAAAGCTAATTTCAAAATATTCTGAAAATAGTCTTGAATCAGCTTTTAACTACTCAGATTTCACACATGTACAGTATTTCTGTCTGTACAATTTCTTACAGTAGTTTATCCTGGAATTAAACCCAGTGATATTACCTCATTTTCAGTAGAGCCCTGGTGAGAAGCACACGACAAACAGCAGTACCCCCAATCATTTCCAGATAAACACTTCATCCATCATAAATATTTAAAATTCAATCATCAATCAAAACAACTGCACACTTCCTTCGAGTGATCAGCTGCTAATAGCTTAAGAACTCTGGTTTTTTTAAAAAACCAAAATCAACAACAACTTAACAAGTGGTTTTTACAGGCTTCCCCCTGATCGAGCCCTTCTTTCTGTTTTGCAGAAGTCAGAATCACAGGTTGGCTCCACCCTCTAACAATCCTCCAAACGGCAGCAAAGTTAGCTTGACATCTGGAACTTCTTTCTAGGGGTTGTTCCCAATTGCTGCTATGTTTTGGAGGCAGGATCTGGGTTTTCAACTAGGTACTTGACTGTAAGAAATGATGCTGTGAATGATTCTACTTCTTTTCTTGTCAAGGAACATAAATATTCTCACACACTGGAGAATATTTTGTTGTGTATATGTAACCATGAGAGCAGAAAAGCTGAAAAACAGATGTAGCCAAAGTAAAAAAAACCCCAAAAACCCAAACAAACCTTTTTTTACTTTTAGACTGAAAATGGAAATATATTTTAAAAAACCCCCAAACTCTACCCATTTAAGTACTGCAAACTCAGTGCAGTTACTTTGCAGGAATGAAAGGTTCTTGGCTTTGTTTTTAATTCTAACTCGCAGTCACTGTTACTTTAAACCTGAAGCTTATGCCTGGCAAATTTTGAGTGAAGCTCATCAGTGGCAGCAGGATAAAGCTGTAGTGATGAGTTCTTGTCTTGGCTCCTTCTTGCCTGGCAGGGTAGAGTGTTGGTTTGTTCTTTTATTTATTACATGTTGGCAATTGCATTTATAAGAAAATAACAGCTGATATTTATGTGCTATCTGAATCTATGTAGCTTGTTACAGTCAGATTTCATCTGTTTGTGCATTTATTTAAAATTGTATGTGTGAGGCATCTGATGGTGTGACTGTATCTGCTCTTGAGCTCATTCCAGGAGGGTTGGGATTATCTCATATCCTGGATGGTGAAGAGACAGAGAGACTCTCCTAGGGTATACGAGGCCTTATCTTTTAGCCCTAAATCCTTAATTTTGCACTGTTCCAATCCAAAGCCTGCGTTCAGTCCCAAGATCCTGTAGTTTCCAGGCATATGACGGAGTTAGTGAGGCATAAAGTGAGCGCATGTCCATATCTTCTGCCTCCTCTCTTGCCAGAGAAGAATTCAGCAAGTTACTGACACTGAGCAAGTCTGTACAAATAAAGATAACCTGATGTTTGCAGATCAGTAAAGGCTCTTTCCCTGTACTTGTCTTTCCCCCATGCCACGGGCGCTGTGGATCACCTGTTCCCCTCACACAGGTCCGTGCGTGCCCCTGTCTGTGCTCCTCACAGGCACAGTGTATTCCAAGGGTTACTGCATGCCAGGTCCTGTGCAAGACAAACACGGTGTGGGTGCCCTTTTGGGAGATAGTCCTGTTTGGAGCCATTCATGAGTACTGGGACTTGCCGAGGTTTACAAATCGTGCCCTAACAAATGTATGCATATATATGTATATATATATATGGCATAAAATGTAGAATCAGAAGTTAATCCAAGTGAAATTGGGTTAATTACTTCCAAAAAGTAGTAGTAGGCATTAGCTCTTCATCCTTTCATGAGGTTCTGGAGTTTTAAGAACTTCTCATTTGTGAATTATTAAGAACTAGACTTGCATTTGTTAAATTAAGGTAATCTCTGTTTCCAGTTCCAGAGCATCCAGAACAAGTTGCTGTGAGACATTCTGTGTAGAGGTAGCCTTGAAGGCAGCCCTATTCTATCTGAATCCTTTATATAATGGAATAATACAGGCCATGGAGAGGGGAGACACAGATCCAACCCTCTCAGCACACAGTGGGACTCTGGGAAGTTTGCTTTAAACCCTAGGCAAGTTCTCTGTCCAGTGGATGACGCAGACCTACTCCTAAGAATTTGGCAGCTGTAAAAAGAAATGCGTTGGCTCTTCATGTGTTGGCTTTTCTGTCTATGTTGGTGCAACTGTGAAGTGAAATTTGGATTAGATTTTGTCTAACTGGCAGGTTGGGGGCCCCGGGAGAGCTGTTTGAATGCTTTGGGACCAGGGCGGAGCCCACCAGTACTGGTGTAAAGTAGCCTTAACTTCTCCATCCCATATGAACAGTAATGGCCTAACTGGGGAAATGACTTCCAGTGGTGCTCTTTAAATGGAGCTGATGATGTAGAAAGTGTGAAAAAAATCATAAATAGAATAAAGGAGAGCCTGGCACTGGGAGAAAGTCAACTGAAGTTGACTCAGATATTTCTGGGGCTGAAACATTACTGAGGGGAGTAGGTAGGGTCAAAGAAAGGTGATCTGAAAGAGGAAAGATTGCTCCAATTCCTTCCTGATCAACAAAATCCTGATCCTTCTTTACTTGCACAAGGATCTGTATGATTGCTGTACATGCTTGACCTAAGAAGATTTGCAAAAAGCCATGTAGTGCCCTGCATTTTGGCAGAGGGGCTGCTGGAATAGAAGCCAGGGTAACTGTTACAGCAGGATGACAAAAACCAGTGGCATTCCTTAAAAAAAGCAGCATTTTTCTTCCTCATGAATTGAAGCAAAATCCTGTAGCAGTCAAGTTGGTAATATATTTGCTGCCTTGTGTTGCCTATAAAGTAAAATATTTATAACATTTATAATGTATTAGATGAAAATTGTGTGTCAAGTGGCACTGCAGTTTCCACAACTGCTGACTCCAGTACTTGTCCAATAGGTCTGATTTGCACTCTGGTGGTCTGGTGCAGAAGACAAACTAATTTTCTGTGCAGTGTAGGATTTAATTTTAGACTCCATGCTGCTCTATACCTTCTATACCTTCATACTTTATTTTCGTCATCGTGCGGATCTTTGTAGAACGGTAGCCACTGGGTGGGGGAGGAGGCCTCAGGTACGTGTCCAAATATCATCTACTACAGTTCTAGGCAGCACCATTTGCACATTTTTCTGAAGGGACGACAGGGAGTGGTCCAAGAGTTTTGGATGTGCCAGAGTGTGGATAACTGAGATTTCATATAATTACCTATTTAACATTTCTTCATTTTCAATTTTTTTAGAAGAGATTCAAAGGTAGCTGGTAAATTCTCCAGATATAAACCTCCCAGTAATGATAACTTCCACCTATCCTCATCCTTCCTGGTAAAGATACATAGTGCTCAAAATCAGCCTTTGGTTTTGAAGTATAATCTCTTACCAGGAACTGGAATTAACATGTCTCTGAACCTCTTCTTGTTTGTCTTGTGGTGCCGTGGCAGAAACATTCAGTGGTGAATGTTGACTATTCTGCCAGCTGGAGGCTGACACTGAACTTCGCTGGGATAGGAAATATGGGGGAAGTGGAGGTGCCCAAACAGTGAGAGTGCTCATAATGTCCAGCCCCCTGTTCAGTGTGGTTGACAGCTGAATGTGAGACAGAGCTTGCACTACCAAGATTGTTGACTATTTCTCAGCATGCCATCAGCAGAGAGACTTCTGTGTATTTTTAATGATGTCTCTCAGCTGTTTTGGATGCAGCTGCTGACACAATGCTTTGGAAAAGGCCATGGGCGCTAACACGGAGACATGTACTCCATGGAAGTGGCTTGGCTTGTAACAGAATCAGGATCTAGAGCTGGATTATGGATATGTGGTCGGAAGTCCTCAGGCGTTCTCCTGTGAGGCACTCTGCTCTCTGTCAGGGGTGTCTTCTGCTGTCCACAAGACAGGCAAAGCATCAGTTTGGTTCACCTCTCTAGGTAAGCCTTGGGAGAGTTTTATACCTTCACAAATGCATATTAAGTTGAATTTGCTTTCTAAATAGCATGTATAAGCAGCTCAGTGAATGAGTTTACACTGTGATTAAACAGTGTTTGAAGGGGAAAAGATGCTGAAAACAGCAAATATCCTGGTGAATCTGATCTACTGATGGTAAAATAGTGCTGTCTTATCGATTCCTCAAGACATTAAATGTAGGTTAAAAATCTTTCATTCTAAAGACTGTGAAATCAGAACTTGCCATATTTATTTTGCATTATCTGTTTATTCAGAACAAGATTCTTACATGGAGTATTTGTGAATGTAAATACCTTTAAAAGACACCTCATAATTTGGGTAACTAGTCTGTCTATACAGAGAAAAAATTACCTCATGAACGATCTCCACAGAGATTTAAATGTTAAACTGGTATCTCTGAACTTTAAGAATACAGATTAAGTAAGGAATTCAAGGCTGTGAAATACATTAGACGCATTACACATCTAATTAAAAAATAATAGTGACAAAATCTGAAAGGAAAATTGGATCATAACAATGGGACGTTCCTTGTAGGAGGGAAAGAAATACCTTTTCCTTTTAGTTGCACAGCGTGGTTTCAGACCTGTAAGCCAGACTGCTGAAATACAAATTTAGATACACAGACATTGACAGAGATGACAGATTTTCACATCTGGAAAACTGGATAACAACAATTCAGTTCGTGTAGAAGGATGAAAATTATGCTTTCACTTCTGATGCATGGCATGAACTCTAGATGAACAGATACAAATTTCAGCTTGTATGAGTTGACTACTAAAAAAAAAAAATAGAGAAATACCAGCTCAGAGAAACTGCCTTTTGGTGAGTTCTAAAAGAATTCTTATGACATGTTTAGATTTTTTTCCCGTGCTGCTTGCAACGTTGATCATCTCTGGTGGAGTAAGTGATAAAGTACCCTCAGACTGAATGCTAATGCTTTCGAGCTATCAAGCAGTAGATTATCCAGTTTGTTGTACACTGTGCACATGTGCACCTGCTAATTTGAAATGCTGATCCACCAGAGAGAATCTAGGCTGCCCAAGGAGTCAGCTCTGACCCATTTATTTGATATATGACTTGGTCTGTCTTTGATATTAGCAAAGAGGTTTTCTATCCACTTGTAGTTTGAGCGATAATAGCTTAAGGCCTGAACTCTGTGACTTCCAGTCTATTGTGAGAATCTGTATACCACACAAACCCAAAACACAGGGAATGTATAAACTTCAAAGGAAAAAGAAGTAAGAAGATAGGAGAAGCATATTTTCTCCACTCCTCCGAGGTTAGAACAAAAAGTGATCTACTAAAGATGAGCTCACAAAAAATGTCAGACTTCATATATTTAAAATAGAAAAATGTGACATTTTTCCCAGATTAAAACATGTTAATGGGGAAAAATTGCAGCCATAATAAATATTGTATGAAAAGCTGCCAAGTAACAAAGCCTTGACAAACTCAGGAGAACAAGGAACTTCAGTTGATGCTGCCACTTTATTTTTGCATTATATTCTATCTACTCTTTCTGTGTATGTAGAACTCTTCAGTGTCAATAGGAGTTTGGCATAAAGGGCAGATTAATTTAGACATCACATTGACACATGTCTTCTAGAACAGTGTGTGGCCCCATGGTGCTGTTACCATAAGATACTACAGTCTTTGTGGTCTCATTTAGAACCTATATCCTCTGTGATCCCTACATACATCTTAATAATTTTCAAAGTTCTTGTTGTGACTGACAGACCAAAAAGACTGGGGAAAATGCCCTGGCATTTACTGCCAATAGTGATTAATCTTTTAAGAAGTAGCTTAAAAGAATGTATCAATTTTGAAATAAAAAGGTGCTAACATATAGGAAATGAAGCAATATTATTGGGAGGCATTAAAAGAGGTCAGATTTTGCAGAAAGGTTTAAAAAACAAACCCAATGAATTGCATCAATTAAACTTCAACTGTGTCTCCTAAAAGCAGTAAATCAGGACTAATGCTTTGGACATTTGTAAGTGGATACGGGTAATTGACATCCTATACATGGAATGTCTTGGGGAGTTTCGTGCTGGTTCCCTTTCCATGGACATGAGGATGCTATCACTAGTGGAATTCAGCAGGCTGAACACGTGGTCTGAAGAGGGAATTTCTGGTCTGCTCATGATTTGGGCATGTGCAGGTTAGTTAAATAACATGGGCTGTGTGCAGAAAGCAGCCCTGTTAAAGGTTCAAACAGATGTTTTGCAAGCATCCAGAATGCCCCCCCTGCGGAACCTGGAAGGTCACTTGCTGTCCACTCTTACTTTGTCCGCTCTTGCTTGAATGCCTTTTTTCCCACGTGATGACCCTCTGCCAGGGTGTGACTGTGTGTGTCAGGACACTTTGTTCAGGTCTGAAAACTTAAAACTTATCTGGGATTTGTTTTCCCTGGCCACAGGGGATGGCAGCTCTACCTCTTTCCTTGGACAACTTCCATGCTACACATAGAGGTGATCCCTCACAACTTACCTGCTCACTTGTCAGTGTTGACCACCCAGATGTTTCAGCAACATAAAATTATGCTTTCACTTCTGCTGCATGGCATGGACTCTAAACGAGCAGATACAAATTTCATCTGGAGGAGGCTACAGGTTCCTCATGTACTCTTTAGGCCTCCCCTCTTTCCATAGATTTCTGGCTTGAAAATTGCTTTGCATTTGTTTGTGCAATTCTTCTCTGTAAGTCCAGCAGAGCTGTTGTAGAGGAGCCTGCACAAGTTTGTGGAAGAGAAATCCTTGGAAGGATGTTAAACACACAGAAACTGCTCTAGCTCAGGAAACTGCTGAGCTGCAAATACCTGGGGACTCAGCTGCAGTCAGTGCTCCAAAGAAGCAGCATTTATGCCTGTTCTGCATTTCTACTCTGCCCTGGGGACCTGCTTTTGGTCTCTGCTGAAAGCAGGACACAGTGACACTGGCCTTTGGACTGGCTGCAGTTGCCTTGTATCAGTTATCTGTGCTGAAGGAATTCCTCTGGCATCCTTCCACCATGTTCCACCCGGTTGCAAGGCCAAACCTCAGGAAGGCAAACCAACTATTCCAAAGGGAATTTTCAGGAAGACACAAATGTAGCTGTCCAGTTGTAAAAATGACTTGTAAGCTGGACAGAGGCAGTTTTATGATGATTGCAAGAAGCAGTGCTTTGAACCAAAATAAGGCCATCCTTTCTATTGTGTGCCTTATTCTTTTAAAATATACTGTGTCATTTTCACCTGAGTACTGACTACGTTTGCAGTATTTGGTTAAAAGCTCTAAGATGCAGCTGTATCTTAGGAAGTTTTCTTTCTCTTTAGTAATTTGCCTTTTGCTTTTCTGGTGTTGTGCTCTAGCCATAAAAGCAAATGAAAAATTTGTATTTCTAAAGCAATGAAGTACAAAATGCAATAATCCACTTATTAGAAAATAATAAAGATATGGAGGTTAAGTTTGAAGGGATAAAGAAATGGTGAACAAACAATGAGTACATTAGGGTAGTGCAGTAAAATACAGAAATTAAATTTCAGATATATAAAAGGTCAGATAATTTTTCATTTTCTTTTTCTAGTGTAGGATAGGGGAGTTGAAGGGCACAAAACAAGTCATATAAAGACTGTTTATTCTTCCCAGAAGTGTGTTGGTATCATTCCTCCCAAAGTGTGTGGAAATGCTGTACATATTTTACTAGAAAGACTTACTTTTGTCCTGATATTTGGTGAGGAATGATATCGCAGTGGTCTGAACTGTCCACTGTTTTCTTCTGCACAGTGAACTTGGAATCCACATTTAAGTATTCACTGTCTTTCTGAATTATATGTGTAATAGTCTGCTCAGTGAAATGTAAAGCCATCATAATAGTCTTAAAACCCAAATGATCCAGATTCACCCCAGAATGGCTGACTGAGCAATTGTAATAGCACTGCTTCTGTGTGTGAGGATTAGCTAAATTCTGCTCCTTTTATCCACAAAGCTGGATGAATGTGCAGTGTTGCCGTCCACCGCCTTACTAGAAAGAGATCTGTCTTGCTCTCTGATTCTTATTTCTCTGGTGTACTGACTCATACCCTTCTTCAAATACCTCGTCAAAAACCCAATGCAGTCCCCAGAGCTGAGTTTGAAAGTCTGTCTGTAAACACAGCCGCATTTACAACAGAGCCAAATTGCTTTCTGTGTGTGACAGATCATTTGCGTTATCTAAATAGTGAGTAATTCCTGTAAGCAGGGATTCAATTTTGATATAGAAACAGTGTGCAAGTTTCACAGTCCTGTGCTTAGTGATCTTTGTTTTTCTTCTGCTGGCGAATAATGTAAAGTGGTGAAGAACAGACCATAAAAAGAAGAATTTCCAAAGAGTTGAAATTTTAAGTACAGGCAACTTTCTCTTTTGTATCTCATTGTGCAGAGTTCAGGTTGTTGCCCAACACAGAAACATTAAAAAGCTACTGTATTATTGCTACAAAGGTAAAATGGAGAGGAGGAGAGTGGAGAGAGAGAGAGAAATTATGCAGCACAGGCAGGGGAGCAAAGCCTTTTGATACTGTACTTTCAGACTCAAAACTTAGATTAATGAGGACAGAGCTTCTTAGATTGCTTTGGAGTACTGCACACAAACTTCATCTGAAAGGAAAAGGACACTTTCAATGTAACCTTCACTCTATAATTCTGAACAAGCTGCTTGCTAGTAGTGTAGAAAATTTCAAATGTCTCTAAATATTAGAGCATCAAGCCAAACAAAGAAAGAATGACTTATTAAGGTGTTAGCACAATGTGAGTGACCTTCTTGATGCGACATTTTTTTGGCATAAGAAACACCTCCAGCAGATGTTTAGTAGTTAAAGCTATTTGAGAAGACTTTTCTGCAGAAGTGTGAGCCAGATCATTTAAACAAAGTACAACAGGCTCTCTACCCACACAGGTAGCAGCAAATTTTTATGATAAGCATGTATAAGAAAAAGGAGGTGCTTCTTTCTGCCAGAAGTGGAGATGCAGAGCCCTTCTCTCCTGGCTCCCTCGCTGCCTGTGTGCTCTAGGGCAAATGTACCTCATTTCTCCTACCTTTAAAGTCGTGGGGTTCTTTGGGTTGTTTTGTTTTGTTGTTTTTATGTCACATCATGTTGGTTTTAAAATTTATCCGTTGTCTCTGAAATGTTTTGAGCATCCCACTGAAAAATAGGGCCAGCCTCATGTTTGAGGGCAAAAGCAGCTTGTCCTTGTCTGAAGGGCATTCTTACCCGAAGTGGTATTTTGTGTGCCATGTCAGGAGTAGGACACAGCATAACCTTTGTGTTGGCAGAAGGAAACTTGCCATGAGAGGTAGTTTAGAGCTGCGTAGGAAATGTATTTAGCCATGGTGATTTCAGATTTGGAAGTATCCCTTGGTGTCTCTGCAGAGGGGAATAAACCTCCCGGTACTGTGCTCGGAGGGCGAGGGAAGAGCCGACCCCCAGTGCCTGTGCCGGACCCGTCACTCCCGTGCCACTGGCATTCTGCACTGGATGCCAGGCTGCTAGAGACCAGGGAGATGCCTTTCACTTTGACCTGAAAATCCACTGTGGACCTAAGAAACCCTTTCTGATTAGCATGTCTTTGAACTCAATGCATTCCTAGGAAAGCTCTCTGGGTTTTGACCATTCCATTGCATTTGTATTTTGTGATGAGGAAACTAGAACTGATCAGGAATTTTCTGAAAGTCTAGATGTCCTGTATTTTGTGGGAAGGAGGAGAGTGGATACAACTTGAATCCCTTTAGATTGCTGTCCTGATCAGAACATACCTTTAATGAGCAGCTCGCCTGCAGTCTGGTGCCTCTCAGGTTTTGCCAGTGCCCTGGAGGCTGTGCTGTTGGCTGACGTATTTGCATATGAAAGAATTTCAGTATTCGAGTAACACAGTAGATTTTTCCTGTCTGGCAGGAGAAAGAGCAGAACACAGTTCACAAAATTCCATGCACCGTAGCTATGGTACTTCCTTGAACTGGGTTCCAAGTTCAAAGACTGTGCTACCAGGGTAAGTACTGGTATAGTCTCATTTCTGCTGTAACTGGCTTGGGCTTTTCCAGAGCCTTGGTATCATTTAACTTTTTGCAGTGTGTTTCTAGGGAGATCTGCTTTGACATGCCTGATTTTCCTAGATTAATTTTATATTGTAGGCTCTAAAGAATGGGGAGAAGCACTGCTTCTTCAATGAATAAATATTTTGAAGAGAAAATTTCAAGTGACATATCCCTTTTTTTTTTTTTTAAATGGTGAGTGGTGAAATGTCTTCCGTATAGGAGGGGAAAGCAGAGTCTTTTTCTCCATGTAAAAGAGTGAAATGAAAACAAGCTGCAGCACCTGAATATCTCTGCTAAAGAACAAAAATTAATTTCAGCTAAAAAGCTTTAAGTAGTGTGGGGAGTACAGTATTATGTATATATAATATAGGGTTTGTTTGTCAAATTGGATGTTATCTATTCCCAGAGAGAGGGCCCTCTATTTAAGTAAGGTCAGCTGGCAGTAAAGAGCCAATATCAAGACCTCCTGTAAATCCCTGCTGCTAACAGAGAGCTGTTGTCCTGTGACACAGAAGCCTGAGCTGCGTCTGTCTTGCACGCTCTCTCCTCCCCAGTGCAGCCCCTGTGGGTGAGGCTTGCTGCTTTACCCCGTGATTTCCAAGGGTGCTCTCTGCCCCTTTTGCCCACAAACCTCTGCCTGTAGCTGAACAGTCGACTCATGAAACTGCTGGTGTCTTGTTTGTGAGCCCAAACGTGGCCCATGTCAAAATATCTGATTCAGAAGAACCGTCAGAAATCCAAAAGGCTCTATCCAAATCAGTAATATTTTCTATTTGAAGATGAGGTGTTTTCTGCTTGAATCCCTCAGCCTGGTAACTGGAAGAGAATTCCTTGAGCCTTACAAACTGAGCCCATTGGCCACACCAGCTTTAGGCTGGAGCTGCAATTGCAGTTAAAGAAGTGATTGGGGAAGGAAGGGGGCAGATGAATTGTTACATCTCGAGTGCTGAAACAGAAAAGCATAGATTCAGTCTATGACAAACATTTTAAAGAATGTTACTCTCAGTATTCAGTTCACCTGACAAGTATCCTGATTGATCTGTTCTTGGCATGGAGTACTGCAACTGAATGAAGCCTCAGACTCTGAGATGCCTCCTAACACTTGCAGTCATGTTGGTATCGTTAAGTGTTCTTAGTTTCCTGCGTGGTGCACTTGTTCTTTTATGCTCTTAATTGAAAACTTTCCCAAAGCATTTTGTGTGGCCAAGTGGCAGGCATTATTCTTACAGCTTTCCTCTTTAAAGTATTAAGATTATTTTTATTTTGTTAGAAAAAAAGCTTGAAGTGCAGGAGCAGGAGAGTGATGAAAGAAACTTGTGGCAGAGACAGAAATGGAGATTGTAGTCCATGAAATCACTGATATTGAATGAGTAAAAACTGTCTGTAGCAGTGATGCTCTGGCTGCTTTAGCACTGTGTGTGGCTGTCCATTAGTGAAGCTGCTCTCTGCTCACCCCTGGCTGAAGGCCGTCTTAGGCCAGGTGAATATGCTTCTGAATATACCTTACTTCTGAATATACCTTACTTCAGAATTCTTTCCCAGCATTGTATCTCAGCTTTTTGGAATTTTGTGAAGTTCTTGGCCATCACCCTCTAGAAATAAGCTGTACAACCTAGTAGTAAATCAAAAAGAAACTTATTCTCCTCTAACTGTTTTGGAGAATTGTATTTCTAACCAGAAGTCTTCTCACCAGATTTCTGTTTACTGTTGTCAAAATAGTCACGTCTCCCTGCATTTAGGTTGTCTGAGGATTAAACCCCCGACTCTTTCAGCTCCATATATGGTGAGGATTTTTTCAATGCTTCTGATCATTCTTAGTGTTTGCCACTCATAAAGCACTGCATCGTGTTTTCCTACTTCTTTTCAAAGTCAAAAAACCCCAATCCAATAAAGGAGATTAGATTTCTGAATTACATACATGGAATCAAAATTACTTTCCTAATTTATTTTCTGTATAATGTATTTTGCATCTTAGGGTTTTTATTATCTTTTGTTTGGGATTGTTTCTTCGTTCAGTTGTCTACAATGATGTACATGTCTGTCATGATGTAATGCAGAGCCTGTAAGATGCTGCTGTGATTCAGATTATTCCTTCCAGTGCAGAGTATTTGGCATTTAATTGCATTTGGATCTCACATTTGACAATGTTGCTTGCTCACCAGGCTCCCTCTTAAGAGCTTCATACTCTTCCTGTCATGATTAACCTGAATAATTTCATGTAATCTGCGTATTTTGTAACTCCATTCACCTTTGACGTAGCAGAAGGAATCTGGGTAGGAGCAGAATACTTGAACATGTTGGAAACCACCTTAGGAACTGAGTTATCAAGCTAGTGCTGCTTAGCTGTATGTGGAGGAGAAGATTCCTTCCTGTAATTTGAATTTGAAGTTAAACCGAGGATATACGATTTCACTGTTCAAATGTCATTGCCGACATGCAGCTCAAAGAAGATTTGGGGACTATAATGGCAGCTTTTCTGTTCTTTGTATGATTTTTTATAGATTAGGTTTTTAAAGAAATGATTCAAAGTGTCATGAGCACTGACACTGTTGTGTAAGAATTCCATGTTGATTTTCTCAGGTCATTAAGAGGGAGGCTGTGTTATTGTTTTATTTGTAAATGATGCTGCTGCATTGCTCATTTCCTGCTTTCCTGTTGTTCTTCTGAGAGTCCTTTCAGTTTGTGAACAGTCTGTGATGTATTTAAAGTGATGCAAGTAAAGGAATTGGATTGGTGAGAATTATTTAAAACTTTTTAGCTTTCCAGTTGAAGTTCAGTACAAAAAGTGTTGAAGATCACATTATCAAAATGTCAAACAATCAAAGCTAATTAAAAGCCCTGATCTGGCTCCTGGGGAAATCAAGAGAGGCTTCATTGCCTGGAAGTCAGCGGTTATTTGTAAGCTAGAGAAATAACAAGTTTTAAAAGATCTGCGAACAAAATAAATAATTTGGTAACATCTTGATTCAAAATCTTTCTGCCTAAAAGCACTGACCTGTCTTTGATTCCCTGTATTGTTCCTTATATTTTAATTTTGTATATGAAGTAAACTTTAGTATCAGGGCATTTAGTCATGAAGATCCCGTTTCACAGAGGTACACTTAATTCTGCAGAAGACAAAGAGCAATGATTCATTTTAATGCCCTTTGTATTATAAATGCCAAGGATGATGTTTGTGGCCCCAGCTGGGGGAAAGAGGGAAAAAGTACAACTGTGTTCAGATTTTACTGAACTTGAAAGTGTAACTTCATTCTGTGGATCACTCCATATTTTGTGCATTTCATCTATTAGTATGTGTCTAATAAGAACTGAATAGTGTCTTTAATAGATGAAAAAGATAATTAGAAAGCATGAGAGGAAAGTGCTCTTAGAGAAACATGAGCTCTGTGTAACAGTCACGTACATTAAACAGGGCTAATGCCTGGCCTTATCTTTTTCCCTGGAATAGGTTGTCTTAAAATTCCTCTTACAGTGGTTGCAAGGATTCCTGTGTATCCTTCATGGCCACAGAACAAAATATTTGCTTTTAAAGCTTGAATGTACAACCAAAACATGTTCCTATTCATAAAAAAAAAGAGCATGTACCTTGCCGGACATAAGGGAAAGAGGAAAGAAAAGATAGTGTGTCTGCATCTATTGAGGTACTCCTCACATTCAGATTACCTGGTTATTGCATACTTTAGAAATGCAAGGTTTGCAGAAGGCCTATCTTTTATTAGACCAGCAAGCATAGCTGGAAGAGGAAAAGAGCTTTTGTGGCAAAACCTTTTAGGTTTCAAACTTTTCTAGTTGGTCTAGTGGAAGATCCTACCTCTGTGTGTTATTGCTGTGTTTTGCTAAGGAAAAAATACCAGTATGTTGCTGGACTTCAGGACGGTAGAGGAGCTGGCTTTGCTTTGTGTCAGTGACCACAGAGATCTGCTGGGGCAAATGCAGGTAACATTGCCTCCATTCAGTAAATGCAATGAATAAAATAATTCAGTCAGTTATTCACTGAAATGTGGTGTATGTGGTGAGTTTATCACCTTGCACTCTGCTCTTTGCAAGCTATTAAGAACATAAAATCCTGGAGGAAGTCAACACCCGAATGGTGAAAGTACTGGTTTCAACAGAGCTGTGGGAAGCCAAAGCAGCATGGATCTTTGCGAGTGGCACAGATATTGTGTCTGGTGGTTAAAAGTGTTGAAAGAGCAGCTATTCCCTATATTCATAACATACAGCACCCACTTTCTTCCACCTGTCTTACAACTCCCACAGCTTTGCCAAGCAGCATCGTTCAGGTTTGCCTCTGCTGCTGTGGAGGCGTGCAGTGTCTGGCAGGGCAGTTCTTTCCTTACGTCTGTGTGACACCTGGATCTAGAATCCTAACCTTGTCATTCCGTATGCAGCCAGCAGGGCACCCAGCCATGACAGTGCGAGTGTGGCTCAGACTCTCCCTCTGCTCTTCCTCTCCTCCCTCTCCTCCTTCTTCCAGATCATCTCCCTCTGCGCTCTCCCCCCCTACCCCACCCTGCTTCCCCCCTCTCAGATGCTTTCCTCAGGACGTTGAATGAAATACTGTAGTCTAAAAAGCTTGAGTGAGTTGTGAAAAGCTTTTTATTACCTGCCAGAAGTCACTTGTCTTTGCAACTCTTGCAAGCTCTTCTGGTTATTTTTACTTGCAGAGTGTTTTTTCCCCCATTCTTCAGCTGCTGGGCAAGATGGCGTTCATTTGGCTTCAGTTCTGACAAAAGATAAATGAGCTTTGGGCCCTCAGTGATTCACTCTGGCTGCCAGAGGGTTCCAAAATAGCAAACTATTTTTCATAACTGCAATGTGATATGAAGTGAGTTGCAGCAGGTGCTCTAACATATACTACAGCCGTCTGCAGAGTGGGGAATTCATTAAAGTTTCCTCATTTGTCCAAAAAAGTCACCTTTCTGAGTGGCTAGCATTCTGTCTTTGCCAGCTGAAGGTACACTCTCCTGAAGGCAGAAGGAGAGAGGGGTTTTTGGTTGTGTAGGAAGTACATATTGAAAAGGAACTGTGAAGTTAATTTGCTCATCTTGTGAAGAATCATTCTTGCTTAGTAGATTCATCATTACTTTTCCATTTGGTGTAATTTGATTTGCTGTTTCTCTCAGGGATGCAGACAGCATGGATCCATGATTTTTTGGCCTTTAGCTTATTTATAATTGCATTTCAATGTCTTTCACTTTATAGATTTGCTGCAAGTAGAAATTTTAGTTGTAGTTCAGGAAAACAGTTAATATTTAGCAATTGACCGTGTGCTCGTGATAGAAAGCTTCCTTCCTTGGACTCACAGAGGAGAAATCAAAGATGCCAGCTAACCTGATAATTCAATGTGCTCATTCAATTTTTGTTTAAAGATCTATATTTCTTGTAGAAAATGAGAATAAATGCTCAAAGGTATCAAAGCATGTCAGAGCCATGCAAACAAAGCCCACAGAGGAATTTAGAGGAATGGGCTGTCTTTAAGGCCGAGCACAGATCTTGCACAGGTCCCTACCTGCAATCCCACTGACATAAACAGAATACCATGTAACCACTCAGGTCCTGCAGAATCAGCTCTTGAAGAATTTATGCCCATATAATTGCTCAGACATGGAAAATGTAATAAATATTAATGTCATTCTCAAGGAACAGTTTCCAAAGAAGAAATGCACAGATAAATTTAAACTTATGCATATTTTAATCCATAAAATATAGATTTTTCTTAAAGTGCCGGAGTATTTAAAGTTTATATATAGCCAGTATTCAATACAAATGTTTTCATACTGAGTAAGATTTATGTGGCCATGTATTGTACCTCGAGGTCCAGCACACAGCATCATGTTTACAAGCACATCTTAAGCAATACACATCTTTCTTCCCTGAAATATGTAGCACCCAAATAAGTAAATGTTGTCAGTGATGTAGAGGCCCCCCTTGCGTTGCAAATACTGGAATTGCAGCTTCTCTTATGGTTTGTGGTTCTGTTTCTGCTGCCTGGCAGGAAGTCAGTGATCCCAAGGACATTGCCAAAACTCACCTCATAAAACCTTAATAAAAAGTATCCCCTCTGATGCAGTAGGGTAGTAATGGATGGCTACACCTCCCCCCCACGGGCTGAGTTCCCAGAGCGTGGTTCATTCTTTCTGTAGGATTTGCAGTACGATTTTTCACTGCAAAATTTCAGCTCAGTGGTTTTTTACTGCTGAGGAGCAATATAGAAAAGAAGAGGCTACAGACTAGCTGGCAGGGAAACTGAACGTTGTACAAACTGTTTGTAATATTTGTTGCCATCCTCAGCCTCCAATGGAGCTAGAAAAGAAATCTCTGTTACAGATTCATCACTCCTGCCTTTTCAAGGAAATCTATACAATCAACCTTCATAAATCCCCAAAAGCTAGAAGAAAAGCCAGGAGAAAAGCCTTGATTTCCCTATTATGATTAATACAAAACACATTTTAAAAGCCTGCTGGAAAGGTGTGGTGGTCAAGACTAATGTCTTCAGGCTTCTATCGCGTAATATAAATCAAAAGAAAAAAAAGGGTTAGAAAAGCAATAAAGCAAAGCAATTATATTAATGAAGTGATGTGTGGTACAGTGTTTATTCAACACGTTAGAGTTTCTTACAGCAGCACAGTTTGCTACTCACTGGTTGTATTTGATTAATGTTGACTTTGTACCCTCTTTTTCCTGCACTGATAATGCTGTACTTCCCCTGAGACTCACAAGGCAGAATTTGTCCTTTGGTAGGTAAGAGAGAAAAAGGGAGAACAATAAAAATAATCTTCGGTTTCATCTTTTCCAATTTATCCCTCTGTCTGGATAGAAGCTGGGTATATGGTGCGTGGTCAAGACCAGCTTCCAAACAGTTCAAGGATTTAGGCTTCTTGGGTAAGGAAGAAATCTTGGCTTTTGTGGAAATGCTGTTCTTAACCAGTTTCACAAAGAACAGAATGGTGAGCTCATCTTTTGAGTCAGAATTCTCAAGCTAACTGCTCTTCAGGTCTCCCCCAGCACACTTTTTGCATCTAATATGAAGTGTAGAAACACATATTTCACACGATATCCATAAGTGTTTTGACAGATGAGATCTGGCAAATTCTTTCTGCGCTGATTTGCAATGTTAATTGGAACAGGAAAAAAAACAACCCCAAAACTTTGGCTTCTGTGCTGAAGCAACAAGTCGGAATTCCAGTGCGCGGATGATGTTTGCAGCCTCGCTGGAAGGAGAGGGCGTTGCCCGAGTCCTGCTGAACTCCTCCCAGCAGCGACGCCTTTTGAGCTCTGGGTCAGCTGTGTCAGCGGGGCAGGGCTATGTGGCACTGTGGGATTATATTTTTAAAGAAATTTCTGCCTGGCAGCTTCTTGTGCTTTACAAGTAGATAAATCAGAAATGCCTGGTAGCGCTTTGTACTGTACTGCATGTGGAAAGCAGGAGTAAAAGAATATTAGAATATTAATCTCTTAAACCATTTATTCATTTGAATATTAATGAATACTAGAATTAGAGATGCCCAGGTGCTTGTTCTTCAACCCAGATATATTTATTATGTGGTGTTTTACTGCCATAGTAATTTTTTTATAATATTACATGCGTATATAAATTTGATGCAAGCTAAAAAAAAAAAACCCCAAACAAAAAATGTGTGGATGTTTTCTTTTCTTTTTTTTTGGGTATTGACAGCTAAACTCAAAGTTGAAATGTCTAAATTAAATAGATCACATTCCTATTTCAAGATCAGATGTAGGATATTGTATCTGTAATTTTAGAAAAGAACTATTTGCAAACAACCCATAGAACAAAAATTATTATAAAAACCAGTGATTTCAGATTTTTGTTTTCTTTTCATGTAGCAGTTGAAACTTTTAAGAAAACCAACATAACCTTTAAAGTAATAATTTTTTCAGTATTATGCCATTTTACTCTTTTTACATTTTGATATTGTTTCATATTTTAAGATTGATACAATGGTTAAACTGCTCATGAAAAGACATTGTTGTGTTTGAGAGATTGCTGTAGCTGAATTCCCACCAGTGAGTGTAAAGAGTGCAGATTTCTCTTCTTACCATGCAATGTCTAAAATCTGCTCAGCTCCGAGCTTTCAGGTTTTCAGAAGAAAAAGGACAATAGTCATTACCATTGCCACAGTGGTGATTGCCTTGAAAAATATGTGTGGTAAGGTTTGTTTCTGTGTTTGTTTTTAGTCAGATTGGTTTATTTGAGAGGCAATATTGATAAATGATGAGCTTGATAAGGCCCTAAAGCAGCCCCACTAAACTGGCACTGTAAGGTGGTGGTAGAAATGTGAGACACAAAGATTTGAACAGAGGGAATGAGGTTTTTTCAGGAAATAAGGGGTTTCTTAGCTAACAAATTCATCCTAGGTTTAACAAGACAGTAGTTTTCCAGCTGGTCATCTCAGCTCTTGTCATCCATGTGTCCTTATCTAGACCCTGACAAACTGCTGCAAAAGGTGCCTGACACACGCACTGAGATTGTTTCCTTCTTCCTTTTTTCCTGCTTCTAGTATCCCTCATTCTTGTTAGAGAGGGAGCCCTACTCTGATCCACCTCCAAGCAAGGAAATGTCTGTGTGTATAAATCATTTGTCCTTTTTCTTTTTTTTACATTTGGTTGGTACTTTCCAGTCAAGAATCTAATCCTTCATACGTGTGTAAAAGAAAAAGCTTTGCAAAGTTTGCGTATACATTTTGCTGGCTTGGTATCCCTGATCCTGTTGTACTTTGGGGTGCCCATTTCCACAGAGAAATGTGGAAGGGACTGTAGAGGCCACCTTCTTCTTCTGATGGGGGGTGCAGACATGGATCCCTGGGAAAACAGTCTCCTTTAAGGATCAAACATTTGAGTAGCACATTTTCTAATATTTAGCAAAATCCCAGGGCAGATCTGATGCAATGCCGTCTAGTCTGTCCTTGAAGGCTGTGGTACTGAATCTGGATTTTGGGTCTGAAAGTCAGTTGTTCAGCACTGTATTCCTGTTAGCAACACTTTACTTTCCACGTGTTTCTCTGTCTACAGCCTTTCAGAGCAACATATATCGTAGTCTTATTTATTATTTGAAAGTAAGAGCCGCATCATTTTCTGCACCCAGTTGTGTTCTTAGATTGGAAACAATGCCACCTGCAGCTCTAAATACCCTCCTTTCTCATTATAACAACATCCTTAAATCCCAGTCATTTTAGGTGTTATCAAAAGACGTTATCTAGAGATGCCTGCTGTAGTTAATGTTGCATCAGCGTTTTTATTTTAAAGACCTTTTTCTCAGGCCTATAAACAGGCCATAAAGACTTAGGTGAGGCAGCTGCTTTATATAGGAAGATTTTGAACTGTTGGTGAAATTTGATGTTAAAGGAACTCTGTCAAGCATTACTAAACTACCTATCAATAAAAACATCTCTTATCAATTGTTCTAAATATAACTGAATGTTGAGATTTGGAGGATGTTAATGTTAAGCAATCTCCTGCGCTGCTGGAAATCTAACAACAACAGAGTTGTGCTCAGGCTGTCTGAGCTGGCTTCTGCCTACCACAAAGAGAGATGCACCAAGACAACAGGGTAAGAGGAACAAATCTCCGAGAGGGATAAAGCAGATCTGTGAGATGTAGTCCAGGCTTAATTTCTGGGAATCAAACTGGAAAAGGATGCAATTCAAACCTGAACTGATTAGTTTGATTCCCCTGTGTTTTTCATTGAACACTAAACAAATGAGTTGTTAATGACATTTGACTCAGATAAGAAAGGTGTTTGACAAGCAAGCAGAAAGGCCATTAAAATAATTTAAGTCCTTTCCAGAGGCTTTGTAGGCAATTGTCCTTCAGCTGTGGCATTGGCAGACAAGCCTGACATCTGCAAGTGTGTATTTGCTGCGTGTACAGATCCCTAGGAGCTGCAGATGTGCTTCAGTTCACCTGTTTTTCAAAACTAAGGCTCAACATCCCTTCTGTTCAGGATATTCTGGCACTCCTGGTTGTTAGATTTTGCTTACTAATATGTGTTATCTGACAAACTTAGGTTGAACCACCTTCAGGTCTTCTTAAAATGTTGTCCTGAGAAATTGCATAGTAACTGCTGGGCAACTCACTGCTCACTGGATTAGTGCATTCAGGAAGAGAGGATTTCTGCCAAACAGGCACTTCTAAATCCTCAGTTTTGCCGTGAATTCCATGGCTATGTCCACATTTCTGTACTTTTAAAGGTAGTGTTCCATGGCACGTGCTGCTTTTCTGCTGGACAACTGGGACTATCCAACAAAGCAGGAAAACTTGTCTGTTATACAGGACCCTCCCTAGCTATTGACATCTGTGTCTCTGGCTGGCACTGCAATGAATTCTTTCGGAGGGGGTATCCTGAACCTAGAGCCAAAATGCTGTGGAGCAGCAGGTCTAATCTTGGGTATTACTCTGGAAGCTCTTTTCTGTTGGCTATCCTGTGATTTTGAAGATTGCACCTTCAGTTAGAATCTGCTCCCACACTGCTTGAATTGAAGATACTTTTGTTCCACCAGAGCTATTTCTGTAGGGCAGCAAGGGGCTGTGCATTCCCTGAGAAAGCCTTTTACCATGAAAGACATCCTTCACAGAGGCCTCTGATGTCCTGTCTCGGGAAGAAGGCTGTCTTTTCAGGCTTTTCTGCCTCATCAATCTGCATTGTCTAACCTGGTACACCCAGACCTGAGTTCCTAATGTTTTCCAAAAAGTAAATGAAGGGATGAGGCCACTGTTGGTCCTGTCAGCTCTACTTTGTAAAGGGCAATTAGATGACAAACCAATTAGTTTGGGAAATATATTGAATGCATTTCTAATGTAGTTATACGTTGATAGGCACATCTCCATTGTATCTTCTGCATCAGTGCAGTGTCAGAGAGCAAGAGTTGCCCCCGTTATATGTTTTGAATACAATTTGGGTGTTACAAAAAGCTTTTATGCAATTCATTTTGTTCACAGTAGAAATGTGGTTTCAACGAAATAAAACCCCATCTTTGGCTAGCAGAATGATCCTATTCAACTGAAAGTGTTGTTCCTCAAGAATGAATTGTGTGACAAAGCTAATACTACTTTTTGGCTTTGTATTAAAGTCATCTCCAGAGCATGAGCACATCCTAAGATGAATATGCATTCTGAACTTCCTTTCTCTGTACATTCTAGTAAGAAATGAGATATATGCATTGCAGAAAGAGACATATACAGCAGAGTAATATAATGCCATCCTTCAGTCCTCAGCTACAGCAGCTATACTTAACCCCCAATACAAAGCAAATTACAGAGTCCAGTGAATTAGAGATCACTACGGGTCAAAGAGAAATTGCTTTAATATCATGATGGTTCTCTTTGTTCTCAACAGATGACACATTAAAATAAGAAACGGAAAGGCTGCTGTGAGCTGGTTTCCAGCCATGAAATATTCTTCTGTGGAATCCCATCATTGTGCCTGTTAGAAATACTGGTTTTTCTCAGCTACAGTGACATAAGGAAAAGGCCTTGCAGAAGATTCCCAAGGATCTGGGTCCTGTTCCATTGTTTCACCAGTGACCTAATATGTGAAAATCCAGACCCCAGAGATATTTGTGCTCTCTGCATCTCTCTTTATCTTCTCATTCTGTCTGGGTAGTGCCCGTGTCAAAAACCACCGTGGTGTTTGTGCATTGTACTGGAAAAATCATACGTGCTCCTGTAAAATTACTTTTCCACATTAAAAAGCTTTGTTTCTACCCAGATATTATACAGCTGTGAATATTCAGTTGTTCTGTTGCCAGCTGCTGGAATAATGTGGTCCCCAAATTATGAGAAATGAGCTCAGGTGTGCAGCCTTTCTGAGAGCTCTCTGGGCTTCTTCAGCAGTTTTCTTTAGCTGGGCCTGTATCAGTTCTCCTGTCAGTCCTGTGGCTTGCACAGTTAGCAGGCACACACATGGACATGCCAGGTTCTGCTTGCTGATCCTGGAAACTGTATCACTAACAAATCACATTCATAATCCTCTGAATCCAGGGAGAAACGAACCACTCGAAGAGTCTGCAGCTGTGGGTACTGACTTCTGTCTTGTATTTGAAGCATTTTTAGGGAGCCTCATCTTCAAAACCTGCTGAACCTGAAAAGATTGCTCCTTATGTACAGATATGCAGGCTCAAGCTGCAGGGATACTGATGCTTGTCTGCTCTCTGGGGATTTCTAAAAGTTGAAATGTAAAGGGCTTGCAAATTATTTAAAAGGATGCCATTCTCTTCCTGCTCACTTCTCAGTAAACAAGAAAACAGAGGAAACTGAGATTTGCTATATCTGTTCTCAATCCCATGTTCTTTTTGTATTGTCGTCACTTCCGAAGTCCAATCCAGTGCTGTGTAGTGACTTGGTAGCTTTTGGAATATTGGTCCTAAAATACTCTCCCTTAAACTTAAACCTAAAAGAGCTCTGAATGATTTAAAGTGGCACATAACATGTCAAATAAATACACAGTGTAGTTTATTTCTGTGTTCCTTTCTTTTTTTTTTCATATCCTGTCTTCTGTTGAGGCTTTATCTTCCTGAGAAAAGAATTTTTACCATCCCTCTATACTGTAGGAAGTACAAAGACATTTTTCTGATTAGCTGTGCATGGTGGTGATGAGTTAAGCTCAGTAAGAAGTATGCTAGAAAATACAAACTGATACATGTGTGTGTACTTATGCTGCTCTGGTTTTAGATGGACTCTCACACTCTCTGTCCTTGTCTTTCTGCCTTCCTCTCCGTCTCAGTGAGTGTTAGATTATGTGAGCAGACTCTAAATTCAAGTGAAAGTGCTATTGCAAAGTATGCTGAGCAAGAAGACAAAAAGCAGAACACTTGACTCTGCTGACGGTTTGATCTCTTACTTTATGCTATCTTTAAAAAAAAAAACCTGCAAATATCTGTTTGATTAAAAACATGTTCTCTCCTTTGACAAGTAATAGTTCAAGGGTCCCTCTTCTGAGTTTATTTTCTGAGCCTAGTTTCAGATTAAATTATGGTGAGTTGGACTGCAAAACATGAGGCTGTGAGGTTTTGTCAGATAACCTGAAGGGTCCGAGAGCAGGTTTTCTCCCAGGATAAGGTGTGGCACAAATGGCTCAATGCAGCACAAGGGAGTGCTTTGTTTTCTGCCTCTGTTCAAACCATACCATGCAAGCTGCTTCCAGAAATAGGGAACGAAACTGGATGATATGTCTGTTTCAGCATAGCAAACCCTGCAACTCCCCACGGAAGTGATAGATCTGTTTGTTTTTCCCCTTTCTCTCTGAAAATACACACTGTAGTGATGTTGACTTACTTTGAACTGTTCTACTGTAAAGTAGTTTTGCAAAAGAAACATCAGTGAGGCCTACATTCTTGCCTATATAAGTTTTTGCATGTATTTTGCCACTTGAGTCCTTAAACTTGGTTAAAAAGCTTTCTGTAAGACCCTGGGTTTTGCAGAAGAATTGACCTTCTGAAAGGAGCTGCTGCTTGGTTCACGCATGAAATGTTTTTGCAGTGCAAATGCTGCTCTCATTTCTACCTGTGCCACCCTGTGACTTTCCCAGAGGTTGCACAGGTGTAAGTGGTGTCAGAGTTTGAAGCCCATGAGGCTGCACAGCTGCTCCAAGGACCTGAACTCGGCAGTGCTGGCAGTGCCTTTTTGCTCTGCTGTGCTGTGCGGCCAATGCCAGCCTCTGGCTGAACAGGGACTGGGTCCCTGAGCAGTTCCTGAGATGCTGTAGCACAGGATTGTTCTCTAGTGACATGTGAACCCAAGGATATAGATAACTCCCTCAGAATCATCCTGAACCTGTAGCACAGCAATGATGAAAGGCAGATGAAATCCTAACTTAAGGAGAGATGAGACTGAAAATCCATGCAGAGATGATGTGTTGAGTAAGAAGGTACCATCTTCACAGTGTCACATCTCAAGGGTAGAACTGCATGTTAAATATCTTAAAAGCTACAGGAAAACACCACCTGGATATGTAACAAACTGACAGGTTTATTCTGGGATGACAGTATTTTGGATATACAGTCTTCCTGGGTCTTTGTGATGTTTTCTTTAATCATTCTTCCACAGCTTTCCTGGTAATCTGGGCAAATCTGTAAGAAGGTCCTTGTTTGGTTCTATTGTATTTTTTTTCTCCCAGATGGAGAAAGTTCTAATGTTTTTCTGTTGGCTTTTAAAGGTGCTTTTCATTTGCTTCTTTGGCAGTAAAAATCCATTTTTACAGCCACGGGTGAAGCAAAAATTTCTGATATATTTCTGGCCAGTGTTCTTCTCTGGTATTTTCCTTTGAGGTGGCCTCATCATGCCCTGGTATGGAACTCATTAGCTGGGAGCTTTTCTGGTGTAAGATGGCAGAGGAGAGGGAATGTATTAACCAGTCCTAATGACTGGGCTGCTAGGGAAGGCTACTGTCCACAGTGACTGACAGGTAGAATCAAGTCTAGATAATTCATTCTCCCAAAGTAGAAATAAAATAAAAAGGGTTGAAGGCTTTCTTGGGGAAAAAATATTCTAAAGATCTCTCTCTCTCTTGTCTTTTTTCTCGAATCTCTGAGTTTGTAGTCTCAGAACAGTGAGCAGCAGCAAATGAGTAGTTTCTGGATGTTTCCTTGGTCTGGGGAGTTTTTCTCTTTATATTTGCTTCATTTTTTCATGTAATTTGTACTTTTTCCAAACACTTGCTTCTTGAGTTTGTGTAGTTAAGTACAAGGATTTTCTGTAAATGGAAGCATGCTGTTCTCCATCTTGTATTGGTGGAAAAAAGGAGAGAGGAAACCCAGACCTGCCTGTCATCCTCAGAGATAAAGACAAGAAGCAGCAGCTCTGTGCATTTGCAGCTCTTGCTGCAGCTCCAAGGCTGGTCTGTGCACTCGAACAGCTGGTGGAAATGGAAGAAGCAGGAGGGGCGGCCATCCACCGCTCATCTGGGCCCCACAGGTACATGTTTGGTGTTGTGGCTCTGAGTAGTTCAACCATTGCTCTGTTTCTAGAGAGATTTGAAAAATTAATGTAAGGTATTGCCCACTAATTTTCAGGATTTTTGCAGGTTTTCAGAAGCAGGAACCTCAAACTTGTAAGTGATGAGTAAGGGCCTTTCAGTGTATGCAGCAGTTCCCACGGAGTCAGCTGAAATCAGTGGGAACAGCCAGGCCCTCAGCAGTTTGGTAAATGAGGGCCATTACTTAAGGTAGGCTAGCAGTGTATTTAGAAGTGAGCCTGAGGGAAATCTGTTTCCCTTCCTTTTAATGATCCCTGTTCATCTACAGAGAAATGCAACCCTATTTCTATAGAGAAGGGGAGGCATAAATGGAAAAACTTTCCCAAAGTAATTTTATTCTTGTTCCTACTTTTTCAATTAAGGCTTTAAAGAGAGGTCTTCATGCATTTGAAAAAGATGGAGGGTAGCATGTCTGTAACTATTCCCTAATAAGCAGTGTTAAAATAGTAGGATCTCTTCTCTCCATCTCCTGTTTTGGGGTAAGGGCTTGTTTCTTCCTGTAGGTTCCACCAGGCACCTGTGCTGTAGAGTAGGGTCTTCAGAGCGTGCAGGGTATTCTCCAAGAGGTACAGAATTGCTGTCATGTACCTCTGAATGTTCATATTGACAGCTGAGAATCTCAGATAAGTGAATGGGAGCCTGAGGCTGTGTAGAGCATTAAGGGCAGGCACTTCCTGGCTACTGCCTCTCCCTTTGGCAACTCTGCTGTTTCCAGGCAACTGGAAACCAGGCTTGATGGCCTTGGGGTGAGGAGGCAAAAGGCAAGGCTTGGAACTGATCTCATCCAGGCTGCTCACCTGTACAGCCACTGCCAATTTTGTGTGCTTTGAGGTGAAGCACATTCTGTAACCTCCATGTCCTCGTGTTATGAGGCCAAGCTTCTAATCAGACCTCTGGATATTGTGGTGCTATGTGCCTGGGAAGGATGTGGAAATTGGATATGATATACATCTGCTGCTGCTCAAGAGAGCCTCCTTGACCGCAGAAGGAAAGTTTGCATTTATGGAAGAGGATTTAAGTGTACGAGTGGTCCCATCTCTGTTAGCACAGTACTGCCCACCAGCTTCATTTAAAACACTTACTTAAATACCTTGCTGGCTTAGGACTACATATTGTTGAAGTTACAAGGGTTTTGGAGGGGCTAACACTGTTCTGTGAAGTCTTTGGAAAACTATTTTGTTAATAGACATTGTAAGTATCTTTAAAAAATGTCAGAGTAGGAAAACAGCTGTCTACAACCTTGGTGCTGGGAAGGAAATGAGATAGGATCGGATCGATACAGCCTAGGTTTGTTTCCTCCCACACCTGCTTTACCTAAGATTATCAAAGCCAACAATGATACCTCTTCAGTTACTGTCACTAGGAAAGACTAGCGGATACGTTCCAGCTGTTTGGCCTCAGATTTCACCATCTCTGCTGGAATACAGCAGTGATCTAAAACCCTGAGACAAGACAGAAGGGCTTCTCAGCTGTCTGAGACAAGTTGGCACAAAATAAAATATTGTGGACCTCCTTGCTGAGAACATAGTAGCCAAAACTACAGAGTGGCTGCTGCAAGATGGAGTGGGAAGGTAATGAAATGCAGCCGGAGGTAGCTGTAGCATAGCATATAAATTGACTTAAAACAGGGGGGAAGGATTGAAGGACTTTCCCAGAGTGAATGATTTCGTAGATTATTGATTTGGGCAGCAGTTTATTTAAACATTAAAATTCTGAATGAAGCAAGTTACCCTGAAGAAAAATGTGTCAGGTATAGAACTTGTTACAGCTAACTGGTTAGCCTCTGAGGACTTTGTAAACTGTCCAGATATATTTATTATAGAAAATATTTTCTTGAGGAAAAAATAGACTGTTTCCCCCTCCAGAGTATGCTGTGGTATTTTCTGATGTGAATGCTTGAATTTTGTGGTCTGTTACCATTACAGTTACTGTATGACTGTGCTCAAGAATTTTTAACAACCTCTCTCTATTTCCCAGGGAAGGAGAATAAAAAATAACAACTTAAGGGAAAGAAAAATTACTGCAACAGTTATATAATTACCTGTCCAGGTGTATGATTACATTTAGTGCTCTCTCTGTGAAGTGCCCCACAGCAATGTAGAGGCACTTAGAAGGAACCTGTCATTCACCAATGGAAGGGGGCTTCAGGACAAGGAATGACAGTGCATATTCCTGCATTCCTCATGGCTCTTGGAAATCTGCAGATAATTAATCCCTCCGACTTACAGGTTTACTGCCAAACAAGATTGGTAAAATAAAAGTAAGACATCTAGTAGTGGGAGAGTTTATGGAGAACACTTATTCTATACTTACTGAGGACGAAATCTTCAGTCCTTTACAAAGCAAAAGGAAGGGATGTTGGAGGAACAAGAGAAACAGGCTCCCTCCACCCTGATGTCTTGTCAAGGGTCAGGCTGGCTTGTCCACAGGCTACAGACGGTTCCAGAGTCTCTGTGGGTGCACTGCTCATGAGTGGAGTGTGGATTTTAGCTCCTGCCTATGTAGTCCCTGTTCTAACATCAACAGACCAAGCTGTGTCCCCTCAAATGTGATACACCTTGAAGCTGCCCCCATGTGTGCACGTAAGAGAGAGGAGGCTTGGCTAGGCTGGTATCAAAATCAAATTTGTGATACCTGCATATTTCTGTTGTTTTCTTGGCTATATGAGCCTTGTGGAGGCTAATGAGCTCATGCAGTCAGCAATAACTGGCATTAAATGGTCTCCCAGGTTTTGCAGCTTAGGCTCAAATGATTCCTCATGTCCATTTTCCCAATTACCCTGCAATTCCTATTCGTTCTTTGCAAAAGTCGGATATTCTGAGAGCTGCTGCTGCTGCTCAGACCTTCTAGGCACTGCTTGCAAATAGAATCGTGTCACACACATCTGGAACCCAAGACCAATTCAGCCAGTCCTGCAGTGTCTATAAGGAGTAGCCTTGCAAACCAGTTAAATTCTTGTTTGCGTTGGTTTTGAACATTTCACATGTGTATCCTTTCTCTTGCTTTTAACAGACTTACAGAATGAGTAATGGTCAGCAATTTACTGCACAGAGGGAATAGGGACAGCAAATGGGTTATTAGCACTACAACACCTGCAGTTTGTCTGAGTTGAGTGGACAAAAAATGTGTGATTAGCATATAGTGTAGAAGTGCTTGATACTGACGCTGATGATTTTGGAGCTCTAGCTTGTCTGGGTTAGTTTACTCCCAGGAAATGCTCATAACGGAGTGTCTGCTGTCCAGCTTGTGTGGTTCCTTTCCCCTAGTTAGCAGAAACACCCATGCACCAACCCCCCTCCCCCCCCCAAAAAAATAGAAATTGCACTTTGTGTTAGTGGGTACCAGGTCCAGGTGTTTAATGCTGTTGGCATTGCAGCTGCATGAATACAAATCTTGCTACCTTAAACCAGATTTTAATATGTCCTTTGTTACTAAATAAATATAATACAGTGAACACTACATCAATAAATTCTGACTGTCCCCAAAGGAATTATTGTAAGCCAACAAACCAGACCTTCAGTTAATTTCAAAAAGAGAAACTTGAACAGGAGAGCACGTTACCATCCTCTCTGTGACCTGTACTGAGAGCTGTGTTGGCACAATAAAGGTATTGCAGGGTTCATGGTCCCTGCTCCGTTTGAGCAGTTTTGCTTGGCTGGGTCTGTAAGGTTGTCTTCATTGGCTTTTTGCTCTGGTAGTGCTAGAAAGCATAAACTTTTGTGCTAACTGTGATCCCTCTATTTGATCATAATAGTATGTTTAAATTTATTGGGATTTATCTCAGTAAATAATGCTGTTCCAGGAAGACAGGGAACAGGGGACACCAAAGAAGAACAATTCAAACATATCTGTCGTGTATTCCACCTTAAATTTCTGGTAGGTACTCTACTGCAATTCTGCATCCCCCGAGGTTTTGTTGTTTAAATATTTAAACAATAAAAATTACTAAAGCTCTAAGAATGATGTCTCATGATATTCAGTGACCTGAAGATAAGCTGTATCAGCCCTCAAGAAGGTAAAGAAAAGACTTGCATGTAGAAGGTGAAATATAGTCTCACTAAAGCTCTGTAAGTGAAATCACCCTTAAGATTCTCTTATGCTAGGATATGTTTTCCGACAGGCCAGTTCTGGAAAATGCCTGTTGTCTTAACTAATTAAGATACATTTTTGACAGGGCAGATATCATATCATCTGAGCAAGTTGTACACAAGCTAATAATTTAATTTTTCCAAGCAAAGCTAACTGTACTGTGCAAAAGAGACCTGTCACATGAAAATGTCAACACAGCAGAGGAGCTGGAAATCAGTTGGAATACATTTTGAGGCCCCAAACTATCTTCTCTGTCTAGCTGACTATATGTACAAAGCCTCAGCCCAGGAGAATAGAGTCTCTTTGTACATTTTTGCACATTGCAAAAGTAGTTGATGCTGTCCTGTTCATGTAAGAAGAATGTAGAACATGGTAAATTTTTAACCTAAAAGCATTTGCTGTCGTACTCTCTTGCAGCTGGGCCTCCTTGCATTTTCAGTTTTGACAAAGAAAAGGAAAATTATATTAGAAAACATCCTGTGCATTTTAAACATCCTGTGTATATTAGAAATATACATTTCAGCGGCAGAGTGGTTCATCAGGACTTTATGGGACACATTAATTATTATGAGAGAATTTGATGGCTTTAGTGCAGACAAAACTGTGGCTGTTGTGGATCCTGGCCCTGCTGGGTGATCTCTCCTGTACAGGGCCAGCCCAGCGGCTGGACACAGCCCCATGCAGCTTTTTCAGGCCTGTCTCCTTTATAGTCTGAGACCAAGGACTTGCTGGCCTATAGCAAAGCAGCCTACATTTATTCCTAGGATGTTTAGGACCTGGAGACTGTAATCATGCTTGGAAAACATGATGTGAATGGGAGGAAACTGCAGGGAGAGGTGGCTGGGGACACTCTAATTTGTATATGATCCAAATTTTATGCCTCTTCTTGCAGAGAAGTAAGTGAGAAGTGCCACAGTGCACCCTGCCATGCCTGGGGAGGAGCAGTGCGTGAGGTGGTTGGAGAGCTGGTTGTCTCCACTTGCCACACTTTGGTTGCTGGATTAGCCCAGTGCAGCCGTGCTCTAAGGGTTGCTTCCTGCGTGGTGGTGGGGCGTGGGAGGGGTGTCTGTTTATTTCTTTAATTTAAAACAACAACAACAACAAGAGCAATAACAAAAGCCACGATAAAACACACCAAAACACTGCTGTCCCGGGTTCAATAGTGTCACAGCAATTAGGTCCTAAAGCAATTAGGACCAGCAGCACATACAATAAGGCACAGTGTGCATGGAAAACAGCCCACCCTGGTAGTGCTCTAGCAGTCCATGCATTAAACCCCGCAGATAAGCTGCCAGAGGATATTTTATGCTTCTGCTGTTCTTGGGAAATTGCTATTTCAACTGTCCTGTTTTGAAGATTAAGGAAATGGATTCGCTCAATCAAAATATTTTGCTGTTGAAAAATAATGGCAGATTGAATCATGTAATATCATAATGTAAGTTTGCCATAATCATAATTTCACAATTATATGTTTTCAATCAACAGCTTGCTGAAATTTGAAAAGTAATTACTCACCTGTTAAGCAGGAAAGTAAGATCTGACAGTCCTTGGTAGGGGGGAGGAGAAACAAACTGCCTAGTTAAGAGGTTCTAGCATTTCTCTGCTTTAATACTCAGTGAATTTGAATTCTTGTGGCAACCTAGATCAGAGCCTGGTCTTAGCTGTGTTGGTACTGCGAGTGTTCTTGTGCAGGCAGCCCAGTTTCCCTGTGCCCCAGTTAAGAGTTGCCCCAGCTCTGTTTGGTGAGGTGCAGTTCCACTTCAGGCCCATATGTAACGAGAGTCCCAGATGGCTTTGTGCAGCTAGGTTTGTGCTTTTTTTTTTTTCCGTGTCTCTTCAGTGAAGCTGAAATTTTCTTTCCAGTTACACCTGGTTTTTAACCCTTCCTTTGTCAAAAAAGGTAACCAGATGGTGATTTGCATTTCCCAGGGGACCAAAAGCAGTGAAGGCTAACACTGGAGCTGCTTACTTCTCCCTGAACATCCCTCCCCTGACCATGCAGTGCACATTTCTGGGAACCTAAACCAGCTGTGGACAGGCGTTTCTTCAAGTTTTGTGGTTTACTAACCCGGGTTTCAACCACTAGGCTCTCTAAAGCCCAACAACTGGTGCTGTCACTGTTCACAGCTTGATCCCACATGAACCCGTGCTACTTTGCACAATAAAACCCATCATATGTTTAATTCTAAAAAAAGGGTTTGCCTAAAAGGGTGGTGTGAATCTCTTTGAAATAGATATGTATTAAATTTTTATGCGTGAAACTGGAAAAAACCCGCCTTTCTGTATTACCGATTTGTTACATTAAATATCCTTTGTGTGGTCCATGCCACATCTACAGCAAAATGCAGCTGTGCAAATGGACACGTTACTTGCCTTTTGTCAGGTTGCATCAGTCAAAACAAATGCTGCCTTCTGTTCCTCGGCTGCTTTGCCCACGCCTGTGCCCTCCTGGTTTCTTTGCTCAGTGGAATCCCTTTTTTGCTCTCATTCTGTCTGCTACAAATGGTTAGGAGTGGGAGTCAGCAGAAACAGTTTGATTTTCATTCCAAGTGAGGACAGCAGCAGGCAGGACAGAGCAGCCAGGCTCTCCAGCCCTTCACTGGGGCACCACATGGGTTTCAGTAAACTGGGAAAGCTGGATTTGCCTTAGGAAGCATTTGGGTTTAGATTGTTTCTCTCCTGGAAACCTACACAGATCTGATTGGTAAGGAAACAACAGGAGGAGTTAAAGGCAGATTAGGCAGTAGGAGAACAGGATACTTGTAGCCTTGGGACAAGAGAGCTTGTGCCTTGGCCAGCAGCTACAGGACTGTAGTGCGAGTGATGGAAAAGCACCTCTTTTCGGGAACCTTCCTGTCCTGCTCTTTGGCTGGTTTGGATGGGTCCTCACCCACCTCATCAAATGACCTGAACCTTTTGTCTCTTATTTCCACCACGTGTATCAAGAAGCCAGGTCAGACTGCAGTGTTTTGGTGCTTTCTCTCAAGTTGTCATTAAAAGACACTTGGAAGCAACGTGAGGAGTGATCCACACAATGTACCCTTTTTTTGGACAGGATGTTTCCAGCTGCCGTCTATTATTTCTGCTTGTACATCCAGGCACTGCAATTTCTCTGCCTGTTAACGGGGTAAATGTGAGAGTGAGGCTGTTAACAGGATTTGGTTGTGGCTGGATAAGCTCATGGAGACCTGCAGAGCACGGTACCCAGAACGCCTGGACCTCGTCTGTGTTAGAACAGCTTTCAGCAGCCACGGTGAAAAACCTGGAGAGGTGAAAGGAAATTATAAATGATCGGCAGCCTCTCCATTTTGAGCTACTGCACTTCTGTTTACTTGGCATTACCCTGGTCTTGCACCTTTGCGAGTGTAACAAACCCAGTTTGGGTTAGCAGATCAGTGCCACTGTGGCAGTGACAAGTCTTGCGGTCTGATCAGGGAGTGAGTGGGTTCAGGCCCCCAGTTTTGGCTTAACTATTTACTGGAGAGTAATATCTGCAGGGAAATGGGGCTGCTTCTGCTGGGGGTAGTCCAGTTATGCTGGGTCGCACTGTAATGGGAAGTGTGATCTGAAGGGGAACATTATGGGAATTATCTTAATGGCCCCTTTACTTTTTTATTACTTAAGTTTGTCAGAACAATTTTCAGTTCAACAAATAAGAAATTTACACTGGTATTTTTTTTCCATTTTGGTTTTTCAGTCTAATTTTTGCATAGACCCCTTTATTTTTCCCACTTCTGTTTGAGATGCCCCAATGTTATGGGTGGCTACCTAAGCAAAACACTCATCTCCTTAGGGATCTCATGTCCTCTTGATTCAAAATTTCATTCTTTTGAAAACCATTTAAAAAATGGTTGTTAAAATATCAGAGATAATCAAGTGAAGCAATGAAACTGTCCCCTAAGAGAAAACACACTTCAATTCATCAAATATTCCCTGCAGATGTCTTAGAAAATGTTCCCTCTCCTCCTGCAATTCCCACTAGCAGTCTGACATGCTTTGCATTGTAGATATTTTTCCTAAGTGTCAGGCGTGAGGACTCCTTAGAAACACCATCCTGTCTCATTTGCATTCCATGGAGTTTAACCTAGGGGATTTTTCTGGGGGCATTCACAAGCAGAGGCAAGGATGGATATAGAACTGTCTTCTGTGCTATGCTGTTAAACAACTTCATGGACTCCTTTTGTCTGAGCAACTACTTTGGATAAATTGGAAAAATCTCTGGCACTTGGCTAGAAAGGTACTCACTTTGGCCTTTTTAACATGGATACAGGGTTTTGCCTCACCTGTGCAAGTAAGGGTGTGTTCAGGGTGTCCTTTCAGGGACTTGGCTTTAGGTTTGGATGCACCAGAGTGTCTGATACCCTGGATATATTTGCTACAAGTGGTTTGAGAGCAGCACACACGATAGAGTGGCCTGAAATCTAATGCTTCCTGAAATCAATTATCTATTTGAGCTTGATAAATTTCCAAACCTGAGATACTGAGCAAAACAAAAGCAAAATGTGCTCTGGCCACTCCTGAACCAGGAGCTTTGAACTTGGATAATTCTGTGAAAATGCCTGTTTGATTAAGGAGATGCTCCTTAGCCAGTCTATGAATTTTGCTCAAGGCCTAGTTTTAATGTTGGAGAATCACCCTAGATCTGGGTCTGGATTGCCTTTATCACGTAAAAGACCTGTTCTGACAAACTAACTGCACCACAAACTGTTTGAAAGCTACCAAAGTCTCTATACATGCAAATGCTTGAAGAAGGAATTTTAGGACTGACTTTGTCCCTAAAATCTGCCAAAATAGTATTTTTGCTCAGGACCTTCTCATATCAAAATGGCATGATGTAGTGCAGAGAAGGCAATGTTGATTGGATTAAGTTAATTCTTCATTTTGATATTTATTTTAACTGTTTGAAATTTTTCCTACCTGTGCCATAATTACCTATTAGGGTGTAAATCAGATGTTTATAAACCAGTGATGCTGCTTTTTCTGTCTCCTCCAGTATGACCTGATCCTGGTAGATGTTGAGGGTTTGGTTGTTTTGTTTTGTTTTTTTCCAAATGACTCGAGGGCCAATAGTCATGACTGCTGTCATGTAAAACACCATCTGTGATTCTGGCTTGGCTGTGCTATGTTCCAGATTGCACAATGCTTGAGCAATAGTTCAGATTGTGGTAATGTGTAGCTCTTTCATGGTGCTCTATGTACAAGACACATTTCCTTAAGGACTTCTCTAAAAGCAGTGTCTTGAATAAACAGAGCCAAAGTTATCGGTTTAACAAGATTTGGGGTAAATACTTTGAATATGTTCATAATTACAGATCACGAGCTGGTGAAAATCGGCATAATGCATGGGTTATTAGCAAGCAGCTATTGAGTATGTCATTTCAACCAAGTTAATGTATTTTACTGAAGGTAGTAGTAACATGGAGTGAATGAACTTTAAAAGCCACACTAACTCTGGCTAATATAATGGGAAACATTTACAAGTCTACCTAAAGTTGTTTAAAGCAATTCCTCAAAATCTAAGGGTTGGATTTCAGCAAATGTCAGGTTCCTGCAGCTTCCACAGGCCCCCGTCTGCCATAACTCTCAGTTAATGGTTTGGAGGCTTCTGCTGGCTACAGTACAAGCTAACATTTATTTCATCTCCTATGAAATAAAATAGATTAAAGATAAACTTAAGTATCATTCAAACCTGATGAGAACAAGAAGCATCTTGCAGAAAGAGGTCCTGTAGAAATAAATGAAAAATGCTTGAAACAAAAGTTACCTAAAACCTCTTCTGAAACTGTGTAATCCTGATGCTGAGAGCAGGATCCACTCTGTCCTCTTGGTGTTAGGGACGGACAGCAAATAACCGGCACCAAAGCCAAGGTTTGTCTCCCAGGAGCAGCAGCCAGTAATGAAAGACATTTTTTCTTAATATGTGAAGACTAATGGGAAAGAATGAAGGAGGTACTAGAGGGTCAGCTCAGAGGAAAGATACACTTGATCTTCCGCTACCCATCATGCCCATTAAAGCTGTTGTCTGTTAGTGTCGATTGTCTAATGATGCCCATCTGTTATCTGAACTGTATCTGTGTATCTTTATGCCTGTCTGGTCTCTGATTTATCTGTTAGCCATCATTATCTATTATGTGGGGATGCACAAGGTATGCCTAGGTGTACATTAGCCTGTAGTAATCTCTGTTCCAGAGCTGTGTCTTGCAGCAGCTGAGGCTGACTCATGGCTGAAGGTCTGTGTGGAGGATTTTTGCCTGTCTGGGGACTACAATGGGAATTTGAGCTGCATTGATCGAGCAACTTGAAATGACATGAACAGTCTGAGCAATGGTATTCATCAAGTGTATGTCACACTGGAGTGCTGTACGTTACCTGCTGGAGATGAAGTAGGGAGAGCAGTAAATGCTACCTAAGAGTCGTGTCATGCCTTTTCTCTGCCTTTTTCACCATCCCCTGATGTGGCACCAGTCATGTAAAGGGGGACTGTTGCAGCCTCCTTTTTGCAGGCCTTCAGCCACACATCCTGCACTTCCCCTGCACACCTTGGCCTTGAGCGTTTTCTCAGTTCGGCTCAGTCACTGCTGAGCAGAATCCTGTGCTATAGTAATGTCCTACCCACTAGGACTGGGCAGTTATTCTTCTCTCTCATTCTAGGTGAAAGTCTGTTATGGCAAATGTTTTAAGGAGAATTTTGTCTTTCGTGTCTGGGTTTGGTGAGAACCCTCTCTACTCTGGTGTCCTCCCTCCATCCTTTCTTATTTCCCCTTAGAAAGGGACCATAAGGAGATGAGGCCCTTGCAGGTGACCATAACCTGAGCTCTAAGAGCCATAAGCTCTGGGTTAGAAATCTGGTGTCCTAGATACAGGATGTATACACTGGCAATATGTACTTACTTGTGAAAACAGAGAGAGACACAATTAGCATATCTGAGTCCAACTCAACTCCATGAACAAGATACTAATTTTTATTTATAGCCTTGGATGTATGTAGGCGCATATATAATTCTAGCTCACCACAAACAAAATAGAAGGTTTTATTTATAGATATGTGTACAGCATGTTCATCCCTACGGAATCTCTGAATTGTTCCTCAACAAGACTGACAGCTGACAGCTCTGACCAACTTGACAAGGTGCTTTTGGATAGATTCCTCAATATTTAAGACTAACAGCCAAACTCTCCACCTTTTAAGAAAGATGAAAATGGCAGATAATCAGGAGGTAAGTAATTTACGAAAAAGAAAACCAGTACTGCATTGATCTGAACTTTCTTCTTTAGGCTAATAAACTCTGGATTACAAACTCCACAGCTTGAAACTTGCCTTGCCTATTTTAAAAACTAATTGGAACTGAATACAAAAAGCAGACAACCATCACTGAGGGCAAGAGTAGAAGATTATTATTACATTTCTGAAGAAAAGCAGTGGCTGAGGGCTGGCTGCTCTGGAGGACAAGAGCAATACCTCTTAGCCCAGAGTGGGAACCCGCCCTCCATGGGCAGTCTGGATCTTTAAGTGTCAGGTGGCAAGAGTAGTTTCGAGGGTTGTGTTTATACTGACCAGTACATAGGACTAGTAATGTCCTAATGTGTACAGCAATTGCCTTTGGGTTGCTGTGTGCATCTGAGGTTCTTTGGTCCCATACAACTTCAAAGGAGAAAATAATGCCCCTGCTCTGTAAAAGTTGCAAGCAAATGCAGCTGGGAGTAGACAGGGAAAAAATAATTGATTCAATTTTTCTGCTTCCTGAACTAGCAGATTTGTAAACAGCTGGAGATTCCAATTTTATTTCAAGCTACGCACATATTAAGATCAAAGCCATATTTCTGAAGTTTGATTTATGAATTAACAATATTCTGAAAATAACAATAAGATTTGTTTTTAGGCTTAGCTATAGCAAGGGTTTGTACCATTTCCTGCCCATGCCTGTCCCTAAATGTAAGTTTGGGTTTTGCTGCTTGAAGGCTGCTCCAAGTTGATTTTCATCCGTGTGGGGTAGCAAGTCAGCCTTGCCAACGAGTCAGCAAAACCTACTTCACACTTCCCTGCAGGACCAACAGCAGCTCCTGGCAGAGGGTACTTGAGGCAAATGCCATTAGTCTGTCACCAGTTACACTGGTCTACAGCAGTTCATGCAAGCAGCAGTACTGAAAAATCCAGTTGTATGTGATGTCAGGGATTTGTTGCTTCAGAGACTATAGGGAGCTCCTGACTCAAACCTCCACTTCCTCACCAAAGCACAACTGGAGGAGTGAATGGGCTCAGGGATGCACAGGCAAATCTGTTGTGTAAGCACAGAACAGGGCTCCGTGGATGTGACAGCATGAAAAATGAACTTGCTGCATCTGAACTCCCCAGATATGGTATCATGTTTAGTAAGCTGCTCTCTCCTCCATGTCTGTTGCTTGCAGACAAGGATTCTCCTCCCGGCTTCCAGCATGGGTCAGCTTGCCATCAGCGTGGCATCAGCAGAAAGAAGCAAGCACAGCTTGGGAAAGGATCACTGCCAGTCAGTGCTAACAAAACTCACTTCAGACCTTTTGTCTGTGCGTTATTAAGGTCAGTGAGCCAGACTGTAAATAAGAGGCCTAATTTCCAGCAGACCTTACCTGTGCCATTTCCTTGGAAGCTGGCAGAGTGTCAGGTGAGACCTGGCAGATGTGACTGTGGCAGTAGAGGCCATCCCTGCCAAATCACTTCAAAGCCTCTGCTCAATGGTGCTGCTCCTGTTATGCCAGAGAAATGTTTGCCTGTGCCCCAGTCATCCCTGCTCACACCTGACTTCTTAGCAAGATCCCACTCTTTGGTTTAAATGAAAATCAAAGGCCCCCTTGCCTTAACCCAGATAGGTTTCTGTTATTCAGCTTCCACACGCAGCTGTGCTGACATAAATGACAGTGGAGATCTCTAGGGCTGGGAACAAGCAGGTAGGCGGAGGGATAGACAAGGCAGAGGTGAATTTTGGCACCCCTCGTAAAAGAAACATTTGTGTAACTGGAACATTTAGACTGACTGGAGTAAGTGTATGGGCCTTCAGCTGCTTTTGCAATAGGACAGTGATCTAGGGTGGGGAAAGGGGAGACTGACACAGCAGGGGACATCAGTGTCAGCTAAACCCACCATGCCTTGTGTCTTGGAGCCCTTAATTTAAGCCGTGCATGCACAGCATCTTTCGGTTTATCAGCCTTGTTTCTCTGCCAGTGAGCACAAGTCACTTATTGAGAAAATTTTATCCCACAGCCATTTACCAGGACAATGATCAGCTCTTTGAAAACAAAGGGTCAGATCTGGGAGCAGCACCTAAGAAAGGGTTTGTTCAGTGCAGCTGTAAAGTATCCTTATGTTCTGATTGAAAAAAAAGCAGGGCGAGGTGGGGAATAAAGAGCAGAAAGCAGAGAGCAGCAGGCAGTTGTTCAGGGGAGCGGGTGGGCGGCCTTGAGACAATTGTTTCTTTCATTTTTTTCACCTGTAACTGTTGTGTGAAGTGAATCTTTGTAGAGGAAGGGGCTGCTACAGCCAATTGTTCTGGTAATGCTGTGCCATCGCCACACTGGTTTGTATTCACAGTCTTGCTACCTACTGAAAACCAGAAACAATAGGAAAAATGCATTCTGTATGGCAGTGCTAGTGTATGTATCTCTTGGCAAACAACTACAATGAGCCTAGCTGGGATTTTAAAGTACAACTATTAATTATATGCCTTGTGCTAAACATTGATGAATTTCTTTGTGGTAGAAAATATGTGCACATTTCTTCTAGGCATTAAAACCTTTTTTCTTTGGTGCTGGTAATTAAAAAACAAGGACAATATGACTGGCAGAATGCAGTGTTTTTTTTCTTTTTCTAAGAAGACATAATTTATAAATTAAAAGCACTATGTCTCAGCCAAGAACAAGTTGGTCTTCTGAACTATGGCATGAATGTCATCAATGAAAATGAAAGATAAAAGATGAAAAGCATCTTCTTTTTCAGTTAGAACGAGCATTTTGCTAGTGTATTCAAATTGCACAGAGAGGAGTCCGTAACCCTTCCTCACTCACTCGGACAAGTGGCCGGGGTGATCCTGACTCCTTGAGAGCAGCCTCCCCAGGAACACACCCAGACCACTGACGCTCCGAAGATGAACACAGGGAACATCCCAGGAGTGCCTGTGTTCATCTGGGCAGGCCTTGTCTCTATAAACAAAATCAGACAAATAGGAGGGTGGGTGAAGGACCTGCTAACAAGCACAAACAAGTAAATAAGTTCTTAGAAATACACTTTGACTTTACAAATTAGTAACCATCCAAAAGAGGAAACAAGGGGTGCTTTCCACCGTTGCTGTGGATATGGCCAATATCTGCACCCCACATAACATTTCCTACAATAAAGACCATCCAAAAGTAAGGTGCCTTTTCAGCATTGGTTTAAGGATCTCTGCATTTCTTTTGCCACTAAAAGCCCTCCTGTCTTCCTCTTTCACCTCCCTTCCTTATTCTAATATTGGTGAGAGGTTGATCTGAGTGAAATCTAAGCCATGAAGTAAAAGCAAAGATTTCAAACAGTTCAGGTCCCACCGAGCAGCCTTTTCAAGGGAGCAACCGAGAAAACACAGGGAGTGGAAGGAGTGCAGGTCCACCTTTTTCAGTGGTAATCTGATCTTAGATCGATTTAAATAAATCATGAATTAATCCATTCTTAAACAGAGCCCAGTGTCTGAGAGTTGGATTCAGTGAACTACTTTCCATGTTATCAAGGTGCATACTCTAAGCTGATCGAGTTTAATGGTACTGGAAGGGTTGGGCTGGTTGGGGATTTTTAACAAATATAAATTTTAAAAGATTTTTATTAGTTTGTGAATTGACTTGTCAGGGTTGCTCCAAAACTAATCTTAGTGTTAGAAGCTTGAAACCCTGACTCTGAATCTACAGCTTTGCCTTTTGTTCTCAGTCCCCACAAAAGGAGGTTGCAGTTCTCATCTCTTGAGTCGATGGTTTAGGTGTTTCTGCTCTGCTGTGGCCATGGAGGATAGAGCTGTGCAGTTAATTCTCTCCTATAGTTATTTTATTTATTTCGATGACACTGTTATTCTGTCTTCTGCCTGTCAGTAATTCAACAATCTCTTTATCTGGAAGCTAATTAAGAGTTGGGCTGGCTGAGTTCTTTTCAATTAAAAGCAAAGCAAACATGATATTCTGTTTTTAAAACTATGTCCCTAAACTTTAAAAATCTCAGTGAAAAACTAGGTTTTCTAAGACCTCTCCCCACTCCCATTTTTGTTCTCTTTCCCTGTTTCCTGTCCCTTGTTTCAAGATTTAATTTATTGTTGCCAGGGACAAAACTGGTGGGGAAAAAAGTACAGAGAGCTGGGAAATAAAACATCTTTTTCAACTCTCCCCACACAAGTGCCTGTCTTTCAATCAGTGCAGGTTAGAACTAGCTGCAGATGCGTTTCTGTGGCCCCAGTATGCCTGCACCGTGCGAGCACCTCTGCCCTCTTCTTGATATTTTTAGCCCTGCTTTTCTTTGGTGTATCTCTGCTCTTCCTCTGCACTAGAGGACAGCGTACCTTCCTCTGTGGTTCGCCGGTTTTCACTGCCCTTTCCTGACCCCTGGCATTTTTTCCTAGAGGCAGTAGGATGAATTTGACTGGTATTCAAGCTCCGGGCACGACAGTGCCGTAAGTCTCTGATGACACTGGGTATCACAGGAACTGCTGAGAACTCTGCTAGCGCTTTTGAGAGGCCTGATTATGCAGTAGGTGTCTTGCTTTGTGTCCATATGCTGTGTACTAAGGGGGAGCTGAGCCAGAGACGAGTTAATCTCAGCTCTTGAGCCATTAGAACAGCCAGAGCCCGGATGGCAGAGTGTATTGCCTGGGGCCATCCTCCCGCTTGGCATCTCCAGCCTGCCGCGGCCTCGCTAATCCCGGCTGGGTGAGCGCGCCTTGCCCCAGGACCGAGGGAAGGAAGCAGAGTCCGCCTTTGCCTGCACTGCCGCTGGAGCCCTTTGCTAATGGCAGGAACGGCAGCAGTGCTGTGTCCCACCTCTCCTGGGACAGCAAACGGCGTGGGAGCTCAGCTGAGCACTGCGTGCTGGGAGCCCGTGGTGGGTGACAGACAAATCCAGCAGCGACTGATCGTGATCTCTCTTCTTCCAGAGGGACCCGTGGTGGCAGAATGTGTCTGGCTCCTCAGGAGGAGGAAGAAGATGGGGTGGTGGGGAGCAACCCTAACCTCATTGCGGTTTTTTTTTTTCCTTCCTAAATTGTTGCTAATTTCCGAAACCTCCAGAGATGTCTTGATTAAACACGGAAATAGTGTCACAGGTCCTACAGCTGCCAGAAGAAAAATGAGATTATGAGGAAAGTTGTGGTTTTGTTAGTGAAATACTTCCCCAATGTGATTATTTCTGTGTAGTTATTTGGGTGGTTGGAGTGTGCATAGATTTAGAGTACAGAGAGCACAAAGCCATCAGACCTGCCAGGAATTTCCCACAGAGCTGCAGCTCTGTCTTTTTCCAGGACAAGAGGCTACAAATGCTTCTGGAAGCACTGTTCTGTTTGGGTATTTCATTTGTTTGTTTTTAAATCTGACAGTGAATTCAAAATATGTACTTAGAGCAGGAAGTGTTCTCTCCAGGACTAAGAACACAGTTGCAAAGAAAATAAATAGGAAACATAATATGTAAGTTTTCATTCACTGTTCCTACAGAGAGATCCTAGCATCTTTTGGGTGGCTTTTTTCCCCAGAAAATAAAGGTTTAATTTTACTGTGATGAAAAAGAAGACAGCTCTTCCACAGCAGTTGTATTATTTAGGCTGCTTCTTTTAATTTCTGCTGTTGCATGAGCTGACTGGTTTTTTTAGGGTGCTTTAATGCAAAGTTTGAACTAGAAAAAGTGACCTTGTTATGAGAATACCTAGCAGACATTGAATATGCCAGCAGGACTATCCTAGTAAAGTTAATGGCTTGAAAATTCAATTTGAAATGGTACTTTGATTTAAAAGAATTTATCTTTGCAGTAAATTCACATTTGAATAACGTGGTTGATTCTACCAGCAGAAGTATTAGAAAGCAGTGGTGTTTATATATCATACTCCTGCGGCTTCTAAGGTAGTTGTCTGGCACAATGCAAAAAAAGAAAACAGAAGATAAAAGGAGAAATTGGACATTTGAAATTCAGCTGCAGGATTTCTGATTTCTCTTTCTTTTTTTTTTTTTCCTGGGTGTAACTAGGTAACTCCCATTGCAGATCTTTTACATTTGTCTGATAAGCCATCAATTGACTTCAGTCTGACTGTTTTTGACCAATACTGAACTGTGGACTGAATCTTTCAGGGATATGTGAGGAAATGTATAAGGATAATCAAGCAAGAATTCAGCTGGATTTGACCCATTTAAAGAACACATAGACAATAGAAAACTGGGAAAACGCAATTTGGTATCTGAATGCATTTAGGGTTTTGAGATGCTGGTATGAGACTTCTCTGCTGTTCGAGCAATGTTTCTTAGCACCAGTTTGTTACCTACAGAGGAGGTCTTTTTCCGTCTGTTTTTCCCTATTTAATGGCTTATTTGAAAAAAAATAAGAATCTGTATTTGAAAGACCCAGCAGGCTCCACCTGCCACACTGGCACAACCTGCTGGAACAGCAGCACTTCAGACTAAGTAATGCTTTTATAGCCAGTACTCAGCAAACTGCTTTTCTGAGCCAGCCCGCGACTCTGCGCGCGGGGCAGCAGGCAAGGGGTTATGTGAACTTGCCTATGTTGAGCACAAACATGTCACAGCCAATTTTAATCCTTAAGCCTGCTTTTGTTTTGAAGGTTCTTGTTTGCTGCAGGTATCTAAATTTAGCCATATTTTTGTCAGCTAGAACTTATGTTAGAGAAAAGAATGCTAGCAAATCTCAGCAATGTCACACTTCATTAGTCATGCAAGCACTTAAAAGCAAGGTTAGAAACACAAAATTCTGGAGATTTGTGGTGGCAGTTGTTTAAAAATGCCACACTGAGCTTTTTAGGATTTACCTTCTGAAAATGGACCAAGTTAGAGCATTAAATTTCATGAACAATGCAGCTTTCTTAAGTTTGGAAAAAGGAATATTTAAATCCTGAAGAAAAGCTTCACTGGACATGTATGCTCCTCTTTCTTTGCAACATTTGCAAGTCGCTTGCATTCTCTTCCAGGTTCAAAGGCAGAAAATAGTATTTGCTGACAACCTGATTTTCTCTCTGGTAGTGGCTGCGGGCTGCTTGGGCCCTGCAGATAAGCTCGGGGTTCTCCCAGCATCCCATTCTGAACGTCCTTTCCCCTTTCTGCTGCTGCAGTCGGGGCTGGCTCGGCTGCTGCCCTGCCCGGGTGGGCAGGGGGAGGGCACAAGTCACACCACACTGAGAGGCAGCAGGTCCCACACACGACACCTCTCTAACAGAGCCAGGGCCGTTATTTCTGTTGGTGAGATCTGTTGTTCAAGCAGCTGTATATAAAAATTTAACTTGCATCTATTGATGTGCATTTCCTGCAGTGTGCTCTTGAAAAGAGAGAAGTTCCTCTCACAATCACACTTATTTTTCTTTTTTAATATAGCTGTATGGAATTAACAGGAGGTATTAAAAACCAGAGTCTTTATTCCCTGGACTTTTTCCATTTTATTACCTTTTTTCTACTTTTGACCTTTGGCCACTTGAAAATTTGGTAAGAGAAAACCTTAAAAAAATTATTTCTTAGTAAAAACATGCACAGGAAGTTCCAGTTACATAGCAAAAAAGCTGAGCTATTTTAACATAATATGGAAATCACATCCTTCTTGTGATAGTGCCACTCCGCAACAATACTCCTGAGCATCCTGCGGTTTGGTCCAGTTTCCAGGCAACCTTTGTGTCCTGTGATGCTTGGCTTGGGAAAAGAGGCATCACACGCACCAAAGGGGCAGTGTGCTGCCACTGCGTTTGTGACACGGATGCCTCAGAACATTCCAACCCTCCTTTCACACACACAGCGACCTGCCAGCTGCTGGCCCGGGGAGCACCACTCTGCAAAGGGAGTGGCTGAGCAGTTACCTGAACAGCTCTCCAGGAGCCAGTTGAGCAGAGGGATCCTCTCTCGAGCTGGGCTTGAGCAGGAGGGTGAAAGCACTCCCTGGCAGTGGTGCAGAGGGGACGGCCAGACAACAGTGAGCCTGGCTGGTGGAAGGGCAGAGCCAGCAAGGGAACCAGAGATGGCAGGGAGGCCCCACAAAGCTGCTTTAGCAGGCAGCAAACATACGGCCAAGGGAAAAATCATGTGTAGGAAGGTTATGTTAGGAACTTGTTAGCTGTTGTCCTCTTAAAGCTGCATTTAACCAAAGGTCTGAGTGGAAAACTTCTGGGTAAATCCCTATTTATCCACACTACAGTTGTTACAGAAATAATTCAGAGGAAATTAAGTACATAACCAAGTGTCCTGACTTTGTTTCTCAGTTGTGAATGGCACCCAAGCAGTCTGTCCTCACAGCATGTGACAGTCAAATGGAGCAGTGGTTTTACATCTATTGGGAACTTCAACAGCTCTCAAAGAAAATATCCGAGGCATCATTACTAGCGTTGTCTTCATTACACTGGCAGTTGCAAAGCTAAATGGAAATGGATTCACAGATTATTCTAAACCAGAAGATACTAGAAACATTTTCGGCCTGAAGACTTGATACCTCCTGTCAGGAACAATATTTGGTTTGGCATCTCATTGCAGGGGTTTGGAGATCGGTTTTTCCTTTAATAGCATCTCTATTTCTATAGACTCAAAAATACGGATTCTTTCATAAAAGAGCTTTTTTCATAACACCTAGACAAGTTTATACAAGTTGTCCTGTCTCCAAATTGTATGATACGTTACTGATATTACGGAAAACTTCTCTGCTTTTCTCTGGGAAGGGAAGATATTGTGTGGCTCTAAATTGTACAAATAGCTATCTGTGTCAGTGCAGTGCTCTGGCGACAGAATCACATTTCTAATTGGAATAATCCATTTTGGATTATTGTTGAATAATGGGTGGGAAATTATCCACCTTTTTCAGCAGAGTTGTACGTTCTCAGTGGTGATATGTCTGTTTATTTATTTGATTTCACAAAGTATCCAATTCTGAACTCATAAAATGTCTACCAATACAGAGAGCACTCAGAATTTAAAAAGATAAAGGGTTTCAGAAGCAGAAGTCTCTAGAGTTCTGTCTACAGACTGTACACAGAGTATAAAATAAACCCTATACAGGGTGTAAATACAGAATGGTCACCTGGAAATAAAAGGCATTTTGAAGGTAGTGTTGTTAGATTGGATTTGTGCCGAAGTCAGAAGTATCAAGAAATAAAATCAAAATTCCACTGTTTCAAGGGTGGGTTTTTTCCCTTTTCTCAGCTTTCCCCCTTTTCTACAGCTGCTAATTTTACAAGCTATTCTGCTTCCAGGAACAGCAAATGTGAACCATAAACATCAATGAATTGCACTTAACATGGTTCCCAGAACAGATTTCTGAAGGCACCACAATGTGAAGTTGTGGGTAATTGAGGCCTCGAGGCATTCTTGTCCCTTGATCTTTACCTGGTTATAGAACCTCATCTTCTGATGCCAAATCCCATTAGGATACCCCAAAATGACAGATGGCTCTGCCTAACTGCCAGTCGGCACAGATGTGATCCTTGGTTTTGGATAAACAATAGGACTCTTTTTCACATGTAGTAACCTAAATTTTCCTGGCCAGAGCGTAGCTGCTCTGTGACAACGCAGGTTGCTCTGTATAAATTCAGAGCAATGTGTATGAGTGTATGCAGAGGCATGTCTGTAAAATTTCTGTGAGGCAGAACTACAGATCTGGGCCCTGGGAAAGCTGTACTAACGTAAGACAAGGTGTGAACTTTAAACCACTCACTTTTCCAATGTAATTCCTCCTGCAGAGCATCCTGACCACCGAGTTCTGCTGTAGGTAAGCTGGAGAGAGTGTGTCTGTGAGAGAGAATGGCATGACAGCAGTGACTGAAACACAGCAGCATAACACAGGACACATTCCTCTACAGACCGGTCCATGGGCTAATCTAAAAATGTGTATATATTATTCAGATAGCTAAATGTTTTATTAAACATTTTAAGTGTAAATGCATCCTCACAAAACGACTCAAGCAGACCATTTAGCCTTCCTATTATACAGTTGGTAAACAATAAATATTAATACAAAGCAATAATTTCCACAGGATATGGTACCTTGCTGTTAAATGTATTCTGCATGACTTTTATTATTGCTATTAGTGACTTCTCTAGCTGAGAAGTAGCAAAACTGAATAGTCTAGAGGAAGCACAGCACAGAGGAAAGGGCATCTTTAGAAGGCAAAAGAGTTCCTACATGAGTGGGTACAGGAGTAGTTCATGGTGTTTATGTACTTTACTCCTGCCATTCATGTAGGATTTGATGGTTACTCTGGATCAGTGTTTATATCCAAGGCTGTTTGCTCACTGAAAGCACAGTTCACCACATCTGTGGACTCACATCCGTATGCATTCCCAAAACCCGGCGTTCTCGGCTTCTCAGTTCTGAGGCTGAGACAGATCTATTCAACTTTCAGAAATGTGAAGCCACCTTAACCCCCCGCTTCAGCTTCTCTGTTTGTCTCCACCTGAACAATGAGAAATCAAAGAACTCAGACTTTGCTTCTTACTTGAAAATTTAGACACTGTGGTGCAAGTTCCCAGGAGCATTTCTCAGACTGCAGTCACTGCACCTCTAGTGTTTCTGGAAATCTACTGGAATATTATTTTTACAATAACCATAAACCCTTTCAGTCTGCTTTCCCTGTACTGCAAACAGCAGAATGGCTCCTCACAAACTGCCGTGTGACATCCTGCTTGTGCTGCTTGGGGACAGCTGCTCTGAGCAGAAGAACTTGTTCCAGATTGGTGTGGAAAGCTAAGCTGTAAGGGCAGTGACAAAAAGGCCATAGCCCTAGTCAGGATACTGTGGAAGCTGAGGAAAAATTTCAGTCTGGAAGAATTCCGTGAAGTGTTTGGTAACTCCCGGAGCCATTACTCAATATGTAATTTTAAGGTTTCTACCAATGCAGTACACAATGATTAATTCATAAAAGGTTTCTAATCCCACCTTAGAATAATTTGCAACACTTGTGCTGATGTTCAGGTGAGATAGATGAACTTTTCATTTACTAAGAAAATCAAGTGTAGATTTCTCTCAAATTTGAAAGGGAGGAAAGTAGGACAGCATTAGTAGCTGATAGACAACCAAAATTGTATTGGTCAGCTCTGCTGAGGAATTGTTTGGACTGAATCCTGCTTACATGTGAGGAAAAGAAAAAATTTGAACATAACAAATCTTGGTGTCTGAAAAAATAAAACTATCATATTATAAAAAACCTAGAAAGTCTGTTTCAAAAACCGTTAAAAATTAGTACATTGCTGATAGTGTTTCCATCACCGATGTAGTGAATTCTGGATATCCCCTTTGTGTCTTTCTTAGACGTCACAAATATGCTGATTTCATGCACAAGGTGAATGAAATATCCTCTAGAGAGGGTAAGTGAGTACATGTAAGTGTTGGACCTGAGGTTATCCAGTGCCTGGGCCAGGAGACATCCACACACCCCAGCTCCAGCACAGGATGCTCCTTGCATTAGAGTCCTGGCATCCTCATTGTGTGTCTCTGTCCACAAATTCTATTGTGTTTTCTTCTTCAAACGCTTCCTGGGTCATCTTGACAAGTTGCTCTGTTTGTTAGAGCAGCTAAAAATATTTGTAGCTGGGAATGGAAACTGTGCCTCTTCTCAGCATGGTGTGAGTCACTCCTTTGTGGAGCACTTGGGCGCCAGGCTCAGCGTGCAGAGCTGTGCACGTGTCGAGTGCTCGCCCCGTGGGGCCGTGGGGCTCAGGTTGTGTCCACTCAGCAGGGGAAGGACCAGCAGAGTTTGGCCATCCAAAGCTCTCACATGGATGTACAGAGGGATTAAGAAAATAAATCATAATACCCATTGCACCAACCAACGCTAGGTTCTGAGACAAGGAACTCCTTGATGCTTTTGTGGCTGGTTTTGCTGGGCTCGGCAGCCTTGGCTTGCTATAGGGTTGGCCTCAGTGAAGATAACAGAGGGGAAGTGCTCACAGTTTGACCACGGTTCTCTTGTATGGACCTGGCTGCTGTCTAGGGGCTGGGAAAGATGGGGCTGGGTGGGGAAGCCTTTGGAAAACACAGGTTCTGCAGGGCAAGTGTGTCCCACCAGTACCTGAAGGGCACCCACTGTAGCAGTCAGGCAAGCAGAGATGCCCTGTGGGAAGGGGACGTTAACTCTGGCACAAACCCCAGCTTTTACTGCAATAGAAGCAACACACAGAATGCCCTTCCTCCTCTTCAGTTTCTATCTCTACCATGAGAAATACCCACTTATTGGAATGGTTGTTATTTACATATTTCCTAATTTTTTAGCAACTTCTTGCTTTGACATATTCAGCTAAATGAACTGGGGGAAACTTGTATTTGTTTACTTGTTCTTTTAGAGATAAAACACCTCTGTGCCTCAGCCTTTGAAATACTGTGAGTGATGGGGTTTGAAAGTGAATTTAGAAAATATTCCGAATTAAATATTTATGTTTAAGCTTTTACAAGGCAATCTGAATAAGCCTTTGGGTTTTTTTCCACAGCAGACTTAATTGTGCTTAGCCATATATACGAGTTTGATTCCCTAGCTACAAAAGCCTTCTGTTGTTTTTTGTGGAAAGTTTAGGCCCTCTGTAATCTCTGTGCTAAGGTGTTGAGCTAGGATAAAATTAAGAGGGTTTTGCCTGTGAATTACACTCCTGAAGTGTTACAGTGTAGATGAGTCCAGAGACCGCAAGTCTACATGGCTGTAATCCCTGGTAGTTCAGAACAGGTTAAATGCACAATATTCTCACTAAGTATCTTGTGCAGGTTGTGATATTGACTGTTCCAGGCTTCTCGGTGCTGGGAGACTGAGTGGCGAGGGGGTAACACAGGTCAGGGGACTGACAAAGGGCAGATGATGCCGTGCTCTGCAGAGGGAGTGCAGACGGCCAGAGAGGAGCTGCACATCCCTGCTGACAACAGCAAGAGAGAAATCTGTGCCGTTTTGCACTTCCCTGCCTGTCCTCAGAGAACACAAGCATGTGCTGGTTTTCAGGAGCAAGGATAAGAAATCGGGGAGCAGAGGCTAAAACTGTGCATTCTGCTGGGAGCAAGCAAGAATCCACTAGATGTCCTTCATGTTCACATAAATGACACCGACAGATTTCACTGAAAGGGCTGAAAGGTGTTTGCAGGAGGTGAAAGAAGACACAGCAATGCATGGATCTGTGAGCACCTCGGGGTTCCTTTCTGCATGAAGTGAATTCATCTATGGTAGTGAGTGGCTTGCTCAAAAATGTGACCTACGTCCCTGGAAAATTGTTTTCCCTGGTTAAAACTACTCTTTAGATTGCTGAAACCAAAAACTAACCCTTTTCAGAGGCTGATTATGTATTACAGTAATGTTTACAAGTTTTAAATGGTAGCTGGGGTTTTTTTACATACTTCAGTTTATAATATATTATTGCTTATGTTGACTCAGGCCACTAGGAAATTAGTGTGGATGCAGGGAGTTTCCCAGACACAGTCTGATGGAAAGCTGATGTTCATTAAGTGGTGAAAGAAGGAAGTTCAGGTTCACGGTTTGGATGAGGAAGATGGCATCGATGTCACTGAAGTAGATGATCTTTAGAATTATTAATACTCATATTATTAGTAGTTATTAATAACCCCTTCTTTGAGACATGATGAGATGGGCATATTGTTCAGACAGCTTGAGATCTCTAGCTGTGTTCACAGGCTGGGGAAAGTGTTTGTTACCAAATGCAGAGTTGTAGGCGAAGAGGAGTCAGGTGGAATTGGTGACATTTATGTACTGAAAAGCAAAATATTAGACCTTTTTACTGGTTCTCTAGACAGGCTATGGAGAAGTTGATGGTGAGTATGGCATCTAATTATGCCGTGGATAGTGCTGGTGAGGGGGTTGTCCATGGTGCTTAGTTTATGGATGTAGGGCCTATGCATTAATGCTTGGAGCATTAGTCATGGGAGTGGGCAGCTGGAACGAGCAGTGCTCAGTGGAGAACAGATATCTCTAGGAAGACAGAAAACACTGCTCCTGATCTGCTGTTCTGTGCTGGACTGGTGCTTACACCTTCTTCTTTCCACCCAATTGCATTCCAGGCCTAACAGGAGAACTGAGCTTAGGAAGAGAAGGGCAGGAATGGGAAGGATGGAGAAGTCAGAGAAGAGAAAGTGGGAATTGCTGAGGAGTTGATTCTTGGGCAATGCCTGCTCAGTGTACTATTAATTCTATCAGATTTTTAGTATCAGAGGTTTACCAGGTCCTTTAGTGCCATTTCTAACTACTGCATGATCTTAGCAGAAATACAGGCAGATGCTTTTACAGTTTCACACTTGGCTATTTTTTGTCTTTTTTGAATGGGGAGGGATGAAGAATTTTAGCAGCCTACACATCTTAGCAATGAGACCAGACTCATTGCTAAGAGACCAAGGCAGTGGTGTGATGCACTGTTGAAGTGCAAGGGCAAAATTAGTATTAGTTATGCCATGGCAAAGGTGTGTGATGAATTATACCTTCTAAGAAAGCACTTTATATACACTGGATTTCGAGTACTTTCGTACTTTATGCCTGTTTTTAAAAATGATTGATTAATCTGACATTATGTGAAAAAACTGTGTCTGTGCTGTTCCTCTGTTATGTTACAGGAACAATATCTCAACTTAATGGAATGTATGGCAAGTGGCAGAGCTGCTGTGGCCATATTCAACAGAAGAAAGTTGAAAAATAGACATGAGCTTCTGGTTGGTATAAAACAGGCTTGGGGAAGAGAAGGACCTCAGAGTAAAGACAAGTTGAAGAAGACTGAAGGATGGGTATGGTAAAACAGGAATTCAAACAGATGTGGCAATTTGTTTTACAACATAACCATAAAATGCCACTTAAAATGCCTCATTTGTATTCTGTGTCAATGTAATAGATGTAAATCTTTCACGGAGTTACTAAATATACATTTCTGTTGGCAAGTACAAAAAGCATATGATCAATGGGAGAATCTAGCAGGGATTTTGTGTTGTCAGGACAGCATGACTGAACTTTGTGGGACTGGATCACTCAAGTCCTCCATTTTAGGCCATTCATTCTGCCTCTCTTTTTGACATTTTATCACTTCGCAGCATTTAAACGTCTGTTTTCATCTTGTAAGTCATAGTAACTGGTTAGTGACATGTCTGCTTTTGGCACTCATTTGCTCACTGCAGAGAGGTCCCATCCATCTCGCACAGAGATGTTGTGGCTCTAAATAAGGCCTTCTGCTCACTGATCTGCATTAGGAAGTGTCTCCCTCCCTATGAATGTGGGTATTGCTGCAGCTGAAACTACTATTTGTCAGGATTAAGGGAAGCAAAGGGTAAGATAAATTTCAGCTTAAAAAGGACTTGTCTGAAAAGACACAAGAGATATCAACAGTTACTAAGATTTCAGATTTTCTGTGCAGTAACCCTGTAAAAACAATGTGTGACACTATGAGTGAGTCTCACAGTGGCTTGCCAAATCCACTTGTGGTTCTGCTTGAAATTCAACTTCCAAATAAATTCCAGACATTTCAAGAAAAAGTGCTGGTGGTGAGGATTGCAGTAGTTCCAAAGAATGATTTTCAACCTCCAGTTCTGTAGGGGAGCTTTGTCAATCTACTTGTAATAGGTTGCTCATTTAGGGATTAATCAGTTCTCTCCCCTGGGAAGATTATGTTCTCTTCATTTTTGGCCCTTTTTCCCTGGAGCATTATATAAGAAGTGAGATAGTCTCACAGTGAAGCATTTTACCTGTATTACCTGAACATTGGGAACAAGAGCCTTACCATACCTGCTACTGGGGCCTGCCCTCTGCAGTCAAGGCAGGAAACTGGTCCAGCATTCGCTTCCACGTAAAAATCCTAACTAACTTCTGAGTTGTAAAATTCCCAAATCCTGCTTTTTCTAGGAAGTGAAAAGTTATCATTCTAGGAATAGTTTAGTGCTGCTAAAAAGAAGTTGGCATCTGGAGAAGTATTGGCACAGATTACATTTTTCTAGGTTCTCCTTGAGTTTTAATCATTACAGTATTTAGCAACACTGCCTTGTCCAGAAATAAGCACAGCCTTCCTTGTATTTGGATATACATTTCTCTGTGTTGTGCTAATCTGAAACATTCTTAATCTTGAACAGTTTTTACAACAGATTTAATACTTTATTTGCTGTAGTAGAGAAAGGTTAATTTTCTCCTTTGAAGTTGTCTGCCTAGTGGGGAGGCAAAGCTCCCTTCATTTGCCATCCGTATGAAGATTTAGTTCAGTGGTCATTTGCTTAGAAGACCGGGGTAGAGTCTGTTCATCCCTTAGGACCTGTAGTTTTCCTGTTCGCTCATACTACACCCCAACCACTGACCTTTGAAGTCTCACTTAAGAAGCCTGTCATTCTGAGATCAAAACTTAGACCTGTTGTGAGAAAGTTCGTGTTTCTCCTTCCTATTCTCTCTCTGCTTCCTATTTTACCATGACGTATTGTGAAAGCCTGACACTCATCTCGCAGAGCAGTCAGTTTACAGTGCTGCTGTGAGGTACTCCATCTCTGAGCAGTGCCATGTGTATTTGTTTCCTTTCTGTTTCTGGAGGAGTGTGTATTTCTTGGATCTGCGTTCTGTATCTGGAGGAGTGTGGATGTGTAAACTGCTTTGCTTTGCAGTGGTTGCCCACAAGTACTGCTCAGGCACATGTTCTCCAGCTGCTCTGGCTGGCTGACAACGAAACACAGCAATGAAATAACGAACTGGTCATTTGCCTAGAAATCCAGGGGTGCAGGTATCTACCTCGGCAGACTTTAAACCCATATGTGGTGCATCTGTCTGTAATCTCCTCTTATCTGCCTCTTGTTTTCTCCTTCCCTAGTCATTCCTTCCACTGATTCAATACTCAAATAGATAACTCTCGTGCTTTCACATCTTCTCCTTTCTATATTGACTGTTTTCCAACAGACTGTTGTTTCCACCGCTGCTCACAGGACATTTGGTCCTTGGGGCAGCTTGTGTAATGTCTCCCAGTGAACTCTTTCATCTTGTTGAACTACACTAGCAAGCCTTTTCTGGTGCCAACTAATTCTCTGAATACTTAAGCTAAGTTATCTGCCAAGAGTGGTGTTAGCAAAAGAAGAATATTGCAAAACCTAGAAAATAAGTCAAAATAGAGTTATCTTCTGAAAAACAGTACTAAATAAAACCTCATAGAGCTCCTTGTTTATTCCCTCTCATGACTTATGAGTTTATTGATATTAAAGTTTAAATAACTTTCTCCAGTTATTTGTTGTGGTTGGGTCTCGTTTTTTTGCCTCTAAATAACACAACTAAAGGAGTTAATTCTTCCGTGATGATGGAAAGTGGAGTTGTTGTGACTGTAGGCTTAGGATTTGTTTTTCACTGAGGTGTCCATAGGTGGCCGTGTCTACAGTATTTGAGAATTGCTCTGAAGAATTACAAAGTTGTATCTTTTAAGAACAACTTTCTTAGAATTTCAGTCTGAGTGTAACATATCCTGTTTTACTTGTACGCCTTTTCCAGACACCTTGCTAAAAATCTCCAGACGGAGTTCCACTGTCTGAAGTGGGTATAAATCTGTTTTGCAATTTCAATAACAAAGAGGAAGAGAGAAAGAACATAGAAACAACAGATGAATATTTGTGGCAACACAGCTAGACTCTGGAGCTACAAACACCCTTCCTGGGGTTTCCTGGATGGTGTCAGGCAGGCTGATGTTCTCTGTGTGAACCTGCTCATGCAGTTCAGAAACTCTCTGGCAGATAGCCATTATTTTTGCTGCACATATATGCAACTTCAAGCACCATGGGCTGCTTGATATGCAAAAATTATGCATAGACCTTGGATTCTACATGTTAAGTAGGAACTAGGGGTTTATCCAGCATTGCAGACACTGATCAAATTGTACAAGTTTTATGAACTGTACTTTCAACTACAAACAACCTGTGTTTCCTCTGGTTTCCAATTTTGCCTCCTGTCTGAAAAACCATCTATCAAGAGTTAGGTCACTATTAGGTAAAGGGCTACAAAAATTTCAGGGACTGAATCTGTGAAACTTCCAAACCTTATACACACCCCCACGCCCTAGACTCTCTTTGTATTTCAATCTCTCATCCAGCATGCAATGCACAGTGTAGATGACTTCATCCTGGCCAGTCTGAGATGTCCTTAGAATGATCATGAAGCAATTATAATGGCACTAGGCCCCTCCTCCCTTGCCTGACCTGCTCCCCAGGTCCTTGGTCCTGATATGACAAGAGAACATCCGTGGGCAAGGGCGTCAGAATTCACTCAGAATTCAGTGGACAAGACTGCAGCCCAGCACCATCAGTCAGGTGCAGCACAGCTGTGCTCTGACAAGAAGTGTGCGAGCTTCAGGGAGGTCGGCAGAAATAACAAATAATGGTGGCCTTACGTGGTATCTTTGTGGCCTCACTGCTGTTAAAGGATTTGAGACCAACAGCCAAGTGCTGTGCTAGAAGCCTTTCTAGACTTCAGCAGGAGAGGAATGCAGGGGTACAGGGCACTTCTACTGCCAATGGATGAGGAAATTCTCTAGCTTGTAGCTAAAGCTGCCTCAGTTCTTTACAGGAACCTTAGCAGCCCGTGTTGTTACCCACAGTAATATATTTGAGTTGATATTTGTGTGTTATATTTGAGTCGGTATTTATGTATTAGTGCAGGGCCCGTTGGGGGCTGGAAAGACAACAGAGAGCTCAATAAGAAAGAAAAATCAAGCAGATTGGAGGAAATAAGTAAAGAGTAAGTAAACAGTATATTTTACTTTTGTCTTGTATGTAAATCTCTGGGAAATAAATGCAGTAGCCTGCTCTGTCCTTGTGTCTTACAGTGATGAGAATTAGCCCAAAGCAAACTTAGCAGAGAAATCACATGTTGTTAGTATTTTCATATTTTTACTATTCCTAGAAAGACTGAAGGCTTGGGCAACATGAAGGAAGGAACAATGATATATTCTGCTTTTCCCCTGGCTAGATGTTCCTCAGCAAACTTAAATATATTGACCAGGCAATTATAGGGCAGAGACTACTCCAAACAGATGCCTTATTTTAACATTCCAACAATTATTCTAATTCTGATTCAAGTGACATTTAAATATGCTTAATCCTGAATTTTTATGCATTATTTTGCATACCACAAAAAGATGCAAGCAAATGTACTGTAAACTGCAGATTTTATGTCTTTAACTTCTGGGCCATGTAGTAATTTGTTTTGCTTTCACCACAAAGCATCATTGGTTTGGTATCACTTTTTCACTAGCTGGTTTTAAAGCATATTCTTAATCTCAAGCTGCATTTGCTATAAAAACAAAATTACTCCTGAGAAGGAGTATTAAACTGTGTTTCTTGGTGTTATGTGCTTTTCATCTTCAAGAAACACACTGTTAATCTGAGGGAAATGTTAATCTTTCGGTGTACACAAACAGCAAATCTTTTTTCTAATTTCATACTTAAAGATAATAGGCTGATTCACACTGGAAGCGGTGAAGCCTGAAAATGAAATAGGTTTAAATTTACAGTTAAGCAGACTATTTTATGTTTTGTCTTGCTTTAAAGAAAGATTCATGGCTATTTACAAGTAATTGTGCTCACAGAGTAAGTAATTTACGTAGTTATATATCTTTTTCCCTGATTAGAGCTTTAGTTTCTTTTCCAAATCTTAAACCAAAAACAAGGTTTAAAAAAATTAGAATTGGAAGGCTAAATGCAGAAACTGTATCAAAATGAAGTGAACTGTCAGGAATCTATGAATATAAATAGTTTTTAGCAAAAACACGTTATCAAGGAGTTCTCTCCGCTATATTTGGCATTTTTGGAGCAAGAGTGTTGGTGTTTTATCAAAGAACAGCTCTGTGAAAAGGGAGAGTTTGTGGACCCTCAGCCTGGAGTGTCCTTGAAACAAATATAGGAAATCTGAAAGGTGTACTCATGATACTGTGGCAATATCCAAAAAAACCAGGATTTTTTAAAATGTTTTTGGAGCACACATCAACCAAAAAGCTGTAAATAATCTACAGGAATGCTGAACTGTCACAAAATTATTTATGATGAAAGCAAAGTTTATAAAATATTCATCTTTTTTTTTTATTCATGTAAGACAGTAAAATTAAACAAGGTGAGCAGCACACCCATTTTCTCCTGCTTACCCTCTTACTGCCTAATAATGCTGAGGAAGAGGCGGACTGGGAGCATTCCAGTTACAGCTCTGAACACAATTTTATATCATCATGTCTCAGACTCTCTCAAATTTGTACTTAACCTGATAACTTGGCCTACAAAGCAGGTGCTCCCCCTCAGCCACAGACTATTAAAGACAGAATTACAGGCTCATCTTTGTGAAGAAGGAGCCGTGGTTTGGAGCAGGAGCTCATGCCTGGATGTGCAGTCCTGTGCTGTCCTCACTTTCCAGAACTTTGGTTCCAGTTAAGAGGGATGGCATGAAAAATGTGGAATGTGGGGTCAGACTCCCAGGTGATACATAAGGCAGATCTCTTCAGGTACTGAAATATAGTGGAACTGTGGGGTATTTTTGGTCACAGACTGAATTCTTAAAAGTTTATTCAACAGCTAAGCAGCAGCTGCTGTTGCCATTTCAAGCGTGATGCCTTGCACTTTAACCATCGTTCTGCTTCAGCAAAATGCTCCCTGCTCTAAGAGCTCGCCACGGCTCTGTGTGAGCTGAGAAGCACCACAACACATCCACTGGGTTTAGGGGCAGAAATTCTCACAGGAAGATGGGCTTGCAGGCATCTAAATTGACACTGGTACTTCTTACCTGTGACCCTTGAAGAGGTGTCATCAAGGAGCATCTGCATGTGCTGTAAATTGCTTTCAGACTGGCCTAACTGTGAGCATCGGGGCAGAAAACAAGGGTGAAAAGACACCCAGAGGTGGAGGTTTGGGTAAAGCCCACAGCTGAATGCTGAACAGTTTCTCCCTTCAACTAACTCCAACATGGGGAAAAAACCCCACACAAACAAAAAGAAGGCTCGCTTAGGTGGGTTCCTGTTTGTCTCTTACTCCTTTTCTGCGCCGTTTTGCCCAGAGCCTTGAATAAAAAGGAGGCCAAATGGGAAGAGAGGAAGGAGCATGGAGAAGGGGTAGGAAGGGGAAGAGCACTATCCAGTCCCTGTGATGTCATATACTTGCCAAAAAAAAGGAATACCACCCACTTTCAGGATGAGGATCAGGCTGCTGCAATCATTTATTCAACTGCCAGTGCTGTATTCAATTCTCTGGATGCCATTCCTGAAATCATCTCCCAGACCCCAGCTGTAAACATAGTTACTAAATGCATACCTCATAAAAGCACTTCTAAATGCAAATGGCCCCGTTTTCTTTTGTGTGCATAAAGCCATTTGGGCGTGCATGTGGGTGTGCATCATATTCAATTTGTCTATGATTGATAGACTGTCTTCCAGACCAGAGGGATAAAAAGAAAAGTGGAAGTCAAAGCCTCTGATTTTTATTTCAGCAGTAGCCAGGCACATACATCTGTGTGCAGAATTTGGCACTCAGCAAGTCTAACTTTTGCCAAACCAACAAGAGTAATTGGTGTAACAAGGCTCTCGTGAAATGAAAACATGCATGAACTAAGTATTTCACATCTCTATATGGGAAGTTATTTTTAGGGTTAATTTGGGTTATGCAGTTATATCGTGGGTGATTAATACAGGGTCTTTACCATGCAAATGGTGCTTGTAAGGAGCAGAAGCCAGCTGTTTCCCTTGGGAAGTCTTAGTGGCCTGGCCATAGTAGGTGCACCACAAACAGGATGATGTGTGTGTGATGACATTTTCCTGCAGCAGACCCCTTGGAATACACTCCCAAGCACAAATCACTCTTGTGATAGGTTGCAGACATGAAGAGAGAGGAGTTTGAGTGATACAGATGCTGACTAGATACCGTGGATTTTTTCCTAACTGTCGTGTCCATATTGTGTGTTGTTCTGTCACCAAGGGATGCACTTAATAGACATTACATGGAGGAAAACATACTGACTGGGGCTGGTTATGTGGCATAGGGATGAAATTGCTTTTTCTAAAATGCTTCTTGGAAACTATCACCGGTGTTTAAGTCCTAGCTAGGCATTCCTAGCGGTAGACCTTGCAATTACAAAATTATTATTTCTAGAGCAGCATTAACTAACTTGTTATTATTCTTTGAAACATCATGATTTTTATATGCTGCAGATTATTCTCATTTGCTTCCCAGTATTTGTATCTGTAGGGTGTCCTGGGATTGTACTCCCATTCTTTTCTCTGTGGACAAAATGGCTGGAATTTACACAGGAAAGAGAACTAAGTGCCCATGAATCAAAGATTTCAAATACTGTGTGCCTTATGAAAAAATCAGAATTGGATACCCTCTTTTTTGTGTTTGAAATAGCGCTGCAGCATGTTGGGTACTCATGAGGATTTTATGGGGAAGGCATAATATTACCAACTCTTCATTCCCTTTAAGACAAAGCTTGGTGAAAAGGGAAGGAGGAACAGAATTTACACCCTCACATATACTGAAAAATTATGTTTGTATTATAGTTCATTAGCACATCAGGCTGATGACTTCCTGAAAGTACTGGTGAAAAAGAAAAACTGGGTGGTTTTCGCACAAACCTCTTAAGGAAGGAGGGAAACGCTCTGTTTTCCCTTCCTAAGATGAATAAGGACATTCAATACCCACACCGCCTACAACTTCACAAGACATGGCAGAAATCTCTGAAATAGGGATTCAAGTAACGCATTTTTCTATGATTCATGTGAAAACCGACAGCTGTACAGATGAAGCTGGTCCTGCTTTGAAGCATCATTTTCTGGCAAAGAGAGAGGATACCTTTGATGAAAATTAAATCGTTTCCTAAAGACTGTTTCAACAGACTTACCAAAAATCTCCCAAAGTTGAGTTCAGACCAAGAAGTACTGCCAGCCACATACTGACTCTTCCATGAGCTTGCTTCCTCCTTGGCACTGGTCCGGTTGGAATCTCTTTCTGAATCTAAACTGTGGCAAAATGTTTAAAAAGAAAGAATGAAAGAGAAGGAAAAATAGAAAACAGAAGAGAAAAGATAATGTCATCCTTGATCTGAAGACATCTACTCTTGTGAGCTTTACAGCTCATGTTTTTAATTTCAAATTGTCTCGTTACAATGAGCATCTGAGCTTTGGAAGCTCGTGTAACCTCGGCCCCGTCCCACTGAGCTTTGTGTGTCGGTGCGGGAAGGTGCGTCACTGCACAGGCCACACACACTTTGATGTCTTCACAGATACCTTTACAGAAGCATAACAAGCACTTTCCTGAAACTACTTAAAAATAATTTCTGAACAAAAATTAAAGACCATCTCTTGAGGTGATAAGAAGAATGCCCAGCTGCTTTGTCTAGCATAAAGCAGCAAAGGGTGCATTACACTGAGGGTACAGGTGCTTTTAAATAATTATATCGGCTCTGAGAACAGAACTACAGTCTAGGTCTGGTCACCCCCTGAAAGAGCAAATATTTCTTGCTCTACAGTGTCAGATGTGGTCCTTGTCTTATTATTTTTTTAACAGTGCATGACCCATGTTATCTCTCTGCATCAATATCCCCTAGATAATGGCCATCTGTGCTTTAAAGGCTTTATAGGTAAACTACAGCTATTTAATATTTTCTTTTATAGTCAATCAGTCTTTTCCTTTTTATGAAGGAGACCATAGTGATCGAGTGATACAGCCTAGCACTGCTTTGTCCGTTATATGATTGTAATGTTTCCATTTATATCACAGTGTCCTCTGTACTATTCAGATTCAGAAAAAGAAAAAAAACCCTACTGCAGAGTTAGATTTTCTGTTTGTAGAAATGCATTTGATAGCAGGGGGAGGGTGTGTTTTCATAAAGTTCAATTTTGTAATAAAACCCAATTTCCTTTTCACATCAGAGCCACACTATGACAAAGGAATTGCAGCAGGTGTCTTTCACAGAGGGAACATAATTGTGAAGCTTGCTGGCATCCTGCTTGCTCAGTCTCTCCAGCACTGGCAGCTGGGTGAGGAGCTGCTGTTAGGGGAAAGACTTTAGCCCAGCTGTGGCTGGATGTGTCCACAGCAAAGGAAGCAGCAACAAAGCACGCAGGACTCTGGTCTGGGGTTCCTGTCCCATGTCTGTCACCGTGTGGTGTCCCCTATCCTGCTGAGGTAAGTGCTGCTGATGAGTTCACACTGCCCCAGAGGGCAGCAGCTTCCTCAGGTGGCGGTTTTGGTTTGGCTATCGCTCAATCGTGGGAACAGGTTGCCTGAGCAGGTGGTGGAGTCCCCATCCTGGAGGTATTTAAAAGATGTGTAAATGTGACACTTAGGGACATGGTTTAGTGGTGGGCTTGGCAGTGCTGGGTTAATGGCTGGATTCGACGATCTTAAAGGTCTTTTCCAACCTAAATGATTCTCTGATTCTATCCCCATATGAAAGGCTCTAGGTCACACTTGCCATGCTCCAGTGTAATTGTGTTACAGAACAAACCTCCCTGAGGACAGGGAGGGGACTGTCCCTGCCTCTGTGCTGCAGCACGAGAGGGAAGAAAGGGCACTGCAGTACAACAGGGCTGACCAGAGCCAAGCCTCAGCGTTTTCTGTGTGGGAGGGACGCTTCAGACAGCCTCTGGTTTGTAAGAGGACCCTGCACTTCCTCCTACCACCCAGAGTCCTCAGTTCTGGGCTTGTAAGAGGGACAGAAGAGTGAAACAAATGGTTGATTCTCTCTCTTCCTCTAACTTTTGCCTCCCAAAGCACTCCTTATCACATTCCTCTTAAGAGGGCACGGCCTGACACCACAGCGAGATGGGCTGCTGTGATACTGCAGACTTAGAGCATGTGAAGGTCTGGATGACTTTCATCTTTGTAGCCAATGTGCAGTTTCAAGAAAAGGGCACCCTGCCATGGATATTGTACTTTTGTCACTAGCACTTAAAACCTGTGTTGAAGCAGAGAAAGCACAAAAGTTGAAATAGAAAAATTCTCAGTGCAATAGCCTGCTGGGTATCTGCTTGATTTTACCTACGTTCTGGATCTGAATTAGCAGCAATTTCAATATTTCCCTTTCCAAAATGCCCTTCTTGTTCTGGTGAAAAGCTTTCAGGTACTTGCTCCAGGGAGCTGATTCGTTAGAGTGACCTCAGAGAGGGTTGTCCTGGGCAGGCAGGGAATGCTCATTTCTCCAGCCATGTTAGTACAAGTCTCAAATCTGAATGACTTAATTTCATGTTTTTATTTCTGGCTCATAATGTGAAATGTTGAGGCCGCTGTGTCCAGTGCCATGTCTGTAGCAGCCCTTTTGCTGATAAAGTCTACTAGCCCAGAAAGAAGGAGCTACCACCAGTGTTTTGAAATCACCTGAAGACAAAGTGTCCTGCTGAGCACTGCATAATAGCAGAGAGCAGCTCCTGGATGCTCCCTGATACTGTTTTCCCCTGTTTAGTAACCTCTGATTGTTGCTGTCAGTTGTACAAGTCTTATAAAACCTGGTTTCTCTCTTCAACTCCGTGTGTGTATCTCTCTTGTTATTGTCTGTGTGCTAAGGTAATCGCTCATGTTGACAGAATTCCCCTTGTTCTTCCAGGTCAGAGACCCTCTAGTCATTACATGAATATGAACAGTTTAAGAATGGCCAACAGCGAAAGCAGAAAACACCATTTGCTTTCTTTAAATAAACAGCTCACCTTCCTGCAACTTCAGTAATCTCTGTTTACCTCTCTCATATGTTATGCCATAAATTTATGCTGTCTATGAGCTCTAACCTCCTGCGTGTTTCGTAATTCCTCGGATTGCATCCTTGGCAACAATTCTGACTTGCAGCCTGTCATTAGTTGTGATGTCCAAGTATCTGAGATTAGATGCAGTGTGTTGAGAAGTTGATGGAGCTGACAGTTCTAAAACCACTGATGCCTTTTAGTAAATCAGTAGGAAAAGCTCTTCTTTTTAAAGAATGGTCTTCAGTTAGTCTTTAATAATATGGATGTTGATGGGTTTTAGCAAGGTCCCAATTTATGCAGGTTGGTTGTAACCCAGCATTACACTGGAAGTGTTACTGAATCATATGGGAAGTTTCCTTCTGTTGTGTTCTTCTCATTCAGGGTTTTTTTCCTTTTTTTTTTTTTTTTAATCAGTTCTTTGTATAAATGACACTTCACAAAAACAATTTGTTCTAAACCCTTACTTCAGGTTAACACATTCACTTTTCCATGTCAAGTTGTCCCAGTTTCAAAAAGCTATGAACTCCTAAAAGCAATTTAGCACCATCGGACCAGTGACAGATTTAACTCTGGACAAATCCATGCTGAATTTGTTAATCTGTCAGATGGACTTTTCAATATACAGCCTGCTCATTTCTTGCAGTTTCAAATAAACACAGCTGGTGCAGCGGTATTTGCTCCGGGTTTATGTATCAGGCTTTACCTTCTTATTTGTGCGTCCATACCCTTAATCTTCTGAAAATATTTTCTGAATGAATTTTTCTGTGTTTAATTTGTGGCTATTTTTCACATGCAACCAGAATTTTTCTGCAGTGTTCCAGATCCTAGAAGACTCCTGGCTCTAGAGCAGGGATCCAGAGCTAAGAGGGGCTATAAAACCCAGGAGAGATGAGCAACCTCTGGTCTCAGTTACAAATTACACGAGGAGTGCTCAAATTTAAAGATACAGACTTCAGTTCAGAGGTGCATCAGGGAGGTTTGGGTTTGTTGACCATAGGCATCAGTGTGTTCATTACACCTTTGAAGCTGAGCAAGTGATACAAGAATTTACAGAAAAATGTGTTTTTTGCAGCCAGGACTGGAACTCGCTGAGACATTTGAGATCTGATTAACCATTTTCTTTCCCATCATCTACATTCAGAAAAGATGTTTTTTTAAGTAGTGCGAGGCATATTGGGCTGTTGCAGTAGTGGGCTAGTTTGGACTCCAACCATTGACTTAAATGCATGCTACCTGCCAACAACTTCGAGGGGAGCAAGTGCTTGTTTGGAGTGTAAGACACAAACTCTGCCAAATAAATCCAATATTAACAGTTTGTCTCCTCCCACCAATTACTTCAAAGCAATTGGATGTTTTGAGACAAGTATTGAATTGTAATCAAAATGTCTCAATCTCTCAGTTCAGACTTTGACATATTCTATAGGGAGTTTATTTCTTCAGCCAGAAATATGGCATTGAGGATTCCACTCAGTAAGTTCCCACTCAAGTTATAGATTTTCTGTCAGAAAAAATAAAATCATGCTTGTATACAGCTACAATTAAAACATATGGCTCTGCTTTGGCATCTGTTCTTTTTTCTATTTAAAGACTTGGAAGTGTATAATAAAAGGGGTAGTTCTGTGACTATAGTTTTTGTTAGGGATTTTACACTGTTATCACTAAAGTCTTTCTTTAAGAGCTATAAAAATAGTTCTTTGCTCTTTGGTCTCTGGATCATAGCTTCTTCACAGGAGCTGTATCCCCTGAGTTAAAATGTGTTCCATTAAACTGATAAAAGACTAGACCTGGAAAAGGTATTAAAGGTTGTTGTAGAAATACAGCATAATTAAGCTGAAGGTTTGCATAGCCACAGACCCAACTGGAGGCTCCTTTTGCACTTCTGAGCTTTCTAATTTGAAGATAAGTAGTGTTACAGTTGTACTAGAGTAAAACACATATACTGTCTTCAGTATCTATCTGCAGTAAATTTGGAGAGCAAAAAAGGTGTCTGAAATTTGCATGTAATTTTTCTTTCTAAGCCATACACTTTGCTTCTCTGTAAAGTGTATCTGTTTTAAAATAAATTTGTTTTCCATTTTGGTGCTATTTTTACTTTTCACGTTCCAGCTTCTGAGTTCTCAGATTGAGTGTTTCAGCGTTATGGACACAAGCACTGGGAACGATCTTGGTGGTTTGGCAGTACCTTCACACTCACTGATCAAACACTAAGTGCCATCTGATTACTTTGACAAATCACAGCAAAGAATACAGTTTACAGTTGGATTATCAGGATCCACAGAGCAAACGATGTGCTAACATATTCATCGCCTTCAAACATGAATACATTTGAGGAAATCATGATCTTCACATTGATAATCTTTGAACCAAAGTAGGCTGAATTTAGTGAGTAAGTTACTCATGAATTATTTGCTCAGCTCTGAAAACAATGATGAATCTTTTAAAAGTAGCAGTGAATTTTTTGATTAATAGAGAGCCTTGAGAGCATCTGTTCTGAATGTATCTGTACATTCACATTCACATTGATTGGGCTCTTTTTGCACTAGCTGGCTTATGAGAGAAATAAAACTACTGCTGAGAGACAAATCCTCCCACTGAAGTTGTTGGGAGCTGACCACTGATAAATAAAAACAACAATCCCCTACAGCTCCCTGCCTGATCCTAACAGTCCGAGTAGAGTGCTGGCTAATGGTTGAGACCCAATGACCATAGCCATCTTTTGGAATTTTTCTTCTACTCAGCCGTTGTAACATTCGCTTTTTCTTTCTTGCAGCCTTCTATTTCACACACATTCTTAAGTCCCTTGTATATTTCTCCAGCTGTTTATTACAGCTGATTCAAGGACAGTTTACATTAAATGACAATATATATATCTGTCTATCTCAATTTCACATTTGAAGATAGTAAGCAGTGGTGGGGTTTTTTTTATGACAGCACAGTTTTGGCCCTCAGGTTCTTAAATCAGCGATGTCACTTTATGGCTTTTAATTTATATGTTTTGGGTGTTCCAACCTGACATATTCTGAGCATAAGACATACATGAGTGCTCAATCTAAAAGCGTAGATTCATTGCTGTGACTCAGAGAAACAAAATTACCATATAATAAATTCTTGGTAATCTGTCTTTCCTAGGGCACCTACAGTTTTTACCGTCTGCTCATATCGACTTCTCCCTTTCAGCCAACTGGAGTAGTCAGTTCCTTGAAACAGCAGAGATTTTCATTATATTAATGATTAAAGATTTTGAGATGGGTGGAGACTTGGGCAACAAACATACCAAAAGTCTTTTCTTTTCAAATGCTCTGTGATTTTTAGCTGTTTGTTGTTCCTGCAAAACCTTCTTCACTTACTGCCCTTTGTGCATGCACTGACTTCCAGAAGCTTCCTCACTTGCTACTCCTCAGGGAAAATATTTTTTTTCTCTATTTTTGAAAGCTCCTCAAGATGTTGCTTTTTGTCTTTTGCCGAACAACTTCTTTGAAGAGAAGCTAGAGGAGCATTCAGTTGGATGCAGATTAAGACCTTCATCACTCCCACTACTTCTTTTGGTCTTGTAGGACAAAAGATCATAGCGCAGCTGAAGGGGAAGGATGGAAAAGGAGGATCGTGGTGGGAATTGCTCCATATTACCTTCCAGGGAAAAGTCACATCTGTATGGAAGCTGTCTAATGACAGTGCCAGGGAAAGAGTAAAACAGAAAAGTTTCAAAGGTTCAGGAAAGACTCCCAGTTTGGGGCCAGAGAAGAGGATACTGTTTATGTACTAAGAGTGAGACCTAAGCAGGAAGGTGGAAGAAACACAGAAAGCCCAGGCAAAGAGCTGGAGGCGAGTTTTGTTTAGTCTGCTTTTTAGTTTAGCCTTGCAAGGGTAGGATTTGGCTTTGGATAGAAGACTGCAATTACAGGAGCTTGTCTGAAATAGTGGAGGAAAAGTGGAGTAGGGTAAAAAGATACAAGAAATTGGTTGTAAAAGGTCAATTTTGGGCATGTAGAGGCCTCGACAGAATATTTGTTAAATGTTGAGTGTGAAAATTTGTTGATAAAATCTCTCCGTGCTCAGTTCAACTTTGTCATGCTGACTGTGGCCCTAGCAGGTGATTTATATTATATATCACCCTTGCTTTTAGTCAGAATGTCATTTAGTCGTTTAGTTAAAATGAAAACTTCTGAGCATTGTACCCCATGGAGCAGAGAACTATTCCTATGATTTTGTTGACATTTGAAGAATAATGGGTTCAGTTATGTTTGAATAAACATAAAGCTGTTATTCCCTCAAATGACTTTATTCACAGTGAATATAATAAATCTGGTTTGCCCTTTTTATGTATTGTAGATCCCAATTCAGATATTGAAATTACACTTCTCCCACAGCTCATCTTTATGTGAGCATGCTGGTGAGCCAGTTTTACTAGGAAGAATATTTGCAGAAAGAGAATTTTAGATTGATATAGACCTACATGTGGGAACCAACTGTTGTATTTCCATGAGGAGTTGCGCCAAAAGCACTAACCAGCTATTGTGTCATGAAAGCAAAACCTATGATGTACCTGAGAGCTGTAAATCAAAGTAAATTTGTTGAGCAGAGAATTTCTCTTATTCATACTTCATAATTAATTTTCTGGCTTTTTATTCCCTGAAAATAGTATTAAATTTGTTTTTAAAATAAAGAAAAACTGGTTGTTTTTTCACAGGGGGGCAATTTCCTCACATTATTTGCTTAGTTCCAACTTCTTTGTTTAGACAGCTACCACATAGACTTGTTTCTCAGGAAAAAACCCAGAGATTTCTCAAGCAAAAAGAGTACAGTTACAGAAGGGCATTTATTTTGTCTCTTTTTTTCTGAAGAGGGAAACTGTTCTCACTTGAATCAAATCTTCAAATCTGGTCTCAAGTTAGCGTTCTTTTCTCTCAGTGCTTTTCCTTTGTGTGCTTGACAAAGCCAGGCTGCCTGTGCCAACACCTGACTCGAGAGCCTGTGTGTCCCGTGCTGGTTTGGGGCTGTGCCTGGGCTGGTGGGGTCTGTCCCTGAGTGGCACTTCCCCTGTGTCACTCAGCTTCCTGCTGCTTCTGGTCCCAAGTAGACAGAATCACAAATAGTTTTGCTATTTCTCATTTTTATAATTTTGATTGCATTTTGACAAAAAGAAAGGCGTTCTCCTCACTTGCTCACACTTCTGTATCACGTGGCTTGCATCAAATTTCCTGGGGAGCTCTTTGCTTTACTCTAGGGGTTAACACTAGATGTTCTAATGGCACCTTTTTTCTCTGAGCTCAAGTGCTCCATAAACATTTCCTTTGTTGCATGTGAGAGAAATGCATGACATTTGTCACTCTAAAACCTGATACGTCCGTCTTTTTCTTATAAAGCTTCAGGTAGTTGTTAGCTAAGGGAATGTTGGAGGGAGGCTTCTGCTTCTTAAAGGGGAACCACTGACAGTGGAGCTGAGGGCTTCTGCTGGAATTCAGTGTGTGTGCCCCTTCCCTGGCCAAAGCCAGAGCAGGGAGTGAAGCCTTGCTCACTGGGGCTGCAGTCCGTACAAAAGTCCTTTGCAAAAGCGAAATCTCTCACAAAGCAGGGGAAGCTGAAGTGACACACTGTTTCTCTGACACTAACCGGCAACCCCTTCAGATTACACCAGGTCTGTATCTTATTTTAGTTACCCTTTTGCTCTGAAGTGTTTTGAGGAGTATTTTTGGACCTTTTTGGAAATTGTAGGGAGTTTGGCACAAAGGCACTGTGTTCTATCATGTTCAAACACCCGGTGAAAGAAGGCCTCCAAAGCAATTTTGGAAAATGTGAGTGAAGAGCTGATACGTTGACCCACAGGTGACAGTGGGGAGAAACGGCTGTCGTAATACACTTTGAAAAACCCTTTTTGCCTGCGTGACTAGTACTTTTTGCAAAACTAATGTAGACTTTAATAACTTGTAGGCTTTTGTGTGTCAAATTGCAAGCTTTAATAGCCTATTAAAAAGCCCTAAAAGTCCTTAATTCGTTAAGGTGCAGATTCCCTTCTGTATAGGTACATTGAATCCTGAGCTGTATGTTGAATACACACAGGAAGTTCTGGTGGGCAGAGGAAAGTTCCCAGGCAGATTTTTGCACTGGAACCTGCAGAGCACTGACCCGCTGGAAGTTCACTATTTGGGTTTGTCCACAGAAGGAATAGTTGCCCACAGGGGAACTGCTGTGCAGCCAGGCAGTGGGCTACAAGGGGCATCAAGGCATCTCTCTATTGAGCAGATGGAAAGAAAGGCTCTGACATGCTTTACAGATTATTTTCTTTAATCTTTTTACAATGAAGTAGTAAAGAAATTGTCCATATTAAAAGAAGGTGTGGAGAAAATTTGAATATGCTGGTATTTTATAACAGGAGAAAGAGAGCCTTTCAAGTAGTTTTCAAGATGAAAACAAATTTCTGGGGCACCCAAGCCTGGTTATTAAATGGTATCATAGAACCAAAGTGGCACTTGTTTTGGTTCTATCTGTGGAACAATCAAATATGTCAGTACATTTGTTGTATAACTCCCTTAGCAGCAGATAAATCAGGTTGACACTGACTTATTTAGTAAAACATCAGCAGGGAAACAACAGGCGGGAAACTGAGGCCTGTGAGATGTCATGGGTCCCCCTGCAGCTCCTCAGGCATTGATCACTGCCTGCCTTCTACAAACATAGATACTTAAGCATGGGAGCCTCCTCTAATTAAACCTGTTCCTCCTCCCCTACACACAGGAAAACTGCAACTGCCAACAGGGCTACGGAAACGGGAATTGTGAATTACTCGGTGCAGTAGATTTGCATAATTTGGGTTTTTCATTCCTTTTCAATATCTGAGTTCCATTATCTGAGCTGACTTGGGGTCGAATGCCTGAAGCATTTCATGCACCCGAGAGCAACATAAGGGCCATGGTTGTGATCCTTAGGGAAATATAAGTAACATACTCTCTGCAGAAGGATCACAAGTTTCTCTGCAGACCGAGGAGATGTTTGTGACTTGCCACAGGACAAAGGGGAGAGGTATGGGATAAAAATCTGATGAACTCAGGGTCGTGATTCATTCGTGCACTTCCCAGAGGCCGAAACAGCCCCCGAACCAACTGAACCAGAGCTCCTGCTGCAGAGCAGGGAAGGGCCAAGGGACTTTCTGTTTCTCCTCAATGCTGCAAATGAGGTTTCTGCCCCTCTAACTCTGCTTTCTTGGTTCTCCCAGGGAATTCTCATAGATAGGTATTTCCTTGTATCAATCACAGGGAGGAAAAGCAAGCAGTCTCTAAAGGAAAATACGTAAGAAAAAAATTACAAGCATCACAACAGCTTTGCAAACAGAATGGCATAAAGCCTACCAAGCTGTCATGTCAGCACCTCCCCAGAGGAAATAATGGAAAAAATTCAACATGGAACATTTTTACATCTGAAAAGGGAATGTGGGGTAGAAATCAGAACCATTTTTAAAGCAAGTGTATTCCAGGAAACTTGCAATGTAAGTTCCAATAAAGCTCAAATAAAGCCCCAGTGAAACAGATTCCCTGTTTTACTTAATAAAATGTGGGAAGTGAACCTTTAGCTAAGGCAGCAGTTAAGTGATGCAGCATAGCTGTGGATCAGGCAGCCCAGAGGGATATTGTGCAGCTCTGAGGGCAGGGGAGGGTTGGTGAAGAAATGGTTAGAGATTTTTTTTGGACATGCTGCATGGATGTGCCTTTGTAGAGAGGGGAAAGAGGTACAGAGAAGATGGCTCCTTGGGCTCGGTACACATGGGGATTGCTTCCTGGTGCCCTGAGTGCACTGTGACAGGGGACTGGGAGGCTGGCAAATGGGTACGGGGCACTTAAGAGTTGTGTATTTCCCCCACAACCTTACATCATGTTCCCTAAATTTATTACTTGTTCATATCTATCTGAAATTTCCCAAATGAGGCATCTTTTGCAGGAGAAAGGAGATAATCTTCAGGCTCCCCAGTGCAGGAAAGACCTCACGGTGTCCCTGCCATGTGGGAATGTGTAGGCAGATTTGGAAGGGGCAGAAGAGCTTCTGTTCCCTGTGAGATGCCTCTGCCCAGCCCTGCAGCACCTCTGCAGCTCTTGGGTGCACAGCCCAGGAGCCACTTAACTCTGCCGGGGGTTTCCAGGACAGGGGAGAAGCTGCACCACAGCACGGGCTGTGCCCCTGCTTTGTCACCTCGTTTGAGAAGAAGCAATATTCCTCTGCCCCTATCCCATGGTCACAAAGCAGCTTCATCTTCAATTCTACAAGGAAACATGTAACAAACATACCCTCAGAAAGTTACACAAATGAGGTAAATGAACAAAAGAACTAGATCATATATTATACTGGCCCAATTAATTTTACTGAAGATTCAGGGACGTGAACCCCTATGAGGTTACATCAGCAGCATGCATTTGTGAGTAGATAATAAATTTGTGCAGGCTGGCGACTGGGGACTAAACTGCTTTTTCATATTTCTGCTGCAAAATAGGCTTTCTTCAGTTGTGCCATGTTGTTCTTATGCTTGTTCCTATTTCTAAGAAAAATTACTGTAACATCTTTGTTCAAAACCTTCAAGAGTTGATGTGCTACAGTGCTGGAGAGAAACTAAATGCTGCCTAAAATGTTCTCTCAGTAAAGGGTAAGAGCAACACATCTCTTAAATGTTAAAACCTTTTTTAAAAATTAGTTTCAAGAAACCTCTGGCAAGGAAAAGTATTTGAAGGGCTGCTTCCAAACTGATCCAGTAAACCGGTTTCTGTGGGAATGGTGATGTTTTCTGCTACAATCTAAGAGATTCCTGAGGAAAGGGGTACTTGGTACTTTCTTACATTGGAAAAACAATCGTGATCTGGATTTCCAGATGCTGACTTTCATAGCAGTAGTGTGTTATCTGCAATTGCAAGGTGGCCCTTTTTTCAGTGGGGCACCATACAGTGAATCTCATTCTGTGCTGTTATGGATGTGTGGGAATCGGACTGGAGGCTGCCAGGGATGTCCTTCTCTTCTGTGCACACTTGAAAGACACAAAAGCTGTTTTCATATGCCTAAGTACATAATTTCAGATCTGGACAAAAATTTACCTCAGTAAACATGAATGTCAAACTCCAGTGGTGGTGGTGGCATTGTTCTTCTTTATATACAGTACTTTCTTAGTTTGTTATAATAACTCTATCTAATGGCAGTAAACTAAAGTAAAAGTGTCCAACTTAGAGCTCAAGGCAGTTATAGTATCCCTCAGCTAAAGACTGTCAGATATGAAGGTAAATCTGTGACTAATGTCATGCAGTATGATAAATAAAATATAGGTCTCCATTTTCTCGATTTTTATTTTAGCTTTGTAATTAACAAGAAATAGTCTTTTTAAATAAACTAATTTATGCTCCACGTTGAATAGTGAATTATTCCACTACTGTTTTAGTTTTTTTTATTGCAGAACAGCTCAAAGCTCCTTTGTTATTTTACCTAGGAGATAACCAGAAAAAAAAAATAAAAAGGGGACATTTTACACAGGAAAGACAATCAGTATTCAACTCCTTCCATTCTTGTTGGCTTAGTAATATTTGTCTGGATCAGTTCTTCTGGGAGGATGTGTGAGAGCAGGGTAGGAGGCTAGTGAGAGATGTGGAAATGCAGAAGCTTAGGCAAGCATGGCAGTGAGAGCACGCAAAGCTCTAGGTCAATGGCTGGCAGATGGCTTATGAGCTGAGGAGGCTGCTGGCAGATGGTATTGACAGTGTGGACAAGACAAAGATTTTGGCTACAGAAAGGGAGCTTTGGAAAGACGCTAGAAGTCTATCTTTCCTGATAAGAACACTGTCCAATTTGGATGCACATCACATCTTGGTTTTTCTTGGGTTTTGTTTTTTCTTTCTTTACCACAGAAAAGGTAGAGAGGCTTTGCTGCTTCAGGAAAGAAAAAGTGACTGAAACAGAGATTGTGAGGTCTGCTATTTGGTCTAGTTCCCAAATTCTGACCATTCAATAACAACAAAACCCCCTTACTATGTGTAATTGGCACGTAATTATTTGTGATTACTAGTCTGATTCCTCTGCTGCTCTCACTGTTACTGAACTAATTACGCCTCTTATGCAACATTAGCAAATTAAATCATTCCAATTATCCACATTTATATCCTTGTGTTTTCTCTACTGCCACAGTTCCTTCTCATCACCCTGTGTGATGGTGCCTGTCACACTTTCATTCGCAACCTACTTTCTTCGTAGGCAATTAGTGGGTGCTGGGGCTGGGCCGGCTGCGAGCCCCCTTCCGAGCCAAGCAAGGGCCTAAAGCTGCTGCTCCTCTGGCTGGGGAAGGTGAGGAACTGTGGTGGGTGAGGTATACAACTATGTGTGTACCCCTAAGTTCAGATGGCTCTAAGGCAGAAAGCTTGTAACTCTCAGAGGGATTTAGAGAAAAGAGAATCACTTCAAATGAAGTAAGAACTGGCTTAAAACGTCACTTTAGACACACACAAAAGACTATTGCTACTCAGTTTGGAGTTTGTTCAGTATAGGATGCCAAAGTACAACAGGCAGTGAACTCTTAAGCAAGCTGAAAATATGGTAGGAAAGTGCATGGTCTACTATAGATGTGTTTGTCAACAATGAAACTCTGAGCTGGTCGGGCAGCAGTGAGAACAAAGGATTTTAGAAACAGCTCATACCTTCTTCCCGGGCGTGGGAGGGCACCCAGCACAGCTGATACTCTGTGAGATAAGAGGTGGTTCTCCATCAGGCACCTGACAGGCCCTGATTGTCCTGATGAGCCTCAGCTGGGGCCTCTCCGCGTTCTGCCCATGGCCCTGAGGGAGCCGGTGGAGTTCACTTTGGGGTCTTCACTCCTGCCTGGAGCCGTGCCTTTCTGCAGCTCAGCCACAGCTGTATCTCCGCACCCTTTGGGGAACAGCGGGCCCTCAGCACCCTCTGACATGTGCAAGAATGTGGTTTGGAGCCTAAAGCTGCGATCTGGATCTTAACTTCTGCGGAGCTGAGCTGAGTTTGTGAGACTGACGGCACATAAAGAGCTCCGAGTTCAAATGGCCGGGTCTGGCCCTCAGCTCCTCAGCGCCGGGAGCTGGCACCCTCAGGGCAGGGCCAGGGCTGCTCCCCCTTCTGAGGCTCTCCGAGCAGCAAATGGACCTGCTTCTCCTGGTGGTGTGCTAACAGGTAAGTCAGGTGTCAAAGAACTTTGCTTATTGCTCAGGAATAATTCCTGTGCTCTTCGTTCTCCCTCCTAAGAGAGGCATTGCTGTAGTTGTGATGTAGATGTACTGCTTCGCGGGTTGTAAAATATCGGCATTACTGTTTTCATGGGATTTGGGCTGCATTGCATACTTAGAATATTCACTTTCTGCTCTAGTATTGTGTGGAAAGTCACTCTCCGAAAAGCCAGGGTCCACAAAGGAGACCGGAATTCTCCAACTTGATTCGAATGAAGGGGTAGAACCCGCTGAGCCACACCCCCGTGGGGTCTGAAGCTTTTGGAGGCCACAGACTGCGTTTATCGCAAACTCCCGGCCGCATGTTGCCCTCCCCCTTTCCCAGTTGCTGAGGTACCAGGAAGGTAGAGCCTTCCCGAACAGACCTCGAACATGTATCGTCGTTTTCCCCTACAGTTCAGAAGTTCAAACTGTCTGGGTTCTGCGAAAAACTTGCGTGGACCCATTTCTGGTATCCCCCCAAAGTTCAGAAGTTCAGACTGTCTGGGTTCTGTAACAAACTTGGGCGGCTCGATGTTCGTGCAGACCCCCACAGCCGTTCTTCAGCACCCGATTGGTTTTTCAGACCTGATCGTTAGTGAAGACATTAACACCCATTGCTCCTACCAGTCCAAGGCAACACCCCCATTTAAACCAGAAACTGCAAAGCAGAGGTGCGTTCCCACGCTGCTGCCCAACAAATGCCTGTCGGGACTGGGCGAGGAGCTTCTGTCCCTCTTTGTGGGCTGGCTATGGGGACCGCCACCCGCAGCTGCCAGTCCTGGCTTCTTCACTCACCTGGCTGAGGCTGTGCAGTGCAGCTTGGGGGTTGAGGAGCTCAGCAGAGAGAAAAGGTAATTATGCTATCTCTGAGTGCAACTTCTGTCTTTCAGTTCAGTATTTAATATGCTATATCAAAAAGACCGTCTGCTTACGAAATACTTAACTACAGAACAGCTCTTCTCTGTTGCAGAGGATTTACTGTTACCTGGTTAGGCCTCTGAATTGTAAGGTGAACAGATGCTTTGAATATCTTGTTATGTTTTTATTTCCTGCTATAATAAAATCTCCCTTTGTTACTGTAATATCTATTTCTGCTGATTTTCAGACAAAGCAACTTTAAATGACAAGCCAACAAAATATGTATTTTTAGCATTTATCCTCAGGAAAGGAGCATGATACACTCTCATTAGGAAGGCCTAAGTAGAAAGAAGAGGAGACACAAGACAGAGCATAAAATAACTTTTCGACGAGAATCCAGTGAGCCTTAGTAAGGAAGCTGGTTTTCTTTGCTTAGGCCTTTTAGAAGTTAGAAGACACTTGCAGAGCAAGTGTCTGTCCAGGCTTGAGCAGTAAAGTGAAGCAGGAGGATGGCAAGTACAGAGCACCTCTGCACCTTTCGTACTTGTCTGAATGACTTTTTTCCATGTCCAGAGCTGAGGGCAGGTGACAAGGGTTGGTAACTAGTCAGACAGGGAAGTTGTTCCCTTTCTTAATAGATAAGAACCTTGCATTATAGGAGGGCTAGAAGCAGATATTTAACTTGTTTTGTTTGTCTTTATGACATTTCCTCAACCAACAATGCTAATGCTGTGTGCCGGCATGATCTGATCTGGACTCCTTAGGACAGTGCTCGACGGAACATCCGGCATTGCTGAGCTATCATTGCAGGACTGTATTGTAGAAAACCTCTAAATTCAGCAAAACTTTGTCTTTAGGAAAACCTGACCATGTACTGTATTAGCACATGCTGCAAGTCCGTGGTGTTTGTCACTGCAGTGGAGATCAGTGCTGTATTCCGGAGCAAATTGAGATGAGGAGTGGCTCAAACCACACCTGCCTGCATAGCAGTAACTGTTAAAAGCTCTGTATGTTTGTTTGTGATGACAGGTGAAATTTAGGATGGATGACCAATCTTGCAAGGATCTCTTCCAGATTGTCACATAAGTTCATGTGTGAATCTTCAGGCTAATGAACAAGTGAGGAGTTTTCATCAGCCAAGTTAGTTAGCTTTGCAGCAGCCTGAGGAACTTCCTGGTTCCCTTGGCTTCCTCCTAGAATAATGTAAATGATACAGAAGGAATTGCTTCTATGTCTTTATTTTTAAACTTGCTGCTTTCTGTCCTTTTGAATGTGGGCAGCAACTGCAAGATTTAGAAATTAGAATGGTGAGGAATGCTTGGAGGATTTCTGTTGAATGGTGTAGACTGTTTTAATGTTCTCTTAGTGGGGACTGCTTTGGATCTCTGGCAACTAGAAAGTCTAAACACAAGCTTTTAATTACTTAAATGCAAGCTGATGATTGAGTTTAAGTGGTAATAATCTGTGTCAACAGGTGAATTTCAGTCAGTGCTTGCTAATGGTGCTGTACAAGGTGAGTGATGTTTTCTTAATATTAGTAGCTAACCTCGTATTGGGCATATCAATGTTAGTAGCAGCTGTTAGTTCTACTCTTCAGTTTTTGTCTGTTTAATGAAAGCTTCTGGCAGTTGTAAAATGTTCCTGCCAGTGGTTCTGTGATGATTCAGTATTCTGCTTTTGGAAAAGTAAAGTTTTGAAGTTGCATACTTGTTAAATTTGCTGGCATCTTCTTGACAAGATACTCTTGGTGTTAACTGCACTTCTCAGGTACTGCAGTTCTGGAAGCACGATTACAATGTTTAGTGTGATTCTGCCATCCATTATCACCAACACCACCTACTTCTGCAGAGCTGTAGCAGTGGGCGTGATGCTGTCTGGTGCACGTTATTGGCCTACAATTCTGTACGCAGGAACAAAATAAACATCCGACTTGCAATAATGTGGTTATACATTTTAATTTAGTTTTGGGATTAAGATTCAGATTGCTAATTCAGGAATGGTTTTTTACAATGGGAAATTGCTCTTACCTGGAGAAGTGCAGCTTTTCCTCCCCATGGCATGTGTGGCTGCAGCAGAGTGGCAGCATTTGGTCAGCAGATCATGCTGTTCACAGTGTGCTGAAACCTCTTTACCTGGTCAAGATAGCATAGAATTTGGTGTAGACATCTGTTTGTGTCTCAGCCAGCTTAATTGCTGTGACCCTAATGAATCCTCTTTTCCAGTTGAAGGCAAGCTGAACCAAATAAAATACATGTGTCTTTCAGAATGACATGAGGGAGGAGAGCAGATGCTATCCTAGTGCAAGAGCTTATCTTATAGTCTGAATGGGATATGATAGAGAAATTGCTGGTAGGTTTTCACAGGCATAAAGCAATATTCATCAGTCCAGTCATGTTACCATACAATGTTACTGTACACACCAGAGATGATGGCAAATGCTCTGTAACTGATGCTAAAAGATGCAAATATTTGCTGTATTTTGTACACAGTGATGAAAAGTTGTGACAGGGACCAAAGACTCCTTTTATGATAGCAGCCATCTGGTAAAATAGAAAGGCAAAATATTTGTGCAGGATGGCTTACAACTTTAAGGTAGGCTAAAATGCTGCCAGACGTGCTCTTGTTGCTCCTTTCTGGTCAAGCACAGTCCTGCACTGCTTTCTCTACGTATCAGGATGACTGATAACAGGCCTCGGGTCACATTTGAGCTGATATTCATTGGCCAATATTTATTTTTAGTTAAATGATGAGCAGACTTTGTTGAAGTCGTGTAAGGTTCTAGAGTCTCTGCACTGCAGGGTTTTGTCTTGCTCAGGGATGAATATACAGGTACTTGGTTGCTTCACTGCCTTGTGACCTTTGTTGTTTTAGAAAGGATGAGAGGGGAAGCGCTTGTCTCTCAGATACTTCTCATTCCTGAATTCCTCAGAGCTCATCCAGCTTTCATTATTCTCCCTCTGGAATCCCTGTGTGAGCCTCTCAGCCCCTTGGTCTCGTTCCCTCTTGCGCCTCAGGAGCACTTTGCAGCCTTCCTCTCCCATAGCCAGTGCAGGTTGCTGCGGTGGCACAGGTCCTTTGCTTGGCCCAGGGCAGGAGGCAGCTGCATGTGTGCTGTCCTGTCTGGACTAAGCTTTCCCTAATGAGGGCAGTTATTCTGTGACAGGTGCATATATAATAGTTATTGCAGGGAAGAATTTAAATTACAAAACAACTGTAATTCCCTTACAGCTAACCTCAAAGGAGCACAAGCTTAAATAACCTTGGCTAGATTTTGAGCTGCATAATGTATAAATAACCTGCACTGCAATCCATAAACACATGAAGCTTATATTCAAGTTCAAATAACCTTATTTCTTGCACTGTGATTGAGGAGCAGTAAAAAGAACAGGATCTCTTAATTAGACAATTAGTTCCTCTGGGGGGAAGGGACTGTTTCTCTATGCAGGGATTAATGTGTTTACTGGCTTTATAGTGTGTTCTGTCCATATTACCAAAACACAGAGTAAGTGGTAGCTTCCTTTGACCTAGTAAAAGATGAGGATAAGATACCCATGATGACTTAATTAGATCTGTCAGCTGTTCTTAATTCTGTTAAGCATGGAACTTGGGGTGGCTGGGTGGAAACAGCAGTTTTGGGTGAACTTTGTTACACTGTCAGGTTGATATGGCAGGAATCTTTTTACCTTTATTCCTATGGACCACATGTGTGTAGTAACTTGAAGTTGCTCTGAGAGTCTGTGCTACTGATGGCTGATACTGAGCCGTATAAACTCTACATACCAGTGTCTTTTGAATTCTAGATCTGATGAGATTGAACACATTCACCTCTCTGCTAGAGCAGGCAAAATGCAGTGAAAATGGAGGAATATGGACGATAGTATTTGCAATAGTAGTTGTGGGTTGCCAGCAGCGACCTGCTGCAGGGAGATTATTTCCTTAATTTTTGTCCTGTGATTGTCTTTAAGCCAGGCTGGCTGTAAGACAGTGACAGACCAGCTGTTACTCAGAAGGGAAATCCTACAAAGCTTGGCTGGAGGCATATGACCTTTTCTTCTCAAATGTTGACATCATTTTGTGTTTTGTTATTTCAGACTTTGATTGCTAAGACAGGTTTGACATGAGCTTCCAGGCTGATACTCTTCTCAGCTCTACCTTAGGAATTCAGGGGTCCTGTTAGAGGTCTCTGCACAACAGCCATAAGTCCAGTATTTCCAATTTGGCTAAACCAAAGAATCATGGCTTAGCTTTCCCTTTGGAGCATAGGATGACTCAAGTCAGCCAACTCAGTCTTCCAAAAATGTTTCTTCAAGTGGTTGCAGCCTGAGTGAAATCATTTCCACTGAAACTCTCATGGGGCCCCTGGAAGGGTTGTCAGCAGATTACCGAGTTTAATACATCCTCCAGACCCCATGTCACATCCTGCACTTCGCCAAAACTCAGTGCCACTAAGGTTCTGTTTTCTCCCAGTCCTGTATTGAACCTGCACAGGAACCTGGGGGTGAGTCAGCTCCCTGGGGCACGTACATTCCGTTCTGGCTGTGGCAGCCTGTTCAGGCATTGCCTCTGTGAGCTGAGAGGACGTGCAGTCCTGTTTGTGGGGCTGGCACAGCACCTGCCTTCCCCTTCGGGCGGGTACAGCCTCTGCATAAAGGATGAGGAGGCTGTCAAGACACTGGCACAACACCTTGCCCTGGCCTGTAGGTTTGGGTCAATCTTGCCTCTTATCTCCGTTATCTGGAAGCGTGTGGTATGTTCTCAGTGCAGCAGCCAGGTGTAGGGGACTTGTGGAGAGAAGAGGAAGGAAGGAGGCTGGCGGTGTTTCTGAGAGCTTCTAGTGCGCTGCCTTTCTTCTGCTGCTGCTCCAGGTTTGTCTGAAAGCACTGGGAGAGATGCTTTTTCCGCAGCTTTAACATCTGACTGGGTTTAGTGACTTCTGGCTTGTGTTTCACTTAAATGTGCAAGTGTAATGGCTGAAAATGTTGTGTGTGAGTGATGTTAAATATTTAATAGTATATTAAAGTTTTGGGGAGATGCTGCCGTAATGAGCAAGTGCTGAGAAAGTCAGAATCAATGTGCAGAACATCAGAAAAGCTGAAGGATGATTTTATAGAAGCTATACAAGACACTGCTAGTAATTAATGGCATTGTGTGGAGTGCATCAAATGTATTAATTTTGTAAATAAACCTTGATCAGTACATCTTTCTCTGGTCGTCTTCTGTTATGTTATAGGTGCTCACAGTGGGAAGACTGGGACATGTTTCTACCGTAGCAGCCTTGTAGTCAGACTAGATAGCAGAAGCTTCTGGTGCTGTTTGTATGTTTTCAATTCTACTGCCATAATCTGGTCCAATACATTCAAAAGCTTTTTTAAAAGCTAAGATCCTGGGCAAAGCTGCAAAGATTGTAACTTTCATTCCATAGTCATTTTCTAAACTAGAGGGAGAAAGGGGCTTTCCAGAACTCTTTATTTTCACTCTGGGTATTTGAACTGCGAAGACCAGTGGAAGGATTATTTTGTAACTTCTTTTCTTTACTCAGCTCTTACAAGAGAGGCAAATGTCCATCTGAATTCAGGCCTGCTGGGCTGGTTGTACCACAAATATTTTTTTAATTTTAGAGTTTTTTTCGGAAGACCTTCAGCTGCAAGAATTGCTTGAATTGCATTTTGATGCTAACTAATGTGTTTGCAATCCCTAAAATAACAGTACTGTCACTAGCTAGGATACTAGCTAGGTAACTTAAAAAACCAGTATAATGTTTCAGTAGATACTTGTTGTCCTTGAAACTAGTTAAAAGAAACAAAGATAAATATTTAGTCCTAACCACAAAATTAGCACATTCTATGTAAAGTATTCATTATGAAATTCTACTCAGAATTCAACAAAGCTTTTCAAATTAAATCACAAATGGACTTGTGTTAATGGACACTTCTGCAGTGGTGCTGGTACATGGATTTTGTAGGAAAAGAAGGAAATTGATATCTTGTGAAACAGACAGTTAATGGTTATGAAAATGGTTCTTTTTTTCAAGTGCAGGTATCTCATACCACAGGAAGCAAAGGTCATGCATTTTCTAAATTCAGATTGCAATATGAGATGTCTCTTTTCAAGTAATGGCAAATAAGCAAAACAGGACCACTGCAAAAGCACATGAAATGAATTGCTGTGTATTGCAGCAGTATCTCAGACAAAACTGAATTTTGCAGTGCTTTAATTACTAGTTAACTAGATTCAAGATGGATCTGTATATAAGCTAAACAATAGATACAAAAGAGCATTATGCGGAACACAACATGCCTCTAACCATTTTTTGTTCCACTTGATTTGAAGTTCCACATAACGAGATGCCATTTGGACTGAGATTTACTGCATGCCGTACCTTTAGCAGTTACGCAGAAATTTTTTAATCATTTATAGTCATTACGCCGATTAGAAGTTAACTATTCCTAAGCTTTATTTTTTTTTAGAAATATATTTTTAAATATCTATTTCATTATAGTAGATTGGAGTATAAACTCGCTGCTCTTGGTAGCTGGAACTGAACAACTGTAGAACACCTACAAGCACTATTTACTTTATTGCTTTCAGGCGTAGCTTAAGCTATATCTGCTTTATGTGTGTTTAAAGTATCTTTCTGTCTACATGATCTTTGAGTTAGGTTGGGCAGTTACTGAGCAGTGAGTGCATCTAAACCTCTTTGGGATGAGGACTTGGGGGTTCATTTTCAGTGTGACTTCTTCAGTGCTCAGGTAGAGTACTGTGCTTGAACACGTGGAAATGAAAATCCCTTTCAGGTTTTCCACTGCTATATGGCTTGGTACTGGATGATGTGTGGAACAGCCTGGATGCTGCCTGTGGGAGGGAAGGCAAATCCCACTGGCCTGGCTTTCTGTCATCCCTTCCATGAGGAGTTCCCAGCTTTGGCACTGCAAGGATTCTTCTCCTTCCAGCTTCCATATTAGTGGAGGATTTGGCCTGTTGCAGCAGTCGGGAGCACAGCTGGGTTGGCAGGGGAGACGCTTGTTCCCTGTGTGATCTCTGGCTTACAAAGGGGTAACCCAAGGCTGTCTGAGGGTGAAACACTGTAAAAAATGTCACAAATGGAGAGAGCCCCCTTGTCACTACATGTGAGTAGTAGCTCTCAATAGTCACATGACTCTGGCAAGGCCCAAGTCATCTGTAGGGAACAAACTGGAGTGAATGTGAGTGAACGGTTTGCCACAGCTGATGGGACCTTGGGTCAGCATCATGCCAGCTAGTGCTGATAATGCCCATATGTAGTGTGTTAATAAAATGGAAACTTATTTAAATCACAGTCTACGTATCTTGTCCTTTCTTAGTGTCCAGAACAAAGGAGATCTCACAGTGTAGGTGTTGCATAGATTACAATATGGATGCACTATTCTTCTGTTAGGAAATGGTCTGCTAAATTAATGCCATGCTAAGATCTACAGCATGCATTATTTTTCAATTAAATAACCAGAGAAATCTGAGTTGTGTTTGTATTCCTGTGCAAGCAATTGTTGCAACATAATAGCAGGTATGAAAGAGCCCTATTGCTTTCTGCGATCAGTGGGTGTTTATTTGTGGAACAAATGGCACTGACAGTTCATCAAAACTTAAATTTGCAATCCACATTAGAAATTCAGTAATATCTTTCATCTGTACTTGCAAATATAAATTGCCCTCTGCAGAACGGCTTACATGAATTTCTGAGGAAACTGTCAAAAAGGGTATTACAGTGTGTTTTTCAAGAAGAAAAACTGCTTCAAAAGAATCTGCCCCATAACTTTATGGAGGAGCTGGAGCAGTGCTGCTTTGATTCCCTGTCCCAACTTCTTCCAGCTTTTCTCACCCTTTTGGTCACCACCTCAACATGCAGAGCAACACCAGAGTGAGGGACTAGAAAAGCTCTGGTTGCAAGGCTTTCAGCCCTAGACAGGAGCTGTAAGGCTTTCGTGGCTGCACAGCAGGCCAGAAAGGACAGCTGGACAGAAAAAAGGAAACAAGTAAACTGTTAGAGTATGTTACAGGTGTAACTTGTCACAAACCATTGGAGTTGCTTATTCTCCTTTGTGCTCTCCACATTTGTGCATGTACTGTGATATTTTGGCTCAGGTTTGTGATCAGTAACAGCAGCATGGAATAAGTTTTCTTTTATTGCTGAAATGGGGGAAATAGATGTCTGTTGCTTTTTGTTCTGATACTGCTGTGGAGCAGAATGAGCAGAGAAATGGTGAAATACTTGCAGATTTGTGCTGGTGCCCCAGTCCTCTTTGTCCACTCCTAATGAGGATGATTTCCTGGGTTTGGGGCAGTCCTTCAGCAGCAGAAAAGCAAATCAGGGATCAGGAGCTTAAATTTCCACCTACTCAAGTAGGACTACTGAGCCATGGGTTATCTCATTGTAGACTTGAAAGGGTTTACTTTCATAACATAATAGAAAGTAAAACAGGTTGTTTAATTGAAAGTAATCCATAGACACCTACTATGTATAAATCCAGGAATAACTGGGCTGTTAGAAGAAAGATCAAAGAGTGTTTTTCACCTTCACTGTTTGATTCATTATAAGAATGCATGATTCATTACACTTTGAGTGTCACGTGCATCTACTGAATTTGCAGATTAAGCAGACACCAATTTTAAAAAGATTCTATATTTTATCAACAAAAAGTATCAAGTTGTACCAAATCTGGAATATTAACTAAAAAAAAAAACCTCATGCTTGGATCTGATGAAAATATAATTGTGTTATGCTTCGTATAACACTACTTGGACACAGGTAACGAGGGTCCCTGCTTTAAACACCTTGCTTTCATGAATTCTTGTACGAGGAGAGGTGGGTCTTCTTCAGCAGGTGGGATTTGATTTGCACAGATGGTAAAGTCCAGTTCTCTTGTTACTGGTTATGTGTTAGCCCCTATATTGCCTAGAAGTTGGTTGTTTCAAGCCAGGCCGGAGCCCCTGCACAGTGAGAAGCCAAATATTGAAGTTCTGACTATTAACCCCGTTAACCTGGAATGGAGAACAGACATGACCATTTTCACTATCATAACTGTCTGGGAAGAACTGATTAAAAAAAATCTGCTATTTGTTTTATTCTTTATTCCCTGGCAAATGCTGTCAAGGGAAGGTCAGAGGATGTCCACTCATCAGTACAGAAAGGTGATAAATGTCAGATCATATTTTGTATATATTTCCCATGTAAACACTTTGCTTTGATGTATGCTTGTTTTAAAATTAGATGCATTGAAACACACAATTTCTGTCCCTCAGCTGCTTTCTGTGTTTCTTGAGGTATAAATGTATAGAGTTTCATGATGGGAATTCTCTATGGATGCACAACCTGAAGTGTATCAGCATGACAGAAATAGCAGAAGGGAATATTGTCCTGCTTGTAATCAGTGAAATTTTGACAGGCTCTAAAGGCATAGCTGTGTCCAGTTGTATTAACTGAAAGGAAAAACTGTGATCTTAAGGAGCCTGGGCAATTTTCAGAGTGGCAGTGGCTTGGTTTGAAGACCTGCAGTTTGTGCCTTCTCCCTCAGGCACTGTGGGCACTGGGGGTCGGGCCCAGGGCTTGGCTCCAGCTGAGGGCAGCCTCTTTAAGCGGTGAGCAGCTGCTGGGCACTCGCTCTGCTACTGCTCAGGGTTTGATCAGCACACGCGTGTTCCTGACAACATCGTGTTCCTGACAGTCCTCATGCCGTGCTCTTGGTGCTCTGGAGATAACCACGGTGTCTCCTTGCCAGTGGGGCTGTTGGATTTGACTGCACTCCCTGGGTTTGACCTGAGGAGGGCAAAGGCAGTGCCAGATGGGATTTTCTGACTGCTACACCCAGGTTTTTGGCAAGGTGCAAATTAATACCTTTTCTAGCACCTGTTGATAAAGTGGTCCTGAAGGAAGTGCTGACCCTGGGAATAGCTCAATCCAGAGGGAAAACCCAACACTTTGGAAATGCCTTGTATGAGTAGTCTCCTGCATTTAGAAATAGGTTGGGTAAGGTAACTTATCCTTTAATGGATGAGTTAACATGTTTGTGGAAAACTTCTACACAGCACATTGGGAAAGAGGAGTATCACAATTGACTGAAGAGACAAGACACCACAGACTGGATTTCAAAGATATGCAGTATTTAATTACTGTCCTGATAGCGACATAATCACAGTATCCATCCGGTGCTCATGGAAACCAGTTCTGTTTTCAGCTGTGTTCAGGGAGGTCTGGACCAGGATGCAATCTACACCTGTATTCATGTTTGCCTAACAATAATATTTTTGAGGTGTGACTAAATAACATTTAATATTTGCACAATGTCTCTTACCTGGAAAATTCATGTAACTGCTGAAAATTAATTTAAAGCAGATGACTGCTTTGACTGATCAAAAGCACAGAAATGTCAAAAGCTGCATGTCTTTCTTTCTACATTGTTGCAAGGCATGTGGTTTGGTGATGAATTTTTCCGTGGATAGGAAGCTCAGCCTCGTTGTTACGGTATCTCCTTGCACTGGGTGACAGGGTGCTATAATGGACATGGGCACATAAAACATTGAGAGAGAAGGCAGGGTGTGTGTTACAGTGCATTGGTTACTCTGAAGCACTTGCTGTGTGTATTCTTACCCTGCAAAGCCCCTGGTGGACCAGGCTTCCTGCTGGGGGAGAGCCTGCACCAGTTCCATTCTCCAGCCCCACAAGAGAGCCCCAAGTGCTGTAAGTTCACACCCCAGCTGACTTTGCAATAGTTCGTTTGCATGCTGAGTCTTGGTTTCTGGTATTTGTAACAGAAATGCTTTTTGAATTTCAGAGGAAATAAATTTTGTAGATACCCAGTTACACTGGGACAATGCTTTAAAAAATTCTTTAAAATTAATTAAGCGCTATATAACTTTGGGGACTGATAAGACTGACAGATGTGCAGAAAAGTATCCATAATATCTTGGCATATGCATGCTAATGTATTTCAGTGTTTTTAGTTTTAATCTATTCTCACTTTTCTTCCTCTGTTGCACCCTTTCCTCCCTTCCCCTTGAATAGGAGCTTTGCTGTGCTAGCAAATAATAAAACTCATTCTTGGAGAGAGGAAAATATTTTCCTGCTGTGCAAGATAACCCCCTTATATGCTGGCCCTTCTGCTTGTGCCCTGAGAGGTTACTGGAGGCTACTGGAAGTGGAATGTCTCCAGTAGCAAACGAGCTTTCAGACGCACAGTTGTGGTCACTTAGTAATTTCAGCTGAGAAACCTGGATATTGAGGCAATACATCATCGAGGTGCAGGTGCAATTGTATGCCAAACTCAGTAAAAGTATTTTGTCTGTTAAAAAATTGTTTTTAAACTTATTTCAAAGCCATTCGTTTCAGTTTTCTGATGGAAATACGCTGCCTAGTCAGCAAGAATTTAAAGGAACATGTTTTGCTTTGCTCTTTGCTCTCATGAAGCACATTAGAATCTGCAGGACTTCTAGGGCATGTGCCTTGTTTATGAAAGGGTTATTTGATGTAGAAAAACTCACTGAGTTTGTTCCTGCTTTCTTTTTATTCCAGGTAGTCTTTCAATCACGTGATGTGAACAAAAGTGGTTAGAGGATTTCTTTCACTTGAGGAAGCTGCCATCCACTCAATGAGTTCTGTTTCTCTGAGCAGTTTTTAAGTTAAGGATGGATGTAACAAAGATGAATTTTATTGTCCAAGTGGAACTTTATGCACAGCACATTCAAACACAAAGACAGAAATTTTCTGATATCATTAAGGAAAAGTGCTCGTCTTGATCTTGTGATGTAGCCATCAGCAGTCAAGTCGTAACCAGTATTATGGTCCAGGACTTGATTTATTTTCTTTTCCTGTTCTATTTTAGTAATCTTTTCACTCCCAGTTCTCAAAATATTTGTGCCTCTGCAGTAAACAGCCAGCATATCCATCAGAACACAATCTAAAGGTATAAGTAGCAAGAGGAGAAGGATCGTCAGTAGTACAGGCAGTTCAGAGCAGCCAAACTAAGCTGTGCTGACCTTTGAGCAGGGAAGGTGCTGTTGGTGCCAACACCCCATGGGATAACTGAGCGTTGACACAGGCCGCTGATGTTCCGAGGCCTTCCATGTTAGTTATGTTGGGAGGTGGAATCATTGCTGTGTGCGCTGTGGCTCCTTTGGCTGGCAGGATGACAACTGCAACAGACTGTCAATATCGTGTGCTCGGCTTTACTTTTTCCCCTTAGGGTATTGCATGTTTAGCTCAGCTGGTAAAGCCCAGCACATCTCTACTTGATCTCTGTTTGTCCCCATAACTGCATGTGCTCAGTGGGCTGCTTTTGGACTAGTGCTCTCCAGCTGTATTACTCCTTTTACTACAAATAACTGCTGCAGCAAGGAATGAATGTTTCATTCTGGTAGTTAAAAATAGCTTTAGAGAACACAGATTTTATTTCTTTTTTCTTCTTGGGTGCTTGCCAGTACCCTGCCAGTAGACATCATTGGGCTGTGATGCTCTCTGATTTCTTATACTAAATTTTGGGTCCTACCTGAGGGGAAATTATTACTTTGTACTTACCAGACAGGGCAGCAGTGCTTGTTCTTCCCTTGTTATACTTATAATGGGTCCAGTTTGAATTATATTCATCACACTTTGTTTCTAATTCACAGCTGTGTGGTGTGTTGAATCTTTGTCTTTCAGTCTCTTTTTGCCCTCACTTCTCCTGATGTCTCCCATGCAACATGATCTATTTTTGAGTTTAAATGCTATTTCACATCATCACACTGCGTCATTCTGTGTTACTTTCTGTCCTGGAGACCTTCTCCTTGCAGTACAGAGTGTGGTGGGTTTTTGTATCTACCATTACTGTGCATTGACCAGCAGATTCTAGACTGGGTTTTGTCTTCATTGTTTTCAGTCCAAGTGTGACCCTTTAATCAGGCTTAATAGATAGTCTGCTCTTTTATTGTTAATCTGCTTGTAATCCATAAGTGATGGCCACTGCTGAAGTTGGTGATGTTACAGAAGAACGTGCAGAATATGTAATTGTTGTCTTGTAACAGCTGTAGTTTTCTCTCTGCTTCTTCCTGTAGCTATTGTTAGGCCTGCAGTGGATTTTGATTCGTATAACTAAACAGTGTTCCTACTTCTCAACCATGGGATAAAATACCTTAGTTTAAAATCACATCAGATTTGTCCCTCTAATGGGGACAAGGCACTTGAAGGGTCAAAGACTCCTAGTTTACTGTGTGGATTGCAAATACTCAGGAGAATGTGTTTTCATTAATATTCATGGAACACTCTCATTCTGCAAACATTTGTGTGAACAGTATTTGTCAGAATCTACTTATTATACCTAAGCCTCCAATAGAAGTTTAACATCCTAGGCCAGCATTTCTTTCAAGGCTGTAACAGGTTATTCATTTCGTCAAGCAGGCTGTTTGCAACACTTTGTGTTTAACTGCATGTCAGCCATAGGAAATCAGGGATAAGCTACAAGATTGGCTTCTCTATGGGAATTCATGTCGGCTTGCACACAACTTCTTTAGCTAACTCTATTACTGTACGGTTATTATCGAGTAGATATATGTGGTGCTGACAGCTCCTGACAGGAGAATGCTTTATTACATAAAGTTTACAAAGAAAAAAACCTTACAACGTGACAGTCTTTTATGCCCAGAAAGCTACATATTGGACAAGAATCCACATAATTAATATTAATTGTAATAAAGTGTGACAATCAGGAAAGAATAACATAAGTCTGCTCATAAGTCAAGACCTCAACAGAGCGGAAGAAATAGAGCTAGCCAGAGATGGATGATGGAAGAACACTGGTGCTTGAATAATTCATCGAAAAACACAGTATATTGCATGTGAGGTCTGGAGCCTTTTAAAGGCCTGTGAATTAGATGACAAAGTTCACTCAATTCAGGTAAGCAAGAGAGGAGAATGGGGAATTCACATGTGATGTAGCATAAACTATTAATAAGAGCTAAAAGGTCATATTCTTCCTGTATCAAGTGTGAATGATCAGGAACAAAAATTGCCAGAAGATGTCTGTAATTTTTAAGGAAACAAAAGCAAATATGACCTTTGTAACAGCTTTGATAATTTGAAGACTTGTTAGATGCATGTTTTTGGCATTTAAAAAACTCCAGACTATTCTGTTTTGTGAACAATATGTACAGTGGGCATTAAAACCGGGTGTGGAGCATGAAGTCTGCGGGAGCAGTAGGTGATACATAATGAACAGCACTGTTACATAGTTTGGGCTATAATAGGAGGTGAGTGTGAGAAGATAAATTCTACTTGTGTGAATGTTTTGACCTCATGTAATATTGCTTCAGGAAATTATGGCCATGCTCTTTAAACAGATAAGCTGAAAACAAGGAAGTAAGGCTATGGGGGATGGAGTGGTAAAGATGTCTTGTGCTGAATGAGGATTCTGCTACAGATGTGAACAAGGGTATTTCTGGAGAAAACATAGTTCTGTAGAGGGACCATTTGACCTGAAAGAAAAATATGATTGAATTTTTAGGTTTGCCAGCAGGATTTAATAATGAACCTTGAAATCTGCTGGTTTTCCAAAGTCAATTAATTTGACCATCAGCCTTGTCAGTGATCAGCCAGGCCTGTCCTCCATTCTGGGGCTATGAAAAGGTGTATCTGACATTTACAAGGGTCTGATGGATGTTTCAGGGCAGTCCCTTCTCACTTACTGAAACAGAACAGATCAAATACTGCAATACGTAAGTGGGAAATGAGAGAGTTTTTGGTTATTGTTTTGTCTATGCAGTTATCAGTCTGCCAGTTTTCTCCTGGCCAGTGAAGCTGTTGATTTTGTTCTTACCAAGAAAGCAGAAAGAGGAATCTTAGGTTAGAGGGGAGAAAGGATAAGCAAGCGAACTGGGCTGCAGAGCACATCTGTGCAGGTCTGAGAGTGGCAGCACTGCTTCCAGCTCTGCAGCACAAGGCTCTTGGGAGCCAACAGGCCTTTGAAGGCCCATTTCTTTGAGATCCTTGCAGAACAGTTATTTTCCAGCACAATCATTCAAGAGCATCTGCCTTGGTGGCAAAAGCCAGAAGCATACGAACCCGTTCTTGGAAACAGTAAGGACATGGGGTCTGTGGCAGTGGGTCCACCTTGGGCTTGGGGAGTGAGGTACTGCAGTTCTGATACATCCTCTGGCAGATATTTGGATAGTAAACAGAGTTTATTTTACGCTGTCTTCTCTTTCTTGTTTCTGATGTGACAGATTCGTGTTAATGTATATAGTTGCACCATAGAGGTTGTCACAGGGAAGTGAGAAGTTCTGGCAGCTGAGTAAAGGGTGTTTGGGAGCTATCAGTGTTGGGAGTGGTGTGGGAAATAATTTGGAAGCTGGGTATGAGCATGTTGTTTCTGCCTTCAACATTGAAGGAGCAAACAATATAGTTTCATCTTGCAATTCAACTGAAATGTATGAGTAGTTGACACTTTGCACTACTATTGTTTTGACTTTCAACACATCCAATAAAGTTGTGTGAAATGGGTTCTCATACAGTTAGTATTTTCTTGGTTATCTCTACAAGAATTAAGGGTAAAATTTTTCTTTTCTCTCATCTGGGGTTGTAGCTGAGTGGGAGCACTGCCTTGTTGGTCTGCCTGTTACAACACCTTGAAACAATACAGCAAAATCTTCCTGTCACCAGAAGAACCTATTCCTACAGAAAGAGCAAATAAACATTGCAATTACGTAGTTCCTTTAGCTATGTACTGCACTAGCTTGGATATAGGGGCAAAGCGTTCAGAAGCTGGTTTATTTTCAGCAGGCATTTGTATTTGAGAAGAGTTTATGACAAGTAGTAGAATCCTTTACTGCATCATATTCAGCATTTTGCTGTGGTCATTTCTACTAAGGAGCTGAAATTTCAAGGTATACAGAAATAGTACATCTAGAAAACAGGGAATCTGTCCCTCTCTAGGGAGTTGGGTAGGCATCCATAATTATGGCAAGGTGATCACTGAAGACACTTGCAGATGTGATTTTAAGAGCAGATGGGAGAAGGCACTTAGCTGAAGGAAATCTGTTGCTGTAACTGAAGTGTTTCAGGAACATGCTTTAATCCTAGCTTTAGGTGGAGTTAAGCTTTTGAATAACCAATAGGAGTTGGCTGGCAAGATGGTCTTTTACACGTGTATATGCTAATGTAAATGTCATAATGCAAATTTAAGCACTCAAGAACATTATGTGGATTTGGGAAAATCCCTAAAATTTTAATTCCATAAGCAAAATATTATTTTGGCAGCACATGACAGAAATAATCCTGCTCCCAGATGTTTCATACTGTTGCAGTTGAGACTAGTTGCATGGTTGTCTTCAAGACAGCTCTAAAATAACACAAAAGCTTCTTGGTATATGAAGCAACTCAGTTATACAATGAAGCAAAGAACCATGTCTGAACTCTTAACATTGCACAGTCTTCTGGGGAAATACAATGGGGAACAGAGTCTTCACCAAGAGTGAAGTATGTCAGTTAGAGGACAGAGTCAGAGAAAACTCTTGAAACCAAAGAAGGGAGAGGTCGCCTTCTGCACATTTTATATGGATGCCCTGGTGGACTGTGTGCTGTGTTCCAGGCTGGGTGCTGACAGCTGACTTGGGTGCTCTGTGGCTGGCGTGGAGGAGTCTGACTATTCAGACTCTTTCTTAAGCATTAGGATTTCCTCACTTCGTTACAGGCCTATTTTGCCAGCAAGTTCAAATGCAGTTAAATTTCTTACTCCAAGAACTGGGTCTTAGTGGAAATTGCCAGGTGCTGAACGAAATATACAGAAATACTTGGAAATGTGTTGATGTATTGTTGCAAGGGGTATGTGTTCTCCATTTCTATTTCTTTAGAAACTGTGAGGGATCTTCAGGTAGAGAAATGCTTTTTGAAAGTTATTAAATATAAGTATTTGCTTTTATTGCCCTATGTTTCAGTGTCCTAAACTGAACCCTGTAAGGAGTGTGTGTTGCTGTGCGGGTGACCAAGCACTGGCACAGATTGCCCAGAGAGGGTGTGGAGTCTCCCTCCCTGGAGATATTCCAGAACTGTCTGGATGCAATCCTGTGCCGTGTGCTCTGGGATGACCCTGCTGGAACCGGGAGGTTGTACCGGATGACCCACTGTGGTCCCTTCCAGTCTTACCCGTTCTGTGATTCTGTGTGCATCAATGTCCAAGATGATTCTTTACTGTTGCTTTTGTCACTGGGAGCTCAGGTGCGTAGGTTTTATTAAATAAAGCTGTATGAAGAGAGCTTTATCCTTCCTCCATCTAGGACACGCAGGAAATGCCTTTCTGACTCGTTCTGCTGCCTTTTCTCAAGCTGTAGTGAAGGCTGTGACTATTTCCCTCAGTGCAGTTCCGAGGTGGTTTTGCAGACCCACTGCTGCCACTGCAGAGCTCTGCTGCCTTTGGGGGGTGCAGCAGTCAGACAGACAGACAGATGTGGCCTTGGCAGGCCGTGTGCCCATCCTAGTGCACAAAGCAGAGCCTGCAGGAGTCTGTCCCTGCCAGGTCACACCTGCGCACAGCCTGCTTAGGTGGAGATCTACAAAGTGCTGAATTTGACTTATTTTCCCAAGAACTAATTGGGAATTAATTACTGAGTACTTCGCAAAACAAACACAAAAATGATGTGTTAGCTCAACAGTCTCTTTTACAAGCTCTACCGGAAGGTTATCAGGCCACTCCTGAAACTGGTCCCAGTTTGGTCACTGACCCATAGTGTGGGACTGCCAGGGCAAAGCGACAACTTGGTATCTTCCATGGTCTGGCCCAGCCCAGTTGCCCCTGTGAGGAGCAATGCTGGGTCCTCCCTGTGCATCATGGCCCCGCAAAGTGCTTCTGTATGATTGTTTTAATTTATGTAACTGTGGGGTGTGTGTTCGTGACGTGCAGTACTCAGTTACCTGGCTCTTCATACTCGATCACAGCTCTCCTGTGGTTTCGGTAAGGTCCTGTTTAACAGCCTCATGACAACAGTTGTCCCAGGAAAATGGCAAAGTGTGACAAAGAGAGAGATCTATGCACGCGGCGGGGTGACACTAGCTATCACCTGGATGTCAGCATCAGTGACAGCCTTCAAATGAGTTGTCTTGCTTACAGCTCTCTTTAGCTACTTGCTTTCCTGTAAACACACAGTTGTTTTTTCCCTGTTGCAGGGTACATCGGATCTGAAATCATCTGTGCAAGTGCAAGAGGGGATTTTCGCTATGGCAAGAGCCTTGTGAAAGTTGGAAGTTCTCCCTGTGGACCAACACATCCCCCTTCTGTGAGCAGATTTCTCCTGGAATGCTGAGGGTTTGTTTATGGTGAGTACAGTTGTTATAAGCAAGATATGAAATAGAAGGATATGAAAATAAACCCACAGGCTGGAAATCAAGAGAGGTAAAGCCTTCTATAAATATTGTTTTATATAGTGTATATTTTCTGATTTTGCTGTTCCGCAATGTATAAATATTGCAAATTTTAAAATTTACTCCATTACCCACTGGGTAGGGGAGAAGGACAACTTGTTCTCAGTGTGGTTTAATGGTACAAAGCCCAGAAGATTCACTGTCATATGCAGCACGTTTTTCTCCTCATTCTTTCTGCCCTGGAGTTACCCTTATTTGTTTAATGTGTTGTCGTGCCATAGTGCCTTGTACAATAGCTTTGCTTGGCTGCCTACTTGAATGGGGAGAGAAGGGAAGGAGGAGGATGGATTCCCCCTCCTGCATCTCAGTGCAGCAGTGGAGAGTCCTTGTTATGTATGTTTGGGTTTGGGGGGGAGTGGAGCAGAGTTTAGAGTGTGCTACAGCTTTGTGGGATTAGCAGAGGCTTGAGGGGCCCAATTTAATTGAGTGTTCTGGCTGTACTGCTTCTAATGTCCTTTGCAATTATGGATATAGAGAATATCTGGTGTCTGAGACAGAAGTGAATTTCTTATCTCAAATTTTTACTATTGACCAGTAATAAAATAAAAATACAAGTAGAGGGAGAGGACCCTTATAAATTGATGTTTGGTCATATAATAGTTACCATACGGGAGGGCTGAATATAAGAAGCTTAGAGTGAGGCTGGACCTATTCCAAACACTTTTTACACTCTTATGAAAAATTTAAGGAAATAGCGTGTTGAGCACTTTCAACTTTAATTATGAAAAAATAAACTATAAAATCAGACTGGCTGGCTGAAATCTCTTGGACTCTAACAATAACATACCTTTCTGAATGTCTAATGTAGTATGCAGTTACATGGGTTTTATTTTAGACAGAAGCTAGAAAAGTCTAGATTTCTTTTTTGAAAACACTGTTAGATAAGAAGCCTGGTTTGAGTTTAATGACATCCTATCAGGCACTTTTTCCCATATCCTAATGCTAAATGAAGGAAAAGAGGAAACATTTTATTTTCCTTCATCACCATATGATACCAGGGTAGTCGTTAGGCAGTCCCCTTACATCCTTCCTCGCTAACATGCCCAAGCTTTTATTCTGTAGTTAACCCCCCCTTAATTATGGAAAGACACAAGTACCCAGAATGGGAAACTAACTCAAGCTGTAAGCCTCACTTTTGACCTCTGACAATGCTTCACATTCCTGTTGAGCCTTCCATAAGAGGACCTCCACCTGCTCAGAACCATTAACAAATGTAACCTGCCAGCTGCCTTGGTAGGTGAGCACTGTATTCCTGTGCTGCTCCTTCAAATGGGGGAACCGAGAGACATAATTTCTGCTTTATTGCCTGAAAAAGCACTTTGCAGTACATATGGAAGGATGTGATTGCCTGGAGGAGATTAGAGCATAAAAACAGCCACAACAGAACAAATGGATGGGGGAGAACAAAAGAGATTGGGGCGAATGAAAAGGGGAGAAAGGCTGCAAGACCATGTGGTCACTTTGGGAGTGATATGCAAATCTTTGTGCTGTGGCTGTGGATTTCATTTTGTAAGGCTTGAGATTTCTCTATGTCACATTTGTAGAATTAAAAACCAGGGACAGGTCTGAGAAGCATCATGGACACGGGTCAAGAGATGCTAAGCAGCACATAATTCAGACTGGTAGGAAGAAGGCGGTTTAAAAGTGGTTCATCTACCACAGACAACAAAATAAGAGAAAAAAAGGCTGGCACGAGTGAGACTTGGGTGCAGCTGTGGAAAAGCCAGAGGTCTTTGCCAGCACAGTGCTACCTGCCCCCAAGGAACACCAACAGGTCACTGGGGAGCAGAACCAACCAGCTCCTGTACCTCTACCTCAAACTACCTTTTATGCATTTCCCGACTAATCAGCCGTGGGTGACAGATGGATCCGAGATGATTTTGAGGAAAAGGGAATGTTCTTCCTGTGAGATGATGTTAGCAAGATGCCTTTCCACTGTGGTTTTTGTTCTTGCCTATTTTAATGCACAGCATCTTATTAGAAGACAGGAAGCCTTCAACACTGAAGAGAGGGCTGTGGCATCAACATGTATTATTCAGGATTCTAGAAATTGCTATTACTGTGTTTCGTTTTGTATCCAGAAATATATTGCTGCTGAAAATGAAACAGATTGGTAGCCCTTCATCTGTAGGATGAGTTTTGTAAAAAGTTGCATGCAGAGAAGGGCAAAATAGAGCTTGACTACTGCGTGCTAGAAACTATTGGCTATATTTTGATTAATATTTGTCACTAGCACCACTTAATGTCAAATGCTTATTCAGCTTATGATTTAAAGTCATACAATGCACTGCATAATTGTAAGTAGGAGACATTTGTGCATCTGGTATTTAAATGGAGTATGTGTACTTTGCATTCCAGAGCATCCCTAAGCACTGCTGTTAGAATTGTCATTTTAAAAATATGTTTTGTCCTGCTTTTAGAGCACATTTAATCTTTTCCCCATTAATCTGCTTTCCCTAAACCTTTCTCTAATTCTTCTGAAGGATCCCCCACCTGCTGTGCAGGCTACACAACACAGTGAATCTAATCATGTCTGGAATTATCATTTTTATCAGTTTAATCCATATTTTTCTGTTATTTGCTTTCCAAAGCCTTAGACATTTTATGCACTGTGGTAAGTAATGGAGCAATTGTGGTGGTTAGTGTCTTTTCAAAAAAGCAGTGACAATACAGTTAAAATAATCAATTTAGATTATTTTCTGGAATGCAGCATTAGTGTTCCATGGAAGTTAAGCTTGATCCTTAGAATTATGGAATATATTTTAAACTTCAAATTGTAGATTAGTCAAGAAATGTCCCCGTGTTTGTTCAAGCAGTCGTTCTCAATTGTCCTGATCAACACTTGGCATGTTCTTGATTGCACTCAGCATTCTGCTGCCTCCCTGAATCTGTTCACATACTTTTTAAAAGAAGTCTTATATTTATATTTTCTTGAATGCTTTTATGAAATTCATTACAGCTAAGATAGCAACTACTTTATCTATGCGATGATTTCCTATCATTAAGTGCAGTTTCCAACATGTGAAGAGAGCAGTAGCTTAACTCGAGCAGGTGCTTTTATGGAGCTCATTTCAATTTGCAGTGGTCTAAAGAAGAGGTTTTTTCGTGTTTCTTTGTCTTATTCCTGTCACCCGCGTTGCTTAGTGTCATAGGCAGATGCTGGTACTGGCAAGGTCCTCATCAAGCAGAATCTCCCAGCAATACCCTGCACTAATTTGGGAGAGAATTTTTTGCCGCAGATGCTTAGGAGCAAGCTAGATGACTTCATGTAGATGCCACAAGTGAATAGCTGTGGAGGTGCCATCCTGGGTTTCAGGTTTTATCCTTTCCTTCATTTATGTCAGAGCTGCTTTTTCTCTTCTGCTCCTGCCCTTCACTTCTTGTTTTGCTGTGAGGCTCTGGGATGCTTGGCAACAGCTTAGCTGCTTGTCTACGTAAGGGTCTGGTAGTGCTACACTGGTAAGGCTGTTCTGTAAAAACGTAATTTAGCAGAATTTTTGCATAAACTTTCAGACTGTAAAACATTTGCAGAGAGCTATGGTTTGTACTATTTTCATTCAAAGCAGGACATTAGGGCTCCAGCCACATTTCATTATCCATTTGAATAACATTTTTCAATTTAAAGCTCTCTAACCACGAGCACTAAATTAATACTAGATTCTCTCTCTGCCTAGTGGGAACACTAAATAGATAAATAAAAATCATTGCAGGATAATTGTAGGTGCTGTGGGCTGAAAGCCAAACCAGGCCAATTCAGCCTTTGAGCCCTGTCTGTCTGTCTGCTTTTCTTTTTCCTTGCCCATCATAATAGGGTATTCAATTATAATCTTTTTTCTGCGTGCACAGTAGAGGTTTGCATACAGTGGCCCAGAGGCATTATTAATCTCAGTGCATTTGGAGAGTGAGTGAAAAGACTAAAGGTTTGGGGGGGGGGAATCTCTCCCCCCTGTAGCTGTATTCATCACTTAGGGTCTTTGTCAAAAATGTACTTTTCTTTCTCCCTCCCCCCATTCCTTGGAGCATAAGCTGGAATTGACTCCAGAAGTTAAAGGACAATGGAAGCATTAGCACAGGGATTATGGATCTTCTTGTGCAAGATGGGGGGTGGGGGGAGAAGGTAGAGGCATACTACTGGCAGGATAGAAATTTAAAATTTGTGGCTAGACCAGTGCGTACCACTACATAAGGAAAAGCAATAGTGCAGTCTCTATTCATGTGAAGCTTTTCAGGTACCTGAAAAGAGTATACAAAAGCTGTTTCTGAAGCTGGTACATAAATACTTGGGTTGCAAGTTTAAGTGTCTAAAGAAAATTTTAAAGAAAAATATTATGTACTCATGTGTTTCCCAGTGAAAGAACAGTCTTCTGGTAGCTTGTGACTTTCTGTAATTGATTAAATCCAAGCCCTTTGGATGGGCTCTGTAAATGATTTGTGACTGGTTTTAGTTTGTTTGGTTTTGGAGTTTTTTTTAACGAGCACTTCCCCATAATATTCCCATGGAGACTTCAAGGTTTGGAGAAGTTGAATATTACGGCTGCGATGGAAAGGCTTTTGGTGGCATTTATCTGGGTGCGTAGCTATGAACTTGAATCAGGCGTTCAGCACTGTCAATCAATTCAACATGATTTTCAAGACAATTTTCTGCAACATGAGGGGCTTGGACCAGCCATTGACCACGATGGGGCAATGAGCCAGGTCACCAAGTCATAATCTCTGTTTGATGTAGGTTAACCATGAATTTTAGCAGTCCAAATTATCAAATCGATAAGTGTTGCTCTCTCCCAGTGAAGACACTCAATTTTGGTGCTTTAACTTTGGTAGTCAAGCTGATTTGTGCACTGCAAATTAAAGGAGCATTATTGCTTCCTCTGCTTCAATGAAATCGGTTCACCCCATCTGCAGTTACACAGAATTACTTACGGAGCTTTTCCCAGTCCTCCCATGTGGGTCTAGCAGAGACTCTTTGATTACTGTACTCTTTAAAGCAGAGTACAATGTTTATTTTGTTTCTGTGGTATTAGGTCTTTTCCAAAGGTTTAGGTGCCAAATTATTGTTTGAAATGCCTGGGCATCTCTAAGTAGGAATTTTAGAAGAAAATCTATTATGTTGCCCAGCTGTATTCTCAGTGAGGCTTGCTTTTCTTATATCCTACTGGCCTAATGAAACAAGATAAGAAATTATTTTAAGACAAAAAATGGCCCTCCCTTCCTTTGCTCACCCTCTGCTTTTGCTAGAACTGCTACAGTGACTACTTAAAAGAAAAAAAAAAAAAACAACTAAGTTATCTGTTAGTGTTTTTAAAAACACAAACAAAAAAATTTCCCCAAACAAACCAAGCCTCCAAATTTGTAGAATTCCTCAGTGGAAGACTTCACGCCTGCCTACTGGTAAACCGGTATTTTTCAGAATCTGATTTAACCTGGATAATGCTTTAACAGTGTCTTCCAGCATAAAAGCTTTAACATTTCACATCAGGACCTTGATTTACTTACCATCTGCTCAGAGGTCTGTCATCAACAGAGATGATTTCTAGCTCCCTTCAGATAACTGGCGTTTGGCAGAGTTCTGCTAAACAGTCTATAACCTTGAAGACAAGGAGTATATGATAACCCATGCATATCAGTTAACTTTTAAGTGGCTTAATAGTCTCTTTTCCTAAATAAATCTGCCAAATACTTCAGTTTGGTCCTGGTTTTCCCTGAGTTTTCCTTTTTTATCCTTTAAGTCAGAAAAAGCCAATGAGACCTTGGAGGCAGTGAAGAAATTCTGTTTTCTGTTTTTATCTTTATTTGCCATTAACATCCTTAAACTTGCTTTTCTTTTTGTCTGTGTTTTTTATGACTTTGCCAATGCTGTTTCTATCAGAAGAGTTGATCTGGAGATTTATGTATTTGTGGCAAAAGGAAAAAAAAGCTATTTTTTTAGTGTGTTATACCAATAAAGTCAAGAAAATTGTTAGGACCAGTTTGTCAAAAGTCATGCAGTCAAAAAACCAAGTGACTTCAATTTTAGCTTTAATAACAAGTTTGATGTTTCAGGAGGTTAATAATACATTTCCTAGGCTGTTGACATAGTTATAGCATTAGTCATTAAATTTAAAAAGGAAAATAATATTTCTATAGAGGCATTGGCATGCTTAAGAGCCTGCTCAGGATTAGGTTTAGATGTTGTTGAGACAAGCTTAGCAGTATTTGGTTCAGACCTAAGCATGTAGACCAGAGTTGCTATTAGATCAAGGCCAAAAACTTTTGTGAAGGTAAAGTTTTTCTTTTAGTTTAGCAGATAATTATGGAAGTTTGAAACTACATCATCCAAAATTACAGCAGCTCTCGAAGCAGTGGGGATTCTGCTAACAAATAATGTCATTTCCCAGGGTGCACGGGAGACTGGCCAGCTACCAGGTGATGTCTCTCTCAATACACTGGGTCGATTACAGGACAGATGGGTGGTTCCTTTCTGTATGTTTTATTTTTGTTTTTACTCTTGGTTCAAAATCTGCTTTTTTTTTCTGCATGGTTTTTTTTGATTGATTGGGTGGGGAGAATTTTTCGGCTAAGCTGGCCAGTTCTCTTCAGACAACTGGAAAGACTGAGTACTGCAGTTGGGCCAAAATCAACTAGGAAGAGCTTGTGTTGAGACCAGGACACTGTATTCTGCCGAGTCAAAATCCTCCTCTTCTATTGTCGACACAATTCTGACTTGCTCCCTGTTTCTATCTGTAGCAATAACAAGCAGTGTGCTGCTGGGCAGAGTTGAACTCAGATGAATTTGATCTCTACTCTTCTTCCTGATCTTTTAAACAGGCTTCAACCTGCAGTGCCCAAACCCCTTGGCCACTTGAGGAACAATTGCTGGAACCTTTGTCTTCATGCACAAATTCTCAGCAAAAATTCCTCATAACGTTTTTAGCCTCATCTCATTAAAAAACTGTCAAAAATAGGTCAACTTTGCTTCCTTCTGTCAAAAGAAGCACCAAGCAGTTAGAGATGACTGCAGTGTGAGCCATACTTTGGGACAGGGAGATACATCCCAGTAGGCAGCCTGCACCCAGAGCAAGGAGCTGTGTATTTGCTCCATGGCTGTGGGTTTGCATTCAGTATAATTTTTGGTTTTGTGGGGAGGAGGACTTGAAAGGCCAGTTGGGAATTCAACCACAGACTATCCTTCAGTCTCTACTTCTAAAGCATCTGAGTTGCGAAAGGAGACTTTTAATGCTTAATTTGTCAAAACATTCTGCAATAACCTCTTGGATGGTTTGGGTATCAATTTTAATGGCATTATGCCTGCTGTGCTTTGTTTTCTCTATCTAAGATGAAAAACTGAATGGCAGAACTCTGAATGGTGTCCAGGTGCAGCAACACCTTTCTGTATTGCCTTTCGAATTCCTGACTGTGCACTGGGACTGCAATTAATTTATAATAAGGTTTGGCACAAAACACCATAATTCGGCTCTGAAAGAGCCAAAATTAGCTTAGCCATGATTAGCCTATGAATGTTTCTATACTGCTTGTGATTGACAGGAGTCCTGTGGACTTCGTACTACAAATAGATGTGATTTATCCCTCAATGAAAGTTGCTTTGTTTACTGCTAGGCATGTTAAAATAAGAAAAACCACTCTGCAAATGCGTTGTTCTTGAAACCCTGACGCTCGCTGATTAGTGCCCAGGCAGTATTCACAGCATCTGTTTGTATTGTGAACCTCTGTCAGCTCTGCCTGTGCACATGTTCCTTTCTGTTCGTCTGTCTGTGAGAACGGGCTGGGAACATCTTCTGGCTGTGCAAGGAGGGCCATTTGCTATGCATGAGATGAGTTTCTGTGCCCCAAAGTGCCTTGTGACACAGGTCAAAACCAGGGTGTTTTTTCACTTGAAGGTATTTAATCTAAATATGTATCAAAAAGCTAGAAAGATTGTATATTTCCACAGAAATTCTAGTTTTCTGGTTTGGCTCTATTGTAGCACGTATCAAGAATTTATTGTGACCAAGTTTGGCTTGTTCTTGGTGGGATTTTCAGGAGATTTAGCATCTGTGTGGCACTGACCTACAATGGAGGAGCTGGAAGGCTTAGTTCTGAAAATCTACACAAGCTTGGAGGAAGTTGGAAAGAAAACAATATACCATGATCAACCCTACTTCTCTTTGAGATTAGTAGTTCATTGGTACTAGAATGTTGATTTTTATAATGTATTTTCCGCTAAACTTCCGTTCTTGTTTCCTTCCACTATTTAAATTTCTTCTTCTGCAGCTTTGTTCCATGCTGTATTTTTTTTTTTTTTGCCGTGCTCTGTGAAACTCACCACTGTGTCAATCTTCAGGCAGCCTCTCTATCTTACTTTGACCTCCTGCAAGGTATCTCCTCTGTTTCCAAGCATCACCTGCACTAATACCTTAAATTGCTCTGACAGTCTTTCCAGCAAGAAACGTGTTGCGCTGAAAGATCTGTATATGTAAACCTCTGCAAATGTTGTGTTTTAAATAGAAAAATCTCTCTTATGGTAAAAAACTAAGGCTTCTAGATGTAAGGTTGGACTGGTTACCATGTTGTCAGCCCTTCTGAACTGGTGAAGCAGCAGCAACAAAGAGATTTTCATCTGCAAATGCCTGAAAGAAAGAAAGAGAATTTTAAGTGGAGAGAAATTCATTTCTTTGTGCTGATCCTCGTCTGGCCTGTGACTGTTTAAGTTGTTCATGGATGGCATAAATTAGAATAACCTGAAGGAGCCAGGATAAATTAGGGCAACCTGTCTCGGAAGTAAGGAGCTGAAACCAGGGATGTGACACCACTCCATGTTCCCATTCCCATGGTGAGTGGTGCTCTGGCACAGAGGGAGGGTCTTCCCTGTTCTCTTTTCTTGTTACAATAATTTTAGGTGCCAGAGATTACAACAGCATAATTATTTTTTTAGTGTGTAATATTCTTTTGATAAACTTTTTGTATTTAATTCTCTAAATAGCCAGTCTTTTCCTTAAATGTCCTATGTTTCCCTGATTTACTTTCTCATTTGAGACTCTAATGATCTCTGGAGCTGCCAGAAGTATTAGATGATTCTGTTAAACATTTGGAAACTGTCCCAGTTTCTGCTTCACCTTCAGAGGGGGTGATCTTCTGTTTAAAGTCCTCCATTGATCTTCTGTCTTTCAAAACTTCTCCAAAATGCATGAGAGCAGACTGCAAACGTAAATCAGGCTTAAAGAAAATGTATTCTGGTACCCTCACTAAAAGTAGGTAAGTAGAAGGTAATGCAGTCTGGTCATGAACTACCAGCTAAATGAAAGGGCCTGGATCTTCTGTCATCCCCTCTGTTACTCTGGATCCAAAATCTCACAGCTCCGCTCACAGCATGGTTTCTGTCTGGAGATTTACTCTTGGAGCAAGCAGATACACTAAACTTGTGTTAATTCAAGCTGATGGGATTCTTTATTAAATAGATATTCATTCTCTTTTTTTTTTTTTCAGGTAATTCTTACCGATCTTAATCTTTTGCTCTGTCTTCAATATCTGGGAAGCCATTTGCACACCACAAATACTTAAGGGTTTTTAATATTTACATAAGCTTTGGGAAAACCATTCTCATTCGGAAAGAAGATGAAATTCTGTAAGGCACTTTTTGGGCTCAAAAGTGGGCTCATCTTCCTATGAATATTTTGATTGTTTTGATGGTTTTTTTGTGTTATTTAATATATTTTCACTGTGATCAAAACCTATCCAGAAAAGATAGTACCATCCTACCAAAAATACGGTCTGTAACATGGCAGTTTTGCATTTGCCATGTCCTCCTCTCCAGAGAAAGATTAGGTAAGGGAGTCTCTCCACTGCTTCTGGCTGAGGAACTTCAGTGCTAATCTCTGGGTGCCTTAGGGATGACAGGAGAAAAGACTTCAAATAATGTTGATTCTTGATCAAACTTGATTTTAATGAAAGTGTCTTTTAAAAAAGAGTATGTAATTGACCTGTCTTTGTTCAGCCTAATGTGATTGAGAGGAGAATTAAATAATAACTGACAGACACATCACTTTTTTAAGCATACAGAAACAGCTACTGTCAAATATGCAAACACAGAAGGGAAGGAAAAGCCTCACACTGCTCTGTAGTTTCAGCTGAGATGAATTACATCAATAGATCTCCTGCAATTCTAAATCTGTTTCAAAGAGTGTTTTCAGTATTATAAAAATATACTTTCTTACTACAATTCTGAATGTCAGGTGTGGCTGGGAACAAGTCTGACTAGAATAACAAATTGTCACTAGTCAACTTTCTAGTGGGTGTCAGTGGGCACCAAGCCTATTATGCTGCAGGAAATTTTCACTGTAAATGTGTTAAGAGGCCCTTTGAGTCCTCCTGGCTTGCTCAGTGTTCCTTGCGATGCACACCAGTGTGCTATGCTTTACTAACAGGACCCCATTGTACAGAACCGGAGATGTAAACAAGAAAAAATACAGGCAAGGGATCATGAAAACAAACGTTGAGGTAGATGTCTTGCTGGAGTCATCTCTCTGTTGCTTTATCAAGTACTGAAAAACAGTTAAAGCATCTTAGAATTAATTAGAAGGCAGGCGGGCAGGAGAATTCTGTTCATCAAAAAAGGAACCATACCCAGAAGAAATAAGGTTTTTGAGCACCTTCTGGGAAATGATCTGGCATTCTGAGGACAGGAAGCTGCAACCAGGAACCAGTGCTGGAAAAAGCCTGTGGTGAACTTGGAAAGGCTGACTGGCAATCACAGGTTCATGTTTGACGAATATTCTCAATACAGCCTATATATAGGTGTGTGTATATATTTGTGTGTGTATTTCTTAATTAACCTTACAGTTCTGGAGAAATGATGCCTTGCTGGGTTTAACAATATGAATACTAATAATGCCAAATAGTTTGAGAGGCAGAAGTGGCTAAAAACTTGTCTAGGACAATGGGTATTAGCTCTAGATTCTTTAGATGGAAACAGTTTGAGCTTGAGTTGAGCAATACTTAATTTACAGGAGTAAATGAAGCATTAGTTGAATTATCAGAGTAAATGTGAAAACCAGTTTGATCTGTAAGGGGTGCAATCAGTCTCCCGCTATATGAAGTGCAATTGGCTATTTCTCTTGGTAGGCAATAGAGAGGGTAGAAAATAATCCAAATCCTGCAGTTGGAAGTGAATATAGCGAACAATCAAAATCATGGCTAATAAAACACAGAAATCAGTACTTCGAGTGAAATAGCCCACCATAAAATCAATTTTAACACCAGAAAGTGTGGGTCTTTTTCAGCTTCAATTTTAGAAAGATAAGCCCCATTCATCCTGGGAAGTGTAGAACAGTAAGTCTTAAGAGCTTGCAGTGGCCATATTTTGCTTCAAGCAGCTTTCAAGCACTGCTGGGAGAAGAGAGGATGCGATATGTCCCATAAAGTACAGGATTTCTGTAAGGATCAACTAGTTAGTTCCAATTAAACTTGCCAGCTAAAAGGCAGTGACCGTAATTCGTGCCCTAGGTAAACAGAACAATTTTATAATCAATTCATTGACTTTGTTGCCACTGATGGAAAGGCTTTACAATCAGCACAATATGTTCAAATCATCCCTTTCTCACAAAAACCAGAGCAGGAGGCTGCGCCTGCTGGAGGCTGTGCAGAGCCCTGTTGTGCAAGGCAGTCAATAAAGAATTACAGTAATCTAATCCTGAAGAAAGACAAAAGTGTAAATGGCCTTTCCGAGGGCTTCCTGAGATGGAAGTGGCGACTACTTGGCAACAGCCTTTGCAAATGGTGCAGCCATGATGTAGTGGAGATGAAATGCTTCTCTGTGGTCTGACCCGATTCTCAAATGTTTCCATCTCCCAAAGAAAGCATTTGATTGCAAACCTCAAAAATATGTGGTGGAGGGATAATCTCCTTTGAACTTCACAGCCAAGAAGCAGCATGATTGCCTTGTTCAAGGAAAGTTTGACATGGAATTGAACATCCACCAAAAATGCTACTGCTGATGTTATTCAGTCTGCATGTGCAGGAATTATGTGAATTCTGGACAGAAATACTGGAAATAAGCCTAATGTGGTCCCTTATAAGGAGGGTTTTGCTTTTGCCTGCAGAGCTTGCCTTTTTCATGGAATAAGCGTGTCCCTGGAATGTAAGACTTGCACTGGAGTCTGACAGAAAGTGGTTACCTTTCCCGTTATCAAATATAGCAAAAGAATCTTCTTTTTGATCCAGATCTTCCTGTGTTATCTTTCTGTACCCCCAGGGCTTGCTATCTGAACACCAGTGGAGCCTTGCAAGGGAGAACTTGGAATCTGTGAACGTGCCGACGCTGCTTCCATGCTCCTCTGGATATCAGAGAACAGATCAAAACAGATCAAAATGCAGTTGTGCATACACTTGAATTTCAGATCCACTTCTTAAGGTGCTGCTTCCACTAGGCAGCAAATTCAAGTATTCAAATGAATTGTGGGGCGATCTTGCCAAGGAGACAAGGATGGGCCCGTTTCAAAGGGCACGAGGCAGCTGTAGACTGCCTGTAACACAAGCAGTGGATGTTGAAGTCCAGTATTTCGTTTTATATAAGATGCATGTATTCCTGGGGTCTGCTTTTTCCTCAGCTTTGCCTTATATCCAAAAAATTTGAAGTAGATATGCAAAGACACTCTTACAAGTTAAATTTTGTAATTTTTAATTGTGTGCTCCCTAAATTTTGATGAATCAGGGAAAAACACCGTTCTGTATCTTCTTCTTGACTTCTTTTGAGGGGAAGTAAGAGGAGAGTGGCATCTCTGCCTTGGAATCAGAAGACAGAGCTCCTTGTGAAAGCCGTCAGCTCAGAGAAACAATGAAAGTTGCAGGGATCAAAAGGGTGGGAAAAGGGTGCAGCTGAGATTATGCTTGATCTATGACACAACTCTGTTGTGAAAATGAGACAACTTGGAACTTCAAGGCTGAACTAGAAATAGGAGACAGGGAATAAAGCTGAGATGGAAAAAATACTTCAGGAGAATGAAATGCATTAAAGGTAACTGGGGAAGGAGGAGGGCCAATGATAAATGGTGAGTGACAAAAGAAATTATAAAAAATAAAGGCTAAACCAGAAAGACCAAAAAGGATCTAGAGTGAAGTTCATTTTCTTGAAAATAACTGGAGTAATTAAAGTGTATTGAAATTTGGAAGAAGCATAAATTCTTAACATAAAGATTATCTAGAAAATATTTTTTTTAATTCAGAAATTCATTACAATTTTGCTGGCACTTGTTCTTACTGCACTCTTGTGGTGCCTGGTTGTTTCTATAGTTGTATATGTGCATAGGGATGTGCTTATGAAACTACCATCTTAATTGAAACAGACATTGAAAAAAGCACTGGTAATGTCGTAGAGACAATTGGTAAAAATAATTTTTAAAACAAGGCAAAAATGGTAATTTCGTTAAAGTTTGAAGACTGCATGGCACGTAAGGCAGGAGTTACACTCGTGGAATGAAAACCTACAGATGTTTTTGCATGAGGTAGGAATCTCATGAAAACATAGTATGTTATTGTATAGTGAAAGGCTATGATATTTTCTCATGAGAGAGTAAGGGTAAACTGATGGCTTTTTATTCTGATGTTTCTTTGATTTTTTTTTTTTTTGGCCCAACTGATACTCTTAGTTTGACTTGCTTTTTTCTTTTTCTTCTTCCTCTTTTTTTTTTTTTTTTTTT
>VZTD01003298.1:746289-763985 GCA_013397725.1 Rhagologus leucostigma | reverse complement strand
TTTTTTTGCAGTTTTGTTCTGTTTTGTTTGGGGTTTTTTTTTGTTGGTTGGTTTGTTCTCTTGAGGGATTTTTTTAGTTATTTTTTTGGTGTTACTGCCCTATTTTTGTTATGAAAATTGTGTATGGCATTTTAGTACAGCTGAAAATTCCTATTTGACCTCAAGGTAAGCATTTCTTAAAATGGAATTTGGAAATACTCCTTTAAAAATTCATTCTGAAGGAGCTGCTGTAAATAAGTGCTTCTTTGTAGCATTAACAAACCAAATACTGAACTGTTAAGGACTCTGAAAAGAAAGCTGATTATAAACTGCCACTGAAATTTATTATTTTTCTGAAAACCAGTTCATCTGCCTCAGTTTGCTCAGAGTAGGTTAAGTAACACCAAAGTGTGAATTCAATTATATAGATATGTGTAGAGTCATGTCATTGTGGTGTAATGAGCAAGTAAATCTAAAAAACCCCACCCTTATCTAAGTTTATGTTGATATAAAATGTGTATCAAGATCACATCTAAATATTTAAGATATACTTCAGGAGTTTGTTTATGAAAATCTGAAGATAGTTTTAAAACCAAAAGGATGATGAAACGTATTAATAAAATTATTTCTATGGCTCAAGATTTTCTGGGACTGCTTTCTGTAGGCCTGAATTTGGAAGTCATTAATTCATTGGTATAGTGACTGAGAAGAACTTCTTAGAAGTCTAATCAGTAAAAAGTTCTTTCAGGGATTTTCTTGTCTATATTGTAGGAAAATCACATGGAATTTCATTTTGCACCAGGGAATAGAAGATGGGACAATGATAACATGGGAGTAGGACAAATAAAATTCTTGCTGTACCTGCTCCTTAAAATCCAACAATGAATATATTTGGGCTTGATCTAAAGTCTGCTCTTATTTGAAGAGTCTGGTAAGCTTTCCAGTCTGTGAAAGTTATGATTTGGAAATGTTTTTGCACAAGGAAAAAGAAACATTCATGTCTTAGGGTAAGAATGTGAGAAGTTTTGTCTTTTTCTGGGGCTTTCTGAAGAATGTCTTAGACGAGTTGTGATGTTTGCACTCCAGTTCTGGAAATACAGAAAGCCTTAGTTCTTGCCACGTGTCTTTTAACTGGATGCACTCAAACAATTCTCTTTGGGATCACAGCGTTACCTCTTTTTAGAGTCAAAAGCATTCGCATCCAAGTTTTTCCACTAAAGAACAGGATGAGCTGTACAAATTATGCAATGTGTAGAAGTTTATCTGTTCAGCTTATTTGTCTCTGGTTTTAGAAAGAGAGAGGCATTTAGCTTGCAGTTAAGGATAAATTAGAGGAGAACTGTCATGACCTCTGTTACTGTATATTGCATTAGTTTCCTTAAAACACTCTTGAAGTTTGAGTCTGATACATGAAAATCCCTTTTTTGCTTTTAAAGAATTCTCCACTTCTGTAAGCACGTAGTGTCTTTGTGTTCATTTATTTAGTAGTAGCTGAGAGTGATTCCTTCCTTGAATGCTTGGTCCCAGTCTGTTTTCTGCAGCTGGGCTGAGTGCTTATATCAGTTCAGGGTAACACCTATACAATTTCTGCTTTTCTTACCCTCTCAGTTGTAGTAAAAGAATTGTGAATGAATGTAGCAAGAGGTCTGGGCAGTGTTTCTTCTGCATTCAGTCAGGATTTAAACAAAAAGACAAGCCTTTGCAAAACGTAATGAACAGAACTATGAACAAAGTTGCATTTTATGGTCTTGGAATAATCAGTCAGACATGTTTATACCATCTGGTGGTGTTAGTTATTGTTCTGGTTTGTAACATAGCTATTCCTGGAATAGCATCACGCAAAAATGGCCATAATGAAAAGGTAAAACTCTTGGGGAAAGTTTAATAAAAGTGACTTCCTGGTGAAAATATCCGATCAAGAAGCCTGAGGATTGTGGGTGAAGAGGACAGCGAAACGTCAGGGGTGTTTGTGCAGAGAAATAAAATGTTGCAAGCTCGGGTCATGGCTGACAGCTTTGTAATTCCTCCTGGTTGTATGGGAAGAGCAGGCGAGCTCATTTGCCTCGCTCATGGGCCAACCCCTTCTGACAATTTTCAAGTCAGTGGAAGTAGAAATTAGTAAGATGGGAGCCGAGACAAGGCCTTTGTATTTCTCAGTCTTTCCACCTCAAGCTTTAGGTCGAAACAATTGTGAAACGCTGCCAAGGCTGATGTGTTTCGTATGAATTGTCTCTGTGCCCTGGGAGAAACACCCACAGGTCAGTGGTTCCTTCCAGCACTTTACCTTTGCCTCTGCAGCTGCTTTTACAGACACGATAAACTGCACTTCTGTGCATGATTTTCAGGTAGACCAATACATCTGGTTTCTAAGAAGTTAAGCCTTTTAATTCTGTATTAGTTCAGAGAAAGGGAAGATATGCAGTCCCTCTGTCTCCCACTGTTTCTCTGGTACCTTTCCCAATTTTGTTTTGTGTTAGTTTGGGTTTTTTTCCCCCAAGACTTATAGTAGTTGTAGAAATGTGTAGCAGCTGAGCTTTTTCATCAGGCGTCTGCTGGGGACAGAACTCAATCAGATGAGAAACATGAATGGCCAAACCAGATGCACCAAACTCTTAATATTTTCCCCCAGGCCTGAAAACTCTGCTGACATTTGCCTAAATACAGCAAAGACCCAGGCAATCTTCTTATTTTGACAAGAAACTTAAATCAAGTTTTAATTAAAAAACTATTTGATTTTTGAGACTGCTTGTAATTAATACTGTTTGTCTGACATTTCAAATACTTTACTCACTGTAATTTTCTCAGCTGAAAGAGGTTTAAAGCACCAAGAGTATAAATTATATCTTGTTTTATATTATAAACTTTGAGGTGTGAAAGTTCTTCCTAACACAGCTTTTAGAAACTTGTTTTGTATGTCAAAAAGTAGCATCGATACATAGTTTGAGTCAGAAAAAAAACAATGCTTAACATTATACTTTTAAGCACAATAGTTTTCATTATAAATGAGAAATGGATTTCTTTTATGAATCATATACCCCTTTGTTGTGCATTCTCCAAATAATTATTTTCCCCTGCAACACAAACCAGTAAAAAACCACAAAGACTTTCTCAGATACACCAGTATCTGTAATTCTTGTCTGAGCTTGGCAGTGCACTCTTATACCAGTGGCTGCTGAAAAGTTGCAGGATGCTTCTAGGCCATGGTGACATCTGAACCATTTCAGCAGGAGCAGCCAAACCTTTTGGCAGTGAAAATATTTTTTAGGAGCTGCAATCACAAGGACAGAGAAAGTGTTTACTGGATTGAGATGGTATAGAACTTATGAGGAGCTAGACTGGAAGTTTTGAGTGTGTTTAGCAGTCTCATGACTGTTCCCCAAATATTGGAGAGTAATGAGTTGAAGCTGGCTCATTTAATTTAAAAGTAGAGCTAAGCAGTTAAAGGGCATGTTCATTAGATTTGAGCAGAATTTCCTCTGCTCACCATGACCCTCCTGGGATGGACTCAACTGTGGTCAAACCAATAGTGGTTAGGGTGGTAATGCTGGGAGGTTAATTTGCATCTAAACCTGGAAGTTTCTCTGCCCTGGAGCTTGCCCCTGTAGATTCCCAGCTGAAATCAGTGCACTGTGGGGCTGTCACTGTGCTCCTCAGCATCTCTGCTTCCCCTGTGTACACTGCAGCTGCTTTTGTGAAATGCTGGGAGAAAGTGTCTCCTGGATCCCAGCTTCTCTTGAATTATAACTTGAGCAGAAGCTGGGAGTACAGGAGGATGTGGACACCACTGTCTGTTATAGAGAGGCAAGTTGTTAATTTGCTTCTGAAAAGGCACTGACTTCCAACTCAGTTTCTGCTTGTTAAGAGTTCAGCAAGACCTGAGAGATCCTGTCACAATGATCATTTTATGGTTGTTTTCAAATACGGAAATAAAGATTGAGATTTGTCTTTGTATGCTGGAGATCATGTGTGATGGTGCCAATCAGCAAACTCGTGTCTGTGGAAGCAACGGCTGTCCCTGAGCTGTTTTAGGTGTGGGAACCACAGCCTGATGATGCTGCAGGATGGACATTTTTGTTTTTGGGGGCAGGGATGGAAAATCTGTGCGTGTTCTGGATGTCTTCCCCCAGAAGGGCAGGTGTCATTGACAGTGATATCTGCACCTTAGTTGGTGTCACTTTAGCAAGTCCCCTACCTAATCAAGTCTGTTCACAGCCTTTAGAACAGGCAACTGTGTAGGGATGTATCCTAGGGAGCAGCATGGAACTGTTACCTTATAGACTCACACCGTTCTCTTCCCCACTTGTCCTCTGCTGGTTTCAACAGCAGAAGTTGTAAATGCATCTACCTTATGCTCCCCTGTGTAAAAGATGTGGACCTTAGGTGGAGGAGGAATTAGAACTGTCCTAAAACTTTTGTAAGAGCTCTAACTGCTGAGCTATTAGATGAAGAAAGAGTTTTTCCTGCAGCTTTTTATAAAAGACAGGTGTACCCTCTGGTTTATGGTAGAAAAAGCCTTTGTATTGGAAGTTGAGAGAGTGGGGGCAGCTGTCTCCCTGCAGTGAGGATTTGCTCACTTGGTGTCTGCAGCCTTAAGACATCTCTGCTGCTCTGTGTGAACCTCGTCTCTGCCTAACCCTCCTTCTGCATTGAGGAGGAGCCCTGGGCACCAAACTGGGCCCCGGGGATTGTTCTAAGCCTTGTTTGACTGTGAGTTAGATGTTGTGAAGCTGTGTCACTGTGCAGAAACCTTTCTGTGAATTCTCTTCCAAACGCTCATGAGTGCTTTTGAAAATACTTAGTTTTTTTTTCTTAGCCTAATTTTCAAAGGTGATACAGGAGCCTCTACTGAAAAGGGACTAGAGCTTCATGATCTGCAGACAATCAGCACTATCCAAAAATAATTCTCGGGTTGTGCTCCAGTGTAACCATTCTCAGTATTATTATGTTATATTCTGTCTTGATATGACCTCTGCAAGTAGTCTTTATTCTCCTATTCCCATTTCGTACATTGTACCAGTGCCTTTGAGAAAAACTCAGATAAATCAGTAGAAAAATCTGTGTTCTGAATGAAGGAAACGATTTAAATTTGTCAGAAAACTAAATACTCAGAACATTCCCTTGAAAAACAAGTTTCAGGACAACCCTGTTTTTAGTAGACTTGCATAAACTTGGGTGATACTGAGGAAGATGAACTTTCCCTGATTGAAAACCTGACTAAGTATCAAAGCTCATTTGTATCTGTAGATGAATAATGCAGCCCAGTTGATATAAGGTCATTGACTACAAACTATTTTCCCTTGGCATATTAGTAGAGCTGAGTTGGATGCAAAGTAAGAGTTTACAGGTACTTTTATCTGTGAGAAGGGATAAAAGTGAAAACTGAAAAAAGTAGTAAAATGAGTGTTTTATGAAGATTACTAGAATCCAGAAAGTGGCATTTAGTTTTTTATTTATCTGTTGTTTAGTAAATCCCTCTCTCCCTTTCTGAAGACTAACCCCTGCCATTTTCCCCTTAGAGACCCCCGCTAAGGTTCCAGTACAGAACGCAGTTCTGTCTGCCTCTTCAGGTTCTTTAATGGTGCATAAAAACTTGAAACAGGATATTATTTTTCCTTTTTGGGAATGCCTTTACAGATTAGTATATGGCTGTTATTCTTGCTTGTGTTTGTTTATTTTATCACATCGTATAAAAGACCCCGACCAGAAAAGATTAAAAGCTTCCAAATCACTTATATGGAGAAATAACATGAGAAAGCTGTGGTTTTAGCTTATGCAGCATAATTAAACCCACTAACGAGTTAAAACATTAATACAGAAACAACATAGAAGATTTTATACTCAGTATCGAAGCGTCCATCATTCTGTACACCCATATCCCTCTACTTTGTTAGACCCCCTTGAGTTCCAAGTGTGATTCCAAATTGCCCTTCAAAGTCTGTAGCTTGAGCATCCTTCTTCCTAATGAAACTATAGAGATGGGCACAAGTTAGTTCATCCAGAAATTGCCCTTTCTGGAGTTAAAACAGGAAGGGAGGTAATGCAGAGCTTGCCAATTTTTCTTTTAATCTTTTTTAAGAGTCTAGAAGTGTGGCTCTCGGTCCATAAATTGGAACAACTGTGAGAAACATTCCAGTAAATGACCAAATGTAAATGCTCGTCTGTGAATGAAGCCAGTGGTAGTGCGGACCCATTTAGGAATCTACAGGGCTTCCTGGGGGCAACTGCAGAAATTTATTAATTCTCTTTGTCCTTCCAGTGCATGGAGAACATTCTGCCATTAGTGGGTTCCATAGCACGTTGTGAACTGCACACCAATCTGATCTTTTCTTCTTTTGGGAGAGCCAATTGCTTTAGCTGTTTTCTTGAGCATTTAGAAGTTTTGCTTTTCAGAATGTTCACCAGTTGCTGCTACTCTAGTTAGACACGGGCAGTACAAACACAAAACTCCAGTCTTGCTTGGCTGAGCTGGCATAGCAGTGTATGAACTGCTTGCATTGGGAACCTGCTGGGATAAAGAAAGTAGCAGTGACCAAACACTCAAATATCTGGGATTCTGCAGAGGCAGTGGCACTAAAATTGAAAGCATTAAACACAATCTCGCTTAAATATGAAATAGCTGCACACTAACCCCTTCTACTTCCTGGCAAGAATAATAATGCTGCTCTAATTCAGAATGAAATTAAAATCAAACAAAACAAATTCTCTGTAACCAAAAGCAAGTCTGTGGCAGGGATGAGTCAGGACTGAAGTTCTGAAATTATGAAGTGGATTTTATGCAGGAGCCTCTCTCCCTTTCCCTGTTGCCAGGGAGGGGTTCATAGGCAACAGACTTAATGGGTTAGGCAGACAACTTGTTGCTGACTAAGTCACGAACAGCTGACACCTCTTCTGCATCTTGGAAGGCTTGCATGCTCTTTGGATGTGTTAGACCAACAGTGGCATGCTTTGAACTCTTTTCCTAAAAGGAATTTTTTCCACAGCTTTTTACAAATTTGGGGTAAATCGCTTGCTTCTTTGAGTAGCTAACTCATTTTGTTCGTTCTGCTTTCTGATAGGTAAAGCACACTATTCTGTCAGCTACAATTTTAGCTCCCCTTCAGTAGCAGGGAAACCTTGGGTCAGATTCATCAAAAGAGATAACAGATATTTTCAAGTATTGCATACTAATGAGTAGCTGGCTCTTATTCTTTATTTATCTACGCCAGAAATTTAATGAGTACGTTGAAAGCTATTTATTGAATTCTGTGTTTGTGGACAACAGTGCTTCACAAAGTGCAGATCACTGAATACCATGGACAAGTTTCTGTATGTATTCAGTTAAATGTAAAAATTAATTTACTTCAACCTTGCATGTCCTCGTTCATTCTTCTATTTGCCTTAATGGCTTTCTGCCACCACTTAAGCACTTTAGAAAGTGGGCACGGTGTGAATTTAACGCAGTCACAAACCAAGGAGTATCTGGATAAAAGCTTAAATATATGCTACTACTACTTTGTAGTATCATCAGAGATATGGGGAAGAATGAGGATTCTGAAAAAGCTGACGGCTATCATGGTTAAATGGTTTCTGATACGAATGGCTTCTCTCAGAAGACTGCTACAGCTGCTGGGCTTTGGCAGTTCTGAGGTGGCTCCCAAAATTCTCCAGCTGTAGGTCCAATCCTGCTTTTTGAAACCCTGAGCATGGAGATTCGAAGAGCTGGAGCTATTCCTGTTGTGAGTTTGTGCCTCTGGCAGCTCTTCTAAACCAGGGTGTTGTTTTTTAACAGCAGGAACAGAGCAAAGCAAAAGGGACAGGGGGAGAGTGGTGAGTGCGGTGGCAGGGCTGTGATGAACATCCCTGGGTTTGCCAGCTCCCTGGTCTGACCTCCTCAGAGGCTCAAGCAGGTTGCTGCATCCGTGTCACTCTGCCTGACAAGAACAGAGGGATATTGTTTAACTATTTGTGGTTCTTTTGATGTCTTGCTTCCTGGTACTGGCAAAACAAGTACTGTAACTTGGCTTAGGCTTCCTTGGAGCTAATTGTGAAAGCATGAAATCATTCCACATATGTTTTCAGCTAGGGGCTTGTTTTGAACCTCTTCGTTATTTCTTCTGCGTTGCTGATGGTCCAGAAACCAAAGCACCAAGTACATGCAGTGAGCAGTTTGATTACACAGTGTATGGAAATTTATTTCAGGGTGAACACAGTGATCACAGAGAGGCTTGTTGTTGTCGTAACTTCTTCTAACTCTCTTCCTGATAATTCCATAGGTGCTGTCAGGGGAACAGCATTGATATCATGTGACCACTCAAAAAAAGACAGCGTAGTTCTCCAACAGTAAAACTAGTTTATTGTAACTCTATGACCACTGGTACCATTCAGTTTCTTGAGCTTGAATCAAAACTTCAAGAAGAGGGGACATTTAAAAAGAAGAAAACTGACAGACCTTATATTTTAGGGTTTTTTCTTTTTTTTTTCCCAGGAGGAAGCCTTACGAATATAAAAATATTGTGGTTTAATAGTCCATTTTCAAATCCAGAATATTAAAGACCATATTCCTGGTATTTATGAGGTCCGAGTTCAGCAAAGCAGTTAGGCATGTATCATGTAAAGCATTTTATTAGTTTTACTCTTCATCAGTTATATGCTTTCCCAAATCTTACTTCTCCAAACCCCCCATCTTTTCATAGTATAAATATGTGTAAGTCCATTCCCACTGAGTTTTTTGCTTTCTGCATGTTCTGCTTGCCCATGAAGTCCGAGGTATACATTCTATTAAATGTGTGTAGCCAAAAGGGGCACGTAACTCTAATTACCTGATACAGAAAATCTTGACCAGATGTGTGGTTGTCCCATGTCTGTGTGTGCAGTCCAGAGTGTGCACAGATTTGCTTATAAAAGGGTTGTATGCAAGCATGGTCATTTAAACCAACTATTCCATCTTTGAGTATTGAAAACAATTATGGGCTCTTAAAAAATATTGCTGGAAAGTTTTTATGATAGTTTCAGAACTTTTCACCTCCCCCAACCCCTCCTCTCTCAGGGGAAAGCATTTGGAGAGTTGAACTCTTAAAAATCTCACGTGCCCAGACTGAAGTTCTGCAGAAAAACCTACTGTGGTAATCAGTACGTTCATCTGGGGAAAAAACAGAGCTGAGCTATTTATTTATCTTTAATTATAAGTAGTTAAACAAGGAGAATAGACTTACAGTTCCTACTGAACTTAAAAAGACTCTGATTTGTGCCAACTAAAAATTAATTAGTAAGGAATTTTTAATTTCAGCATCCTAGGCCAAGAATCTATTCCTTGATAAAGATGTCCCTGTTTTATAGAGTTATGAGATGAGATGAGATTAGAAGGAATGTAAACTTTATATCGCATGAAGCTCCTACTCTGAGCACCGATGCAAAGGGCATTCCTAAATTTTTTTTTTTTGGGGTGTTGGAACACAAGCTCAGAGCTGACCAGACGGGGGCCCAGCATGCCAGATGAAAGGACACAAGATTCCAGAATGGAGCTGGAAGATTTTGAGGCGGAGAAGTATTAAGGGCTTTTTAATCTGAAGTAAGAAATTGCTCTCCTGGCTTTGTGAACCTGAAATGATAGAATAGCTAATACCATTCATTCTGGAAAATCGTCACATGCTGCTGCTGCTTGCCTCACGTCTGCTTGATGCAGAGGGGCACGAAGCACTTGTGTTAAAAGCCGTATCAATTGTTTCTTATTCATTAAACCTCTTTCTCCCAGTTTTGTTAGATTTTGGCATTTTTTTGAGTTGTGGATAGAAAGTAGGGAAAGCTTAAAATTCCCAGTGGAAAACTGGTGATTACCAGATATAAAATATTTCAGGTTGGCTTTTGTGAGAAATATAAATATTTTGGCTCTCAAAGTCTAAACCAATTGATTTCAAACTTTTTCCCCTCAGACAAATTTTACAACATTAGGGAAAAAAAGAAAGTTGAAAGATAATTTTTGTTAGTAGTGCGGTTTTACATTCAGACAATCAAAAATTCTAAAGTAGAGCTGCTAGGTTGTTCTTGCATGTTTATATTGATTTAGGAAAAGCCACAAACATTAGTAATGAACTTTAAAGTGAACCACTTGTTGTTCCTTTGAAAATTGTTCTCTGATCTCTCCGTTCCTTATGGTAATTGAAAATCACAATAAAGATCTTGTAAAACTGCGAGTCTCAGTGGAGGGGAGGCACAGCAGTAGTATTCACTGGTACGTGTACCAAGAAAATATCAGTGCATTATAAAGGTTATAGACAACTTAAAGAAAAATTGTAGTAGTGTAAAGCTAGTGCTGTAAATATTTAATTGTTTCCTTCTCTCTTTGAGTTGGAAGCAAATGATTGCCATCATGCTAAGGTGAGAAAAAGCACACTGTGAAATCTGTGTTGGTTACTTTGGGTGAGTAGTGGCAGGCCTGTAGGGATGAAACGTGGTGGAAACTGCAGAAAGAATCTGGGAGAAGAAGACCTGTGGACTTCGTTAATATGTCCATAGGGTAACATGTCCGTGAAGGATGTGGAAAAAATATATTCTCTTTTCTGTAAGCAAGCTGATTTTCGTGTTAGTTATTCGCCACTTATGGTTTTACTTTCTTTTTTTTTTTTTTCATCTTTGGTAGTTTTGCCTGAGTTTCTGCTTTATGTCATTTTCAAATGGTGGTCAAATCTCTACAATAGCAACAAGGATTGCCATGAGGAATTATGATAGAATCCTACACATTATGGAAGGTAGTAAAGAGAGAAAGAAATGTAACACAAAATTTACTGTGACACGCTGAAGTGGAAGAGTACTCTAAGAATCTATGGAGTACAGCAGGTTTTACTTTTGCTTTAAACTTCAAAATAACTGTGTGGGTTATCATGAAGTCTCCTAGTCACAAGATTCAAACCTCAACTACTAAAACAAACTTTGTGTAGGAAAGAGCTTTCTATTTTTACATGAAACCTGTAAGGCAATTTTTTTCTAAATGAGAGCATATAATGTGTGCAAATACATTTGCGAGGATATTTTACATAGCCTGTTTTTGCTTTTAAATAATGGCTTTCTTTTAAAGAAAAATGATGACTCTTTCAAAAAGGAAGAGAGGAGAGATGCATTAGCAGTCTGAGTTGGGGCTGCATGCATAGGCTTGGAAAGATTCAGAGATACAGAGCTGGGATCTTTCACTGCCAGGCTTACTTAAGCTGAAATTTGGTTTGAGGACAGTTGAGGCTCCTAGTCTGAGATACTGAGTCTCTCTCATGGCTATTCCTGAGCAGCCTGTGTGCACTTGTGTACCTGAAAATGTGTAAGAATCCCCATATTCATTGTACAAAGGCAACCATAGAGCTCTCCAGAGCTGTACCCAAAATGGAGTGACTTTTTTGGCTGGAAAAATCCATGGTTGGATCAATTTAATGAACTCTAATTTCTGATTGATTTATTCAGTTGAAGAAGCAGAAATTGGAAAATATGCAAGACCTTGATTTCCCTTCTTAAATGTGTTTCAGGAATTTGTTTTGGGTTTTGTTGGTTTTTGTTTGGTTTTTTAACAGAAAATATTGTTTTACTTTGAAACATATGTCAACATCATTTTTAGCAAGTTAAGAAATCAAGGCAGAGAACACGTCTTTTAATTTCTGGTCTAATTAAATATTTTGTTTGGTTATAAGGTACTTATTTTTTTTATAAGGTACTTTTTAATGAAAAAAGCTGAAAAAATCTCAAGGCTTATTTTGGATTTTGGTGCTTTATAGAACACGAAGACAACTCTAACAGCAACCAAATTTGTTTTTACACTATTAGAACTGTCAGTTGTGAAAGCTAAATAGTTCTGCCCTCTTCCCTCTCATCTCCAAACACAGAGAAAAACAGATCTCTTCTGTCTTACTATGCCTTTGTTCCATTAACATGCTGGAATATATTCACTATGAAATTCTTCTTCCAAGGATTCTTTTTTCAGCATAATACTTGAAGCTTCATATTAATCATTCTAGTCTGTATAAAATATATAAAATTTTGGATTACTTACTATTAGAAAAGACACAGGCTGTTCTATTGTGGAGTGTTAAGCTCTCAAAGAGTTAAAGCAGGCAGCAGAATATGTGTTTTCTTTAATGCAGGTTGACCTTTGCATGCAGTAGACAGCTTTCCATTTTCCTTGAAATAAAAATATTTTACTAGATACAGTGTTTAAATAAATTGAATGAGGCTTCAAATTATGTAAAACCTGACCATTTTAAATAAAATTACTACTTTCTCTTCTGCATTTCTGGCATAATTCAGTTTTAATGCTCATCTAAGCTGTAATGTCTCTGTTGTGTATTTGGGCTGCTTGATTATACTGATGGGTAGTGTAATTTTTTTGTTACATGTACAATGAAGGTAATTTTTGTGTTTCTAAGCTAGAAGATCAAGTTCTGTGACTTGGAGGAAAAGAAGGCAAATCAGAAGGTGTACAGGTGCAGCTCCTTGCTGTTGCAATGGGAAACCTGGGAGAGCTTTCCACCACCTGTCCAGAACCTTTCTGAGGTGGCTGGGTTGGGATGGAGTGGGAAGGGGCAGATAGTTTGTACAATAACTTCCCCACCTTTTGGAAGGTGTGCTGTTGGAAATGGTGAGGTTACTGGTGGAAATACACTGGGACAATGACGGAGATGTATGAAGGCATGTACAAAATGATCATCTAGACATCAGGCATATTTTTTTTTATCAAGGACAAGCTATTTTTTTCTCCTTGCTTTAACCTGCTTTTAACCTACTATTACTTTTAGAGAGGCACATCTTTTTGCACAAGTGTGAGTTATCAGTCTGATATTATGGATGAATTCTATAATAAATGTGGTATTTGAGGAACTGGCTCTTGAGTAAAAACACAGTGAAGAAGGTGGTACTGAAGCAAGAATTAATTAGAAATCAACCACCCCGACTTTGGGCTGAAGTGGTCAGAAATGGGTTCTCATTGAAACCACGGGTTTCAATGAAACAATGAGTTCCCTCTCAGAAATGTGGGTTTCAGAAATGGCATCTCATTTACTGATCGTCACTAAAAAAAGCTTCCATTTTCTTGAGAACAAAAATGTATCTTTGGATCCGATTTTGCTCTTCTCTGTTTCCCTTCGACTCTCCAGAGAATATGGGCAGGCTGAGTTGCTCCTTTAACTCAATTATCTTACCTTTGTGGGAGGAAGAGGTTGTCTGCAAGTGTATGGAAAGCGAGAAAAGTCTTCATCTGGCTAAAGGAAAATACTCAATAATTTTTTAAGCCATCTGCAAGAAAACAGCAGCAAAACCAGCTTGATGAGAAAGGTGGATATGTCTGGGCCTTTTACCTTAATTCACTCACAAAAAGTATTGAATTCTTAAGAACCGAGCTGCGGTACTCCTTAGATCAGGAGATGCCGATTGCGGACATTGTGCTGTACGGATAAGCACAAAGGCTTCTTTACCTTCTATGTTCTGTGCTTCTCCACTTTCTTTCAGAAACAGAAAATCCAGTAAGGAATGAATCCAAATGGCAGGAGAGGAAAGTGGAAATAGAGGCTTAACAAACAATGAAAAGCAGCTCATAGTTTACATGATGAGTTTACAGCAGGAAGAAGGAGATTCCACTGAATCTGTGCTGTTCTAGCTGGTTAACAAATGTCCTCAGTCTTTAAAACAAACAAAATTATGTCTGTGAGTGTAAATTCCAGATGAACTGTTTGATGAGCCTTCCACTTTGCTTAGAGATAAAGGTTGTGGGAAAGGGTCCACTGAAGCTGCATCCAGTCAAAGTGCCTCCAGCACAGCTGTCTTATTTCTTTCCTATTATTTTTTATTTTGTTTTCATCTAGGGTATGAGAGAATGCTGTTCAGGTAGTGTTTAATTTAATTACTGCCAAATATTCGGGTTCCATACCTGTAGTTTACTAGTCTGCCTGTTTTTGCTGAAGCTTAATGGGTTGCATAATTTTGAGAAAGTTGCTTTCAGACATTATAGGCTGTATGTGTTTCCAGTGGAAGCAGTTTCTTGTCTTACTGTAAAATTTAATTAACTAAAGTTTTGTAAACCATTAAAAGATATGCCACAGAACATGGTTACAAAGAATAGATGTATGTATTTTAAACTCTTCTTGGAATATTGGTATATAAGCACAATGATATCAGAACTGTACTGAAGACCTGGTCGGTGTCCTATGCCTTGCTTGACTCTGAAACTTGCTCTTCTGAATGTCTTCAATCTATGAATTTTTTTATTTCTTTTTTCCTGCAAAGATATCAAAACCACAGGGATGTGTCCAATGGAAGTAAAGGTGCCTTAGCCTTGGCAACTTGTTGTACAGGAGGAACAGCTGTAACTCTGCCATGTTATTCAAGCTTTGCCCTCGTGGTTATTCATCTCTGCATCAGTATATTCTGTACAACTGCTAGACTGGAGCTAACAAAGCTTCCTAGGAAGGCTTGACAGTCCCCTTTGACATGTGTGTGGTGTGGCCAGAGGTAGCCCAGACCCCAGAACGTGGGCTATTATGTAAGAGTCTAGACAATGCTCTTAGTCATAGGATTCAGTTTTAGTTCTGTCCTGTGAGGAGCAGGGAGTTGGACTCGATGATCCTTATGGGTCCCTTCTAGCTTGAGATATTCTGTGATTCCATGTAACTCCTGGGTCAGGAATGTACTTGGGCATTCTTTCTGGAGGGAGGTATTTCAACAGCTGGATTAGTTATGTGTGTAGAAGACCCTTAGTGACTGCCTCAGGTTCAAAGCAGGCTTGCACATGAACGGGCAGTGAACACTGGCAGAATGGTGTGGTGCTGTTCTCGTGTGAATTACGGTTTTGTTGCACATATTTGTGTGCTCTGTACCTCATGCCTGTCCTGCCCAGGGGTTGCTTGGTGTGTCTGGTGGCTGTGAGCATTATAGCTCTTCTGCCACTTTGTCTGCCACTGTGTCAGTGCTCTGAGAAAGTGTCCAGGTGATCTTTATACCTCCTCTACTCCAAAATCATGTAAGAGTTGTGCAGTTTTTTTAATTAGAATTTTAAAAACTATTAATCATTGTGTCTACATGAAATCAACAAAGTCAATAGGAGATGTTTGGTGATACTTATCCCTTTTTGTTCCATTACTCATGCTTCTGGTAGGATCTGTTGCGGGTAATATCTGCAGCAATTTCTGAAGCTCTCTTTCATCTAACTGAACATTTATCCTCAAGTTTCTCAGCATACCTGTCTTTGCTGCTAATGCCATCTCACTTGTTGAAACAAGCTTAGTGATCAAAGTTAATGAACCGTGTTGGTAGGGGTTGGAAGCTAGAAATAGAAGACTGAAGAACGAGGAAGACCTTTTCTATGCCCAAAAATGTCTTAGCAGAACAGGTTCACGGAGAGGGAGTTTTTGACAAAAGTCGTGATGGTTTTCATCCATTACATAACGCTCAAGTGAACTGTCACCCTATTTCCTTTGCTCATGGTGCTTTCACTTTTCGGGCACCCTCTCTTTTTGCTTGTGTAGGTGCTCCTAGACTGTGGCCTCTACAAACATGCTACAAATTTGTCCTGCTTTAGCTGCTTCTAATTGCTAGTGATTTATGGGAGATGTTGTGAAACAACATAAAATTAATTTTTCTTCTCCATTAATTCAGATGTTATAAGCATTTGGGTTTACTCCTGTGATTTCCCCTCCCTCACAATTTACTTTGAAAACCAAAGCTCTACTGTGTTGTTCTATTGTAGCCTTCAGTGTTTCCTTCTTCTTTCTCTTCTAAGTAAATTGAAGAAATGTTTAGATTTAGAAAATAGGGAAAAAGATGCACTAAATGACAGTCGTATAACAAAGGTAGGTGTACTAAGTATCAGCGGCCTTTAACAGATGAAAGGAGAAGAGGAAAAACCCCACTCTACACTCTCTGATAATTTGAAGTAGCTGCAATACTAAAACCAGTCCTGCAAAACACTCATGTGAATAATCCTTACCGTGGCAAGTAGTCCAGTTGTTCCCAGCACTGGTGAAAGGCAGTAGTCTGGCAGCTTTGAGGAATGAAGTTCTTTTTTTTATTAGCCGGGCAAGTTTCCCAACACACATTGCCTGGTCAGCCTGCTTAAACCCCGATCTGAAGAGGGAGGGATAAGCTTTCTCTCGGGCTAACAGGCGGTTTGGTTTCCACAGATCACGTAATTCTTGCTTGTATTTGGAGGCTGCCAATTAGCGAAAAGTAAAGGGAGAGACTTTGCAGGAAATTGAAGCTCTAATCCACCAAACTTGCATCAGAGAAGGACCACCTTGCTCCCCTCTGCAGATTCTGGAGAGACCATGCCCAAAGCCTCTGCCCCATGCCTATGCCAGTGTGTGTTCCAGGGATGCTCACAGTCTCCGCATTAGGCCTGGAGAGCAACCCGTGCTCCCGCTTCCCTCGTCTGCTCTCACTCGCTCTCCTTCTCAGGCTGCTTCCTAGGAACAGCTTCCATCCAGTTTGAGACCCTTTTACTTCACGCTGGTGAAAAATCTTGTAAAAAGCCTTTTGTGTCCGCAACCTGGGGGCTCCCAGGTGTGCCCTAACCCAGTACTTAACCACAAAGAACAAGACCTGGTTTACTCACTGGGCAAGGTCTGTAAGCCCAGCTCTGACCACCTCAAATTTTTTCATGCTCTGAAAGTGAATGCAGAATAATTTTTTAATGTCTTCTGCAGTCTCTGCCCATACCTCTCAGATGGAAGCAGACAACAGATAATCAGAACTATTGTGGTGTTTGTTTTCCAGACACAGGTAACTGGAACTTCAGGACTTCCAAATCAGCTGACCCAAGACTCTACCCTTCCACTAAAAGAACTATCAGCAGTGCAAGATGTAATCCAATTTGTGGACAGGCTCCAGGGGCAAGTAGGACTCATGGTACGTTTCACAGCTGTCTGAGCAGCCACCATTTGTGGGAGAACAGTGATTAGACTGCAGAATGTAGAATTGTCCAGGGTTTACCTACAAGTTTCATCAGGTACCAGTACCAGCAGTGCTGAAAGCTGTAACAGCAGTCCTGGTTGGCAGAAGGTGGCATATCAGCTGCTTGCACATGATCCAGTGCCATTGGAAAAAGCTTGAGCTGCTTTCAGTAAAAATATCATGATTTGGTCTACCCGGGATGTGCTTCTAGTCAGAGCAGTCAAAGCAGGCAGCTTTAGCACCTTCTGTGCAGGAGGCAGTAGGGCTGCATGAAACATGGCCTCTGTTGTACAGGAGCGGTGTGTTCTCCAGTATGTGTTTGTGGCAGCTGTTACTGGGTTTTAACATCAGGTAGTGGACGAGGAATTGACCATTACTAAGACTGTGAACTGCATAAGGGTGCTTGCAGAAGTCAGACCAGACCGGGAGGTTTTCTGGCACCTTGCTGGTCACCTTTTTTGCTCTATGTCAAAGCGCCCTTCATTGAAAGAGAGGTATTGTCTGAAATGTTTCCTTCTCCGGCTGCGTGGCTGCTAAACATGTGGGTCTTGAGACGCTTAATACAGCTGGCATCTTCTGATGCGGCTTCAGCTGAAACAGTCATGGGGGAGGGAAGACAGCCCTGCGTGGAAGCTCTTCCCGCTGGTACCGGGGCTGCAGAGGGGAGCTCCACGTGGGCCCGCTGGCCCTGCTGGCCGGGCCCCACCATCGCGCCGAGCCATCGGTGCCGGCCCGGGCGGAGGTCGGGCTGGCTCCCCGTCCGCCCTGGGCAATGGCAGCACCTTCTGCGGCCCCGGCCCCGCTCGGGGGCCGCGGGGGCCCCG
>VZTD01003298.1:551287-746014 GCA_013397725.1 Rhagologus leucostigma | reverse complement strand
AGGGGGGTAAGAGACAAGGGGGAAATGCAGCAATTTAATCCCCTGGTTTATTGCTCGTGCTTGTTGAAGCCGCGCACGCAAACAAGCCGGGCTTCTACCCCCTGCAAAACCTTGCAAACTTTTATAGCTTCTTTTAATTGCTGCAGGAGGAGGGACAAATGCAATGAAAATATTGAGCAGTGTTTGGTGCTTTCCTGTCTCTCTCGTTTATTGCCTGTGGTATCCGGATGGGTACTGTGCCCCTGAAATTACATAATTTTATAAATATATAAAGCAACAGCGGGAGTATTGGGATTCAAGGGAACAAACTTTTAAAGCTGCAGTGTCCTTCCTCCCCCCTTTTTTCTCCCCCTCGTCTGTCTCCTTTTGACAGTTTCTCAACTGGTGTGCTGTGGCTTGTTGTGAATGGGGGATCTGTGATTAAACAGGAGATTTGCGGTTTGCGGGTGACTTATTCACTCTCTTGCGCGCTGTTTTCCCTTAATTCATTTAAGTGTATCTTAAAAATGATTTCATCGCGGAGCAGATGATCTCGTAGCTGCTGTTGTTGAAGGTGCACAACTTCGCAGAGGGTCTCTGAGCGCCCGGGGATTCTCTTATCGCTCCCCGCCGGCCCCCGAATAAAACGCTGCGAACAAACGAGCCCCCCTTTGCTGCCGCCAGCTGTCAAAGCCCCCTCCTGCCTCAGGGTGCGTCTCGGAGTCGTGCGGGTCAGCTCTGAAGGTGCTCAGGGCGGCTGAAGTTTGGCGTCAGCGCGGTAGCGCCCGAGCCGCGCCGGCGGCGGGAGGGCTGCGCGCTGCCGTGCGGAGCCGTGCGGGGCGAGCTGCTCCCGCCGCGGGCACGGACAGGGGCCCGGCTTCAAACACCGCCGGAGTTTGCCGAGACGTGCGAGAGGGAGGAGGCTGCGGCTTTAATTACTTGTAAATAATTTATGAAGCGTTGCTCCTACAAGAGGGGGAGCGCGCTAGAGAGGCTTCGCTCGGTAAAATCCCTCGGTGATGGGTAAAAATGAATTAAATAACGCTATGTAATAATACACACGGCTGTTGAAAGAAATGACAGGCGGAGAAAAGTACGTGCCCGGCGGGAGCGCAGCCCCCTCGGCGGCCGCCGGCGGGGCTGGGGCAGCGATGCCCGGCCGCCGGCGGTGGGGAGACCGTCTCTCCTCGGACGGAGGGGGTTTGGGTTGTAGGTTGGAATATGGCTGATCATGTGTTGGCTTGTGTTTTACAGTATTTTTCCCCTTTTGGCCACACCCCCCCTTCCCAGGCAGCTTCCCACTCAGGGAATCCGCGTACAGTAAAAGCCATCGAGATGACACACGCCGAAACATTTAATTAGAGGCGATTTGCGAGCAGGGAGCGCGCCGTTCGGCGGATGCCGAGGCGAGGAGGAGCGGGCTCGGCCGGAGGAGGCCGGGTGGCCACGGGCGTGTGCGCAGGGAGCGTTTGGCTGCGCGGGGTATATTTAGAGCTTGCGAGAGTGGATTTGGAATGCAAGCGCCTTATGTAACGAGGTTAATCAGAAACACTGGAGAAAATTTCCTTAATTTGTCGGGGAGTTTTCTGGATGTTTGCGGAGCCGGCCGTAGTTCGCGGGTGTTACACAACGCCCCCCCCTCCCGGCTCTCCGGCCCAGCGCTCCGGCGGCGCGGGCAGATGGTGCTGCCGGGGAGCGGGGCCGGCGGGAGGGAGCCGGCAGCCGGCTCCGCCGCGCTTGGGGAGGGGGGCAACTTTGGGATCCCTTAAATTATGTAACACTCGGCTGTAGCTTCTGTATGGATGCGAAAAGGAGAGGGGGGTGCTGGGAAGCCCGGGCGGCTCCGGCGGCGAGGGTGTTTTCTTGGCGGTCCCGAATTGTTCGGGCTCTGGTACTGCTAACCTGCTGACCCACATGTCCCTCCTCCCCCGGGACTCGCTGGGGAAGGGGGAGGGGGCCAGGCACTCCAGGCACACGCTGCCACTCGCCCGGGCTCCCAGTCGCCGCACGCAGGCAGGCTCTGCGTTATGTAACAGTCTGAGTGGGAAAGCGAAGGTCAGTGATGGAGGCATCCCCGGCAACACAATGGCCAAAGCCCTGCGCGCTGGGGCTTTGCAGGCTGTAAAGCGAAATAAAGCTCGCGGCAGTAATTGGCGTGTGGTTTGGAAGGGCTTGGGAAGGGAGAGGGGAGAAGGAAAAGGAGAGTGGCAGGGATTTGGGGGGAAAAAAAAAAGTGTTTGGGTTTTTTCGGATGATGTAATGGAGTTGGCAGAAAATACAAGTCTACTCCTAGAGTGCAAACAGTAAGAGAACTGGAGCTGGCATTCTGTGCTAATGTTGCATAAATTAGTGTATTCCAAGTAAATTGACCTATACAATACACACCAGCTGATTGTGCCTTTCTAATAGTTAAAACCTGGAGATACAGAACCACACAGGAAAACATGACAATGACAACATTTTGGCCTCCTTGAAGTCAGGACTTGATGGATGGATTAAGTGTTAGATGTCCCTGTAGACTTGTGGGTTTGGGGGTTTTTTATTAATATTAATTTTTTAAGCTATTGAAATAGCACTCGATTTCTTGCCTTTTTTGTTTTTAATGGTCCTTTATATCTCATGGCAACAATGTGACCTTAATGTGTTACTACTATAGGTGAAATTATTTTTAGAACTCCTACCTTATAAGCTCATATGTTCAGCTGCATGTTGAGTTCAAAAATTTACCTGTTCAGGTCACAATTCTGCCATGTGCTGTAAGCAGGCAGCTCTGGGCTCTAATGCGACCTATGTGGAGGAGAGATACAAATACACAGATACTTAGGTAAAAGTACACATTCATACACCTCTCTAACTGTAAAGATCCTTATTTTTTGACTCGCAGACACTACAAATACTTGTTTCATATCCTTTATTTTCATAGCTGCACATGCTGCGAAGCTGCTTTGATACTTCAGCGTTTATAATAGCCAGTGTACATAAGGAATGAAGAAAACAAAATTAAAGAGAGGAATGTTGATGGAGAAGTGGGAAAAGTCTGCTGTGGAACAAATACTTAAGTGAAGCTTTAGTTATTATAATGCTATCATTTCAAAATATTTTATTGCTTGATATGCAAACCTGTTTGTACCGCCAGATCCTTACATAACTTGGTTTTTATTTTGCAGACCTTATGCTGGTTTTGTTGCTGTGTAGAACACTTAACCTGAAAACATAAATTCTGAGTTACCAAAAGCACCTTTCAAATGGGGAGCTGTTACCTGATATATTTAGTATGTGGGGGCATGCATGCAGACTCGCATGCTTTGAGAAATTCCCTGCAGTCTGATATTAAAGCTGATTGTTAGAAAATTTTCACCATACTGGAAAAAGCAGGAAATGGATAAAAAGCCTGGTTTTTCCCCAGAGGGATGTTTTTACTGTTGACAGTAATGGTTAAGATTTTCTGAAGACCAGTCACTGACCAGCAGGTTGAATTTCAGTCTGAGAGTGTGTGTGTGTGTGTGTTCTGCAACAAGGGTTTGTGGTTTGCCATGCTTGGTAGAAGGAATGTTTCCCTCGCCAGCTCTGGCCCCGGACTGTGGCTTTTATTGCCATTTATTTCACTTTGCAGGCTTTGACGTCGGCTGGAGTTCTACCCATGCTGCAGTCTAAGGCTTAATATTCTATTAGTCCCCCCAGAAATAGTTGTAATTGAATAAACTGTATTTTAGTAGAGATCTACTGTCTCATTAAAAAGCAAAAGTACATAAAAAGCTTTTAAATCTGATAAAAAATGCTCAGTTTGTTTGGAACTGAGCTCTTGGTCTCAGAGGTAAGTTGAGAGAGGGTGTCTTGCTGAAAAATATTTAAGACAGCTCTTACATCATTGGATGATGCTATGTGCAAATATTTTTATGGTGCTTAATATTTAATAGAAAGCTGCAGCTGTGTAGGTACTTGTTCTTTTCTTGCTGTTGAGGTTCTGAGTGTATTCGCTGTTTTCCAGAACCCTTTGGAATTTTTTATCATGTTGTCTGTTTATCCTGATCCTGTCTCTACTGGTAGATTGTGGCATGTTGCTTTTTGTGCTTTATTTTAATTTGGGTGATGCTCTACAAGTAGGGATGTGACATCATTAACAGTGACAACAATAGGTTTGTGGTGTTCTTTTCTTTAAAAGTACTTTTTTTTTGCTAGATTTTATCCATTTCTGGATTTAGGCTGTTCTACAGAGCACAGTCATAATACAAAATTTTGTGGGTTGTTTTCAGGAGGACTCTTTGAATTTTGTAAATTTGGATGTTTTCTGCAGATTCCTTTTGTCTGTTGAGGGCTATTCTGCATGCACGACTGATTTAGTCCTATTTTGGTAGATGATATGTGCTTTGAATCCTTTAAAGTACAGCATTGTTTTAAATGTTTGTAGCATAGGAGCAATAATAGCAGCAGTATGTTGTTCTCCTAGGAACAATGCAGTTCTCTTATTTCAATAAACCGTAACCTATTCTCTTATTTTATTTGCTTGAGAAACATCTCAGGAGCTCATAAACCAGTATGTAAATACTGTTATCATTCAACCAAATGCTGTAATTTTACTAAATAAAGAACATGTTTTGTAATGGAGATTAACGGGCTGTGTGACAATTTCAGTTTTGGGTATAGCACTGCATCTGAATGGAAAGGGCAATTTCAGCTTTGGGAGGTTGTCTTCTTGGTTTTTTTTCCTTCTGATATTTGTTTTTTAAGCTACAAAAATGTGTGTTGGGGAAAATCTGAAATGACTCGGTCGATTTTGTTGGTCTTAATCTGAGAGCCATCGCAGTGAAAAAGGGAAAGGGGAAAAAACCCAACCTCATTCTAAATTACTGTGATATCTGTATCACTCTTGGAATTAATTTGTGAATAGGTGATCCATTCTTTACTGAAATATTTTGAAGAGCATGTTTTCAGTGACACACAGTTGTGGGAACAGATACTAAAAAAATGAAAAAAAAAAATTCAAATTGGAAGTCTATCTAAATGCAGTGGCAAGTCTGGGTGCTGTGTAACTCAGGGATTGTTTCCAGGCTCTGTGCTCGCTGCTGCACGGGGAGCAAAGGGGCTACAGGGGCAGCAGCAGCTGCTGTCACACAGCTGTAGAGGGCAGGGAAGGGAAAGGGGAGCGCTGGGCCCCGGTAGTTTACAGGAGCTGTCAAAGTGCAACAATGCACTTGACTCAGGGCCTTCCATTCCCGCGCTGTAAGGCGCCTGTCACCACCCCAGCCGTCTGTCCGTCCCAGACGTTTTGGCGAGAGGCTGCCTGTCATCCCAGGGCCTTTGGGTGGGATGCTGGAGTGGGAAGCAGTGTCTGCTTCTCAAGAGGAGCTGAATTATTTTTCTCTGTCGCACTTTTACCTGGACCTGAGCTTGCTGTGGAGGTTCTGTAGTTTCCTGTGGCTTTGGCAGAAGAGAAAGTTCTGGTGGGTAAAGTGTTGAAGAAGCTTCCTGAATGTGTGGAAGCATCCGCACTTCATATGCAGATTTCTGCTATCTTGTTTTCTTTGACTTTTTTTTCAGGTATCTTATGTTTCACCTATTGCTGAGGCCTTGTAGCCCTGATAACCACTTCTGGAAATGTACTTTACAGAGCTGTTGGTTTTATATATACTCACAGCCGGCAGACAGTTCACGCATCCTTACCTGCACAGATTCTTACAGATATGTAGAGGAGGACCCTGCAGAGCAGAGCCTGAATCCTCTACTGTCACCAGATCCATGTTGCACATTTGGTGTCAGAAACAGATCACACTTCATTTTTAGGATTGGTTTTTTTGGCCCCAGTGTTCTGATAGGAGGCTCTTCTACAGCTTTGTTGTTCTGATGATCAGAAACCTTTTCACTTCTAACTAACCGTGTTTGTGATCAGTTAGCTCACTTGCTTCTTTAAATGTTTTCTATAAAATCTCCTTGGACTGCAAATGAAGAAGAGCCTGGTATTTTGTGATAGCTGAACTAACAGTGAGCTCTGTTCTATGACTCACAGTTTAGCACTTCAGCATATCTGTTGTAGATGGTCTGTGCTGATAGAAACATGAGAACAGCTTGAGCTGTGTATCATGAGGAGTTAATTGTCTAATTTCTTGAACGTAAAGGTTGTGAATTATTCTTCATACCGTTATCTGAAGTCTCATCTAGGTATGTTTCATTCTTGGCAACAACTGAGCTCTTCAGAGACTAAGTGTATTCGGGTGTGTGTTTTCATGAAGAAGTTGTGGGGCTTATTTTACAGCAGTTTAATCTTATAGTTTAGCCTCATTGCACTGCTCATTTGGAAGGATCCCCAGGTGTTTTGAACACTATCGGGAACCATTTTGCTTATTACTGAAATCCAGCCACTTCTTGTGTGGAATCTGACAGCTGTTTAATGGTGCTCAGCCGTGCTAAGCAGATCAGAACGGAAAGTGAAGAATACCATACCTGATTGAAACACTCAGAGGGATTTTGGATACAGATAATATAATTATCTGCATTGGAATTGGGTCAAACAGCTCTGTTCCTGTAGAAAATTACTAGATATTTTCAGTGGCAGCATATGGTCAAGAAATTGGTTTGAAATACCTTCCTGAAAATAATACCCCCAGCAGTGAGATAATCGAAGATCCTGCTGCTTACCCTGTTGTGATCACCAGTTGCAGAATGATCAATGTTTTCTTCAGGTATTTCTGGATGTATTAATTGTTTGGTCCCATGCTGGTATGTGAAATCTTATAAACCAAGGGGGACACCTGGGATGTTGCAGGTCTTGCTTTGTAAAGCAAATTTCTTTACTGCTGAGTTCCTTAAATAGTGAGTTACTGTCTGTGAAATGGGCTCATATTCACAGAGGTTTTAAAAATGGTTCTAGGGGATCTCTTGACACTAAGCCAGTAGGGAATGGGGGAGTCGAGTGTCACAGCCTTCTCAGGATATTGGTGACTATGGGGAAAATACAGCTCTTTTCCAGTTGTCTTCAGTTTCACTTCCATGTAATCCAGCAAAACAGAGTATAAACAGAAGATCTGCAAGGGAACAGAAGTCAAAATTCACGATCAACTGAATGTACATAAATGTCCTAGTAATAATGACCAACTGCAGAGTCTTTCATTTGTAATTTAATCTAATAATTTCCATGCACTTCTAAAGGAACACGCTATGAAGCTGGCAACTTCTGAGAAATTGCTGCGCTGTTACAAACAGCATTTGAGCTGGCATTATAACAGCATGATAGATAGCGAGATGGAGAACAAAGTTAGTGTGGAAACTGAGCTGAGAGAAATTGCCAGCAGAATGTGAGAAAGCAGAGTTGGATTATGATAACCTCCCTTGTAGAATCAAATTAAACCGTTTTTAAAGGCTTTGTTGGTTTTTAGTTTGTAGTTGTACTATGTATTTACTTCACATGGGTGCAGGAGATTAATGAGGCAGGTGTAGTGATCATGGGGTGAAAAACTGTGGTGCTGCTGTTCTTTTTAAATGTTTCATTTTGTACAGACTGTGGGATATTTACAGCATTAATTAACAATATGTCTGTGTGCTTTAGTTCTGCAACTGTTCAAATGGATTGAAAGTGTTTAATATGCAGAGACGATGGAAATTATAACTCGTAGAAGGAGATTGGACAGAGAACCCCCTCTGCCTTTTTTTTTTTTTTTTTAATTACTCTTACAAATATCTTTTCAAATGGCATGCTTGTCCAAAGAGGTAGTTTGTGTGAAGAATGGGGAATATATGGCCAGGAACTCTGCAGCTGCTTTTGACAATATGGCTGAAAGAAGACAAAAGGAAAAACAAAAATCAACCCCCGGAGATAGACCAAATAGCAAAGTGCTGTTGAGTGTGCATCCAATAGCAGTGCCAGCTCCTGGCCTGTGAGAGAGGAGTTTTGCCATGGTTGTGTAGAAGTGTATGCCATGCACCTCTGAAGTAAATATATATGCAAAACTGTAGACACCATGGGGAAGACTTAAATTATGTATTAGTAGAGCTTGGCCTGACTGTTTTGGCGCTGAATCAAGGTCTGTTAGATACAGTCAAGGATAAAACCAAGGCCAAGACTTGTGAAATACTGATTATAGGGTTTATTTTATTGCTGTAGTGGAATTATGAGAATACTTAAAAGTAGGATTTCCTCTCATAGTTTCTCTTCAAATGCAGAGGTAGGAAAGAATGCATTTTTATGAACTAATAGATGACTTTGCCAAAGTCTGTACCAAATGTAAATCAGAGGCCTCTACTGCATTACATCTTTTAACTAAGGGCAGAAAGGTAAGGTTTAAACTATTTCTTTGTAAGAAGTCTTGAAATTTGATAAGACAGGCTAAAATACAGCTTTTGCTAATACTTTACTTGAAGTAAAAAAACTGTCAGCATAAAGCATCTCCTAAATCCTGTGTATATTAAAAAATAAAATAAAATGAAACCGATCTCAAAGGAAACTGGGGCATATCAAAAACCTCTCTCTGCTTCCTGCTTCATTTGTGTAATCTTCAAGAGGAGTTTTGTTAGTCATTTGTGTTGTCATTATAGAAGTTAGTAAAGGGTCCTTTACTGCCTGGGTTGTTAGAGAGGCCTTTTAAAAATTCTAATGAAGTATACTCTGAACTGTTGGCATCTTGTGTCGAGTCAGAGTGCTTCTGAGATAATACATGGAAGTCAGCTAGAAAGAGCACAAAAGCAACTCTTTCCAGGACTGATGCTTAGAGGAATAATGGACAAAGCATTGTGTAGTGGTGTTGTACTTTCAGTCCCTAAGCAATCTTGCCAATCCATCAATAGCCAGACAGGCTTTACACTTTGAGAGTCTTTAAAAAACCAGACCACTAAGTTGTTTCTAGAGATTTCATTCCCACTCAGCACTCTTAACGTTTGTAACAGTGTGTTATTTTCTGCTGGAATCAGGTGTGTTTTTAAGAAGTGATCTGATCTGATTTTCATGAGTGTGGTCTGCCAGAGATCAGATTAGGTCAGTCATACGTTGGCAGCAGGAAAGCCACCCTTGGCTATTAGAAGTGTTCTGCTGTGCTAGCAGAAGGCTGGATCCTGTGACAGTTTGTGTGTGGTTAATACTAAGCATCGTGGATGATTCTGTTGCTGTCACTGATAGTACTTCAGCGCAGGGTAAAACCAGGGGTGCATCTGTAGTAAAGATCGAGAGAGAGCTGCTAGTGATCAAGAACTGCACTGGGAAATGGTTTAAGAAAAAGAAGAGATTCTAGCACCAATGAAAATGGCTCTGGATAAAAGATGAATTAACTGTAGTTTTCACAGTAGGTAGGGCTGGGTGAGTAGTTGTAATTATTTTGGCAGATATATTGTTACCCTGCTGTAATTTTGCTTTCAAGATCATACTGTGGCTCCACTGCTGGAGAAGAATTTGTATCCCTGCTTCAGAACAGCTGTTAGGAGATGAGCAAGAATTTCCTCGGGTACAGAACCTGAGTTGCACTTGTCTGTTGCTGTATATGGAGTGTGTTTGCTAAGTTTACTGAAGGTTTTAATTTGTATCTGCTGACATCTTAGCTCTATTCTTACAACAATCAGAACGTCTTTTTTGTTTTGTGATGGAAAAAATGAAGGGAAAGGTGAACAGATTGTAGGGATTTAGCTTTAGGAAATCTAGTAAGCTGACTGTTGAGGTGGCCTGCCTTATTGGCATTTCTCTCACTCGATGTTAGCTGCCTCTAACATGGTTTGATCATAACTGAATTATTTCCCTTTTTTGTTTTGTTTTGTTTTCCAGGTGAATCACACTATACTACTTGGCCTCCTTTTAGAGATTCACAGTTCTAGTTCACGAGAAGTTGCAGTTGTTCATTTTTTGGATCATAATACCCCACTGAAATGACCAGGCCAGGTCAGCAGTGTCCCAGAGATGCGTTAATGTGACAGATAGTGTGGTATCTAAGGCTGTGCAAAAGAACAAAGGAAGATTTTATTTTTCTTTTTGAAAGGGAAGCAAAATCCTTCCAAAGTTCTAGCTAGTCATGAACTTTGCACAGCAGTGCTCAAGGCAGTCCGTCACTAAAATCTTTGGTTTGAGTTCTCCAAAGAATGCTCCCCCATACAACATTCACCTTAGAGAGGATGAGGACAAAAGATTCTGGTGAAGCCAGGATCAGCAGGGCAGCTAGGTTTACAGATAACCACGGGCTTCCATTTAGCAAGCTGTATTTGGCCTCAGTGTTGGGTTTCCAGCGTTCCCAAGTCCACCTTCCTGTTGTTTTCAGCCTAGTTTAGAGACTGTAGAAATAGCTTGTCACAGATCTCTGCAATTGGCAAGTCTCCTCAGAATTTCTTCCACGTATCCTTTGTTTTCTTTGCCACAGCAGAAGTTCAAAGCAGAATGTCTTTAGGGATTTGAGAGCAAATGATCACAAGTGGCGAGGTGGGGACTCGTGCCAATATACTGAAAATATTTTGTTGCATTGCTTTTCTCTGCACACAGCAGAATGCACCCTGGAAGCAAACTTGGCTCTGGAAAGGCAGCAATAGAAAATGTAAAAACAAACCCAGAAAGGAAGTAAATGAAGCCAAAGGGGGAGCAGGGTAGTTTTGGGTAATGAACAGTAAAAGAAAGATGTGGAACTTAAGGAAGAAGTGTAATGAAAGGGCACAAAAGAAAGATGACTGATTTGGAGAATGGCCTGGAAAAAAACCCCAAAACATTTGGAAAAGGGCTGGAGTAGTGGGGGAAGCTACAATGTCTGCTGAGGGGAGGGGAATTTACTGCCTTATTGCCTCTGTACAATTAATATATTCTTATTCTGTGATCTCTTCTTTGCTACGGAATGCAAAAAAATGTGCATGATGCGGTCTCAAATGGTTGCCTCATATTTGCTTCAGCACCCTGTTGTTTCCAGTGAGCTCTGACTACAGGCTTTTGCCGTAGATGTTGTGCTAATGTGTTATATGAATTATTTGTCTTATCTCAGTCCTGTGAAATTAGAAGCCCTTTCCCACAGTGTGTTAAGCAGATTAAAATGAAAGCCTGTTTTTATGGTCCAGCAACAGTGCAAGTATTTGGGAAAAAAATAAGGGAGAGAAAAAGAGTTGTGAACTAACAGTGGGGTGCTGTGAGGACTCTTTGTGAAGCAAACACGTTTTGTCGCCTAAATGGTGAGATGATAAGTTCCAAGCTTCCCTGGAAAAGGTTTATACTGTTTTCCCTGGTACCTTAAATCATGGGGAAGAGCTTGGGATTGGTGGTTTCTACTAAAATACCTGTTGTTGTTGTTGGCATTTGACGTTAACTTGTGAGGTATCTCTGAAGAAGTTCCTTCTTCAAACCCTTATCAGTGACTTGAGGGCTGCATTTACTTTGTGGTAGGCAGTCCTGGGACAGAATTTGGGCTGACGTGATATTAGAGGCTACTACCAACTGCTTTTTGCTTGTGATAAATTTAAAGTAGTCAAGTGATGGTACCCGTGAAATTTGGGATTCATGTTACTCTATGTCTTGAATTCCTGTCTTGTGTCCCTTCTCCCTTAAGAGCAGAATGTATTTTAGTTACAGCGGTATTTTATTTATACTGACTTACTTTAATCTTAGTGTCATAGCATTCCAAGATACTTTATAACTGCTGTCCCACCTGCGGGGTATTTGTCACACAAAGTCTAGAGCTATAATGAAATTATTGTGGACGTGATGTGCTTAAGACAAAAAGAGTGTCTTCCTGTGTTTGGGCAATAACTTAATTAAGGCATCGCATGTTATTGTAATGTATGTGAGGGGACAGTGCAATATGTGAGAGGGGGCAGAGTAATGGTGTGATGTCAGAGTAAGCATTTTATGTTTCCTGGACTCTGTTCCCATTTCATTCATTCCTCTTATTTCCCTGCATGGAAATAAGAAATGGGATTTCATGTTGCTACATCAGAAATGTTGCTCCTTCAGGCCTATTCAGGTCACAATCGGGGTTGAGAAGTCTTGGAAGTGCTTATGGGCCACACTGTCTGGAGCTTTATGCTGAGATGTGTTGAGTTTCAGAATGTAGGGACACAAAAAGGCAGGTGTGAGAGAGGTGACCCATTATTTCCTGACTGTGCACTAAGTTAGCAGCACCAGACCATTGAAGTGCCATAGCAGGTAGTTGAAAGTTTGACTTGTTAGGTGTTAATTTCCCCCAGAAGGACAGGTATGAAGAAGTTTGGCATTTTTCCCTGTCCATGTTGGACGAGGAGGCAGCAGCTGTGCCTTAATGGTTTTTCTTCTTGCCCAGCATCTGGTGTAGGTGTCCTTTTGTCAGACCAGCTCCGTGCACGTGTCCTGGGATACCTGTGGGTTTTGCTGGCACAGGAGTGAAAAGATCCACGCTCTCACTGACACTGCAGTCTGAACTAACGGTGTGAGTGCAGCTATGCCAGCAGAAGGAAGCATTTATCAGTTTGTCATGTGTCCGAGTGCAGCAAAACCAGCATAATTGTTTTGGGGTTTTTCCTTAAAAATTGCCCTCTATTAAGTTATAGCTTGGCATGCTGGAGGTAGTGGGGGCTGGGGAGGAGGGCAACTTTGTCATTGCTGTGTTAGCAGAGGCTCTGCTCTACAGGCAGTGCTTAACAATCCTCAGGAGATTGTGGGGATCTGTCTCTGCTTAGCCCTCATCGAGGTGCAGTTATACCACTGCTGGTCAGTGGGGGTACACGGTTTAATTTGTATGAAAGACTTCAGATCTCCCAGTGAACTGGACACTACTGACCTGGGGTGTGCCACAAAAAGATTTTGCAGTATGTTATGTATTAAAACTTGATAAGAAATAGATGAATGGCAGTGGTAGGGGGTAAGCAGTTTTCCTTCTTTTGGTGAAAGTTCTTGTGTTGTAAGCATTTTTCAGCATGCTTTGACCAGATCAGCACAGAGAAACTTGGTTTTAGTCTGTCTCAGGTAGTGTCTGATTTTTGCAACCACATTTAAATGTAAATTTAAGCAGTTGAAGTTTTTGTGTAATGTTGACATCTCTATGTGATATCTCTCCATAAAAGTAAATATTTCTACGTTACTGTTTTCCAGTGTAATGTTTTAGATGTAAACACATTGCTTTTGCTTTGCGATTTTTTTTTTTATTTTTCCAGTGTGTTTTAAGCAGAGAGACTTATAACTGCTGGACATTACTGAGGGAAAAGTTTTATAGATATAAACCAAGAATGTATAGCGAATAATTAAGCTATATTAAAATTAAAGCATTAGAGATTTCTAATACCTTTAAGGTAATTTAAATTTAAAACATTCTTTAGATTTAAATCATATGAAATTGTTCTGCATGACTTCCACCAGCCTTTATTATGGACTAAGCACTCTACTTGCCAACTTTTAGAGATTACACTTTTATTTGTAATTTGTCTTCTAATGTGCAGTTAATAGCAATATGGCAATCATTCAGTTTTGCAAAATCAGGTAGGCTTCTAATCCGTAGAGAGGTTTCTATTACATGTAAAAACACTTTATTCGAGGCATTGCCATAGTAATTAGCCTCTTCACATTTTCCTTAAAGAGAATTTGGAGGAAAAATTCCTTCTAATGACCCAGATGTGGTTATTAATTTGTTTCCTATTGCTGTTGGAATATTCTGACCAATATTCCAAATGGGAAGGTAGGCATTCCCTCACATTTGTTTCAAACCTCACATGGTGAGACCGGAAGGACATAGTGTGGATGTGATTTCCTGCCTATCCCATTTGTTCATCTGGTTACAGGTGCTCAGGGTTGCTGTGCTCAGTACGGTGGGACAGGGGGCTGAAATGTCCATACTCTATATTCTGTTGTGGTGCAAGAGGTTAGTTCAGTTTGTTGTCTCTGGTAACAGTCCTTCCTGTGGCCATGGAGTTACCAAGTGGGAAAGGTCTTGTAGGAGAGCATGAAAGGAGGAACCACGAACTCTGTTTGAATTCCTTGCCAGCAGTGTCTGCTGTGGTTTAGTCTACCTGGTCAAATCCATACCTAGAAATTGAAAGGGATGATTAGGCTTTAAGACCTCCTTTTCTCTGGAACTGCCTCCTCCTTTGGGCGCAGCTGTGTCTCTTCCACACCCCCCTCACCAAGTTCACCTGCAGTGTGCACGAGGTGACCATGGCAGCGCTCGGGGACCAAAGGGTGTTGGGAGGGCTCTGGTTTGATGATGACATCAGACACTACTGCAGGTTCTGAGCTTAAGACGCACGTGTTGGCTCCACATAAGTTGGTATCGTTAACCATCAAAGGCTGTTTAATGTGAACTGGAGTTTCAGATCCGAGATGTGAAAAGAATCGAAATACAGTGTGTTATGTAACTTTAAGTTGCTAATATGCGGTTGTGTTACAGAGAAGGATTAAGGGCAAATTTTATCCAAAGGCACTTTCAGGAACTAGAGATATCCAAAATATTGTTAGTCATCCTTTCAGCTTTTTATTAGCAGTATCTTGCTGAGACAGGTAATTGTTAAAATGGGAAAGGAGGTCTGGTTGGTAGTTCCAGTCCGAAGCTGTATTTAAGTGAACCCTTCCCAGCAAAGGGGAGATAGGTCGCTGCTGTGGGCTTTAGCCAGAGAAACAAACCTGAGATCTGCTTTTTGGTTCACGTGTTCAGCACTGGAGAAAGCTATGTTTGATAGACTTCGGAGTAAAAACGAGGTCTGTGTACCCTCCGGAAGCTGGAGAAGAGATGGACTCCTGGCTGTCAGTAGGAATGGACTCTTCTCATACCAACCCCCAAAGCAACAGTTACCATATCTGAATATTGCACTGTGCATGGTGCACCTCATATTTCAGGCACAGATCCAATTCAGCAGTAGGTTTGAAAAATGGAGCTGAGCTTCCAGAAACCAGCCCAAATATCAACAAAAACTCCCCGGTCTTAGTATGAGGAGCTTGAATTGAGGCATCGTGCAAATCTTGTTAATAATGTAATGACTCTCCATTAATTCCCATCGCTGTTATGTCAGTTGATTTTCAGCTACTTGATCCATCATCATTTTGTCAGTTCTACTGAAGACTCTTTTTAAATTCAGCTATTAAAAACCGGTTTAGGTTTCTGTTGATTCTCTAATTTTTGCATCTTTCCTGAGATCACTCATGTCTGAATTAAAGCTCCCTTTATAGGAGTAGAAATATCTGTTGAAATTCTTTTTCCTTACTTCCTCAATACGTACATGTTTTCCTTTTGAAGTAGGCTGTACTGTGTCCCCAGAGATTAGGGAAGCTTCCGGTCTCTTTGCTGTTTGAATCTTGCTAATGCGAGTGTTACCAGGATATTATGTGTTAAATATGCAGCAAAACAACGTTGATTTCTTTCAATCTTTTCTGTATGGTGGAAGCAAGCAGAAGAGGTTTTACTCTTAGCATTTATCACACCCAAGTGGGCGTGGGAGTAATTTTTCTAACGCAAGAATTATTTATAAAAATGTGCTTATATTTATTCAGTTTGTTTCAGCTTTCGTTTCCGAGCTGAGCAGGTTTCTAAAGAGTTCTTTTTCCAACATGAAGATGGTGGGAGCTGCTGGATATTAAAATTTAAGTAAAATATTTATAGTCCTGGAGGAAAGGTGGATCATCAAGAAAAGAAAATGAACATTGCTTAATTGATAGTGACACATGCTGTATTTGCTTTCATTGAACAGTTGTGAAAATTCATCTCCCCTTACAGGTCTGTGTCATTCTGAAACTCTGAGCCCTTTCTATAAATGGGATCTGTAAGATTTTCTGTATTTTAGATTGAGTGCCAGTTTGGAAGATGGAGGTGCCAGGGTAGGTACTTTCTTCCCTTAAGGGTGGGTCACAGTAGAATTCAGAAACTGGAGATATCCATAATGTTGTTAGTCATCCTTTCAGCTTTTTATTATCTCAGTAGAATTAACCAGCTACATTAAGCTATGAAGGTTCCATTCAAATAATTTAACAAGAAGCTTTATCAAGTAATTCTAAAAGAGCAAAGGAAGGCTTCAGGTAACAGCGAATGCAATGATATCCCGTTAGTAGGGATCATCTTCCAGGCTGTTTTTTTTCTAATTGACAAAATTATAACAAATGATGAACTATTGGTATCAAAATTTAGTGACCAATTAATGGAGACAATGAGATGTTTTTGTTTCAGAAAATTGATGTGGTGAACAGCTGGAGCAGATGCAGGTTTGCTCATAAATTGCTAAATGGATGCACTGGAGTGCTGCTTCTGAAAGGTAAACAGGCAGGAAAGAGTTTGAGGAAGTGTTGATTTTTGTCTTAGTAGGATAAGTACTGACAATCGAACTAATAAAAGTAATGTTCCAGTAGGTTATTATTTTACTGACTTGTATGCTTTTTGTGTTGAAAGTGTAACGGGATTGAGGTCTCCCTCCACTGAGAGTTAATAAGCTGTGTTACACTTGCCTTGTGTTGGAGTAACTTTGTTTTACTATTTTGCTTTTTCTTCTCTGTGCTGCTTATGCTCAGCCTTCTCAGTCTCTTGCCTGTAGGTATTTCTCACTTATTTATTTCTTATATGTCTTATTCCTCATTTATAGCCAAGTGTTTTTCATGGTGAGTAAACTTTGTGATAGCTTAATGAAATTTAGCTTTGCTCATCTCTGTCCTAACAACCTTCCTTCTGGCTAGACAAAATTAAGCTCCAGTCTCTTTGAAGACATTTTTGTGTACAGATTTTTTTTCGAGTAACTTTAACTGATTGCTGAAAACATCTAAGATTATGGGCTGGCAGTAGTCACTACCAATTCTGAATATTAAAGAGGCAGTACCCAGTGTTTCCTAGGAAAAGTCCCTGTTAAAACAAGTGCTCTGGTAAAGGGAGCTGCTAGCCCAGCCATGCTTTAAGAGGTACCATCGCAAGAGGGTTTTTTTTGCCACGAGGCTGGTTACCAATGCTTTTGTTTTGCTTTTATTCTCTTTGTAAGACTCAGCCTGAGGGAAAGGAATGTTTTTTGTGAAATCCTCTGAAACTTAATTGCTTAGGTTAGGTGAGAGCAGACCGCAGAGCCCCGCAGGTGCAGTCTGTGTCTATGGCCTCTGCTCACTGGAAGTGGCAATAAACATATGCAGGGGTTTCCGTGGCTCTTGGAATGTTTCCTGCACAACCCTTTACTTTTAAATCAGTTTATGTAGAGTTTGCAGAAAGTAAAAGCAGTGCTGGGTTTTTGTTATCCTTTGCGTTGGTGATGCTGGATATATGATCAGTACTGTGTGGTATGAAACAGCCATGCAATGCGAATAACACGAAATAATAAGTCTTATCAAACAAGCAGAATAAAATTCATGGGCTCCTAAAGGCAAAATGTCAGGATTCATAAAGTTAGTTGCTGAAAGAGTGGCATTGCTGCTGTTGCCATTGATGTACTACACAGTCAAACCCATGGCACTGCACTGTACATAAGGACGTTTTAAGGGGGAATACTTTGGCCATTACTTCTTCTCTTGATTTAAATGATACGGTAATAGCTATAACTGACAAACCAACGTAGGCTCTGTTTCTTCCTCTCTTAGGCTGATGTGTGGAACTTGCACCTTCTGTGGCAGGTCAGGCGCCAGTGTCTAGGCTGAAGTAAAAGGAGTTATTTTCTCCAAGAGTGATTAGTACTCTTCAGTTTAGATTTGACAAGTAAGAGAGGGTATATTTTGCTTCCTACATCGGATTTCCCCTTGATCCTTACATGGAGGTTCAGTGAATGCCAATGACCCTGAAGAGTTCTGGCAGAAATGAGGAAAACTCCTAGTGTGGTATCCTGAGCGGGTTTGTCTCTGGAAGCATAAATCCTGAAGAGCATGTGGAAGCTGCTGTTTGGGCTGAGGAAAGAAGTATGAAAATATTGTTTGTGTCATAGCTGATTAATGGGCAAATTAAAAAACCTGCATAATATGGAATGGGAAGGAGCAGAAGATGAGAGAAACCTGTTCTGAGAGGCTTCTGGTGGCTGGAAACCAAATGAGTGAGTAATGTTTTGAAATTGCTTCAAGTACTTAGTGTTGATAATAGTTACTCTAAGCCATGGTGGAATGCCCTGTGTGCTGACTCTCAGCTGCATTATTGTGTGTCGCAAGTCCCAGCAACGCCAAGCGCCCTGCTGGAAGATGTTTACCCAGCTTCCTCACAAACTGAAACTTTACAGCTGCTCCTCAGTTATTCTGCTCTAGTGGCCTTGAAGCTCCAGCCATTTTCGTTGCAAACAGGCGAGTAAAGTCTGCGTTATCCGTTTTGATCGTTTCCCTTTCTTAGTTGTTTGAAAAGCATTGGAAGGAGAGGGGCAAGTCTCCAAGGCTGGCAAGAAGCATTATTGTGTTTCACTTTCCACAGTGAATAGGATGTTCCACAGTGGTAGGGTGTTCAAATCCTACTTCTCTCCAGGTACGCAATATTGATACCTCTTACTCTCCCAAACTGCAGCACATGGAATAGTCATCCCACACGGGATTCCTCTAACAATCCATGATGTTTGCACAGTAGATATGTATGTCTGAGTTCTTCAAAATGCCCTGCATTGTCTAACATAGAGAAGCTGGCACCTTTAGGGAATAACAAGAGGGTAATTCTTCTGAAGACTGATGTACAAATTAAGTCAGGGAATCACCCTGAGCATACCTGTTTCTCTCCTTTAGACCATAAAAATTTAAGCAAGCCCACTGTGTTAGAGTACAGCAAATTCATATATTGACACCATGGGTGCTTCAGGCCAGCATCAGGAGTGGAATTTGTCTCACCAGCATGAATTACAGGGAGGAATTGGAGGTGGGCAAGTTCATTCAGGGTGCACTTCCTCCACTTGCACTTCTAGGGCAAAAATAAATCGAGACCAAGTGATCTCTTTCTACGTTTCCTTCTAGCCAAAATTAAAAAAATAATTGTTGGGAGGTTGAGTACTAGATCTTTGTGATTTTAAAGGGCATGATTTTCAAACTGCTGAGCATTATTGTCAACCCGGTAAAGCTGAACGTGATTTCACTTAGAGATGCAGCCTTGTGTTCTTGTTAATGCAGGAAGAGTCCTTCCTTTCTTGTGGCTGTTGCATTCTTTACAGACTTAATGCAGTGATCAGAAAAACTCATAATTTATTGTGAATAAAAAAAGAAATAGTCTAAACTTGATGTTGAGAGTAGGTGGCCCACTGCAGTTAGTCTGTGTCAGATGTAATGCAATTATTGTTATAAACGGAAACCTTTTCAAATTCCTTTTATTCAAGCCATATGTAATATTTTCCATTTTCAAGTAATTTATGTCTGCTACCGATTTGGAAATATTTCAGATAGAATGACACTTCCAGCTCTATATATGCAATATCATTTAAATTTTTGTGGCTGGCTCTAGGGCCTAAATATACTGTCACGTGCACTTAGGAAGCTGCTGTCAGAGTCTACACACTGCATAACTGAGGGTAGAATTTGGCCCTTTATATGCCACTATATTGTTAAAAAACCCCACCAGAGCTAACAAGCAGAAAGCAAACCAAAAAATCCCAAATCAAACCCAAACCCTGGAATCCTCATGAAATTGTCATAATACATACTCCATTTTAATGGCTGAAAATCTTTCATTACAGTAATTTGAAATTTCACCATTTATTTATACAGGTCCTCCAGACATTCTCATTTTAGCTGCTTCTTTCTGGCTCTCTAAAGAATCAATGATTTTACTCCAGAAACATTCGTGGATCAATAGACTTTGAAGATTAGCGGGTCATGGCCAGGTACAAAATGCATGTTGTAAACCCCAGGCTTTTATATTTGCTTGAATCCTTCCTCAAAAAAATGAGAGAAGGGGTAGCTTTGAACAACAGACCTCTTAGAATGGATTAATTCCTCCTGTATTTCAAAGGGTTGAGAATATACCGGAGGAACTACAAATGTGGAATTAATTTTCAATGACTTGAGAATTCAGTTAGCTGAGGAATAGTTTTCTTAGATAAGCCAGGATACTGTGGATGAAAGTAAGACAGTGAAAAAGGAGTGCTGTACGTGGAGTTAAGTTTTTGTTTTTGCTGTTCCCCCCCTTTTTATTGTAAATGGAGTTGCACAGAAATAGCTGCCTTTATTACTTTGCATTTTTAGTCACATCTTCCTGATTTCAGGGTTTTGTTTTCTGTGCAAGACTGGACACTAACATCTCTAACCTCAAATAAAGACAAATAGGGTTAATTTGCATCTGCTAAGAGTGCTAAATTAATCTGCAGCTCTCCAGCACTCAGCTACTGCTCCTGCAATGGTCTGTCTAGACTTTCTAGAGAAGCTAAACCAGATCCAAGTAGCTTTTGAAGCTCTCTAGTAATTGTATTCCAGTGCTATGTTGCTTCATCTGCTTCTGCATGAAAATAGTGGGGTTTAAAAAAAGGTGGAAGGTTTGAAGTGGCAGATTAGTTAACAGAATGAACACAGATTTCCAAGATCTGTTTGTTTCTTGTCAATAAACTAATCGTATGCTATTTTCATTCATTTTCCTTTCTTACTCTTCTTGCCCGCAAGGTTGTCATCTTCATATTTCCTTTCATTCTCATTCTTTCATAGGGATTTCAATTTTAGATATGGTTCCCCTCCCACTGCTATTCTTCAGTCCATCAGTTTTGGTCATGTTTGACAGAAGGACAGATGTTTCAAAGATAATGACATATCCGCAAGTTTTCTGAGAACAGGCATACAGAAGAGGCTTAATTGCAAGCAATTAAATGAAAGTACTTATTATTAGACACTAGAGAATCCATATAGAGGAGTGAGTTTAAAAATGATTCCTCTGCAGAAAAAAATGGCAGTGGAGTTTGTAATTGATAATGAGCATCAGACCCCTGTGAAATCTTATTTTAGCAGTGCCAGGCTGTGTGCTGTGTGTGCAGCAGGCTGCCTTTATCAGGGAGGCTCAGTAACACGAGTTGCATTAGTGGTAAATCTGGTTCTTCATCCGCTGGCTTACTAATGTGAAGGAGTTAATTTGTTTACTCCTGCAGCTGGAAAGGCTGCGGCCCTGCAACAACTGAGAGTCCTGTCTATGCACTCCAATTAGTAAATTCCCTGACCAGGCCTGATCCACAGTACTGATGGGAAATGAAGGAAGATCTTCCCCAGGGCAATGTTATCTGCTTTTCTCCTCTCTTCTGGGATATTGCTGCTTTTTTATTTTAATGCTATGATATAACATGGAAACCTGTATTTGGAGCAGCATATCCATAGAAATTGGTATTTTGGGGGCTGGCTGTATGGATTTCATCTGCTGTGAAAATGTTTTTGTTCTACTGTATAGTTATCAAAGAGACTTTGTGGGCTTTCCCTCACTCTTGTCTTTAGGGAAAAGAGACTTAGCTCAGTAGTTGCAGAGTGCACATAGGATTTTTAGGGCCACTGACAGTTTAATTCAGGAATGATCTAATTAGGGATCCAGAGCACTGGATTCACCATATCCTTAAGTATTGACTGTCCTGAGAGATGCTCTGGCAGATGGTTAGTTCAAAGTGAGTTTACCTTGGGCTCAGTTTCTTTAGACTGACAGCTTTTTTTACTCAATTAAATGAGACAACTGTCAAAAGCACAGACTCTGAGCTGATGCAAATAACTCTGCTGCACAGATAAAGCTTAAATGTGTTCCTTGAGTCAGCTGAAACTGTCAGGTGCTTTGAGTAACTAGTTCAGCCAGCCAGAAAGGCACACTGGCAAGTGGAAGAAAAGGTTGGGAGGTGCCTAAAAATAAAACAACTCCCAGGGTTTTGTTATCTTCATTGATTTTACTTTTTGTCACATACTGGTATGGCATGTTGGGAACTATTCTTTGCTTTCACTCTTGTATTTGTTTAAGGAAGGAATTCTCGTTATGTTTTAATTATCCTCAGAAGTTTATTTGTTGTTAATGTGCCCAAAGTCCTTAGGCTATGAAAGCATGAAAATAATGAGCTATTATGATGGAGCTGTCAGCCAGTCCCCAAACTAACTGTCCTTTGCGCTGAGATTTCAACTGTTTGCAAATAAATTAATATGGTTTTGGTGTTTTTCTGACAATTTAGATATCCATATGTGACGTTTGTAGTTAAAATCTAGAGTGTGCTCTTCACCCTCTCTTGCCCACCAAGAAGAACTAAAGTAGCTCTTCCTGGTGCTGATCTCACTGAGCTGGCAAGACCTTGCCTTTCTGTTCCCTCTACTCAATCCTGCAGCTTCCATTTCATCATGAATTACTGGGTTTCATGAACTTTGTGGAGTAATGAGGAGGTTCTGCTGATGACACACAGCCATTTGAATGGTGTCTTCTCTGCACCAGGCTTTGTCCAAGGTAAATTGAAATTGAAACTGGTTTAAGTAGACAACATTTGCTAGTGGGTGAAACAGAAGCCACTTGTCTGCTGCTAATATAAAACTGAACTGTGGGCATCTTAAAAACCTCAATGTAACTGTGAAATAAGAGTAGCAGACATTGAAGGAAGAAAGGCCGAAACCTGGAGTGCCTGTGGAGAAGGCTGTGATGCATGGGTGTGCTTAGAAATGCAGAGTGCTTGAATGAAAACTTGTTGAGACTTTAATACTTTCTTGGTTGAGACAAGGGGGAAAGAATTTACCTTGCCCTTAGACTAGAAATTTCCTTTTCACTAGGAGGAGTGGGACAGGGTGTGGGAACAGCAGTGTTCATCTACTGACAAAGCATATGAACTGCTCTTACCAAACCACACAGCTCTTTATAATGCCTTTTGTATGCCCTCAAACATGGACTCATGGAAGATTCATAATTTCCGTAGTCTAAAATTATTAGAAATGTTAACTAACTGTTGTGATTTTAAATTTTTAAGATGTGAGCAAAAAGTCCCTTGGGAAGATGAGGCTTGGATCGAATACGAAGACAGGAGCCTCTGTCAGTGTGTTACAGTAATCGTGTCCCAAGACACATTTTGTTATGTGTTGGTAGTCCTTGACTTGCGGCTTCCATCAGCTGGCTGATTGAGTGCTTTAATTTCCATTCCTCAAATGTACTGGAAATGTGAAATTTTTCAAGTCTTACCTGTGAATCTTCCGTGTTGTTACTTAGGTGTGAACCTGGGAATCAAAAAGTTAATGTTCTACTTTGGACACATCCTTCTTGCCAGCTTCTTGTCAGCTTCCTGAGCAACTGCTTCCAGTTTTCCCTCCTTATAATTATATATTACCCTGTTTCTTCTACTGTCGTCAGAGTGTAAGTCATAGAGGAGTGTACAGTACCAAACTCACATAAAATAAATGTAACCAGTTCAGCAGTAAGGAGGTATATATTTAAAATTTCTTCCTCCCTCATTAGGATGGGCATTTTTAGAACTTGTGTTATTTTCTTGGCATTTCAGTTTGATTCTGAAAGGAACATTGTCAGCTCAAGCAAAAAAAAAGTCCAGTCCAATGAGTTGCATAGGGTTTTTGCATTTAAAAAACATATATATGTCACTGGATATGTTTAATTGACTTATTTGAAAGTCTTTTTAAACTAGGAGCATTAAGCTCTAATTTCAGTCTCAATGAAAATGCTGACTATAATGGAAGTTAAAGAGAAGTGATGAGAACATCAAAGGCCTTGTTATGTCTGTTAGGAAACAAGATACAGAACTGTCTACAGGCCTAGAGGGAAAAGGAATGATGAAGCCAGGAGTAATTGGAAAGATGGGTGTGGCTTGTGGGTGTAATCAACAGGCATTGAATGTACGAGGAGTGTCTGGCTGATATAATCTGGTCGGTGGGCAGGGCTTCTGCTGCCGAGCTTGTACACAAAGGCTGGCAGCCAGCTCCCGTCATCTTCTGTTCCAGGTTGAGAAATCATTTTTTAGTTCACTTGTTAATGGGAAAATTGTTGATTAATACTACAAATTGGAATAAGTATTTAAAAGCAGTGCATTTATCTGGCACAGCTACATTAAAGTAGTGCTGCAAAGAAATGGTTCTGATACTAAAAGTATGTCATTCTTCTGGCAGATACTGGTGGAAGAGGTTCACTTTGATGTGAACATACCTTAGGGATTGAAGAAACTGAAGAGTTCTCCGTCAAACATAATTCTGAGCTTTTTTCTCTATTGTCATCACTGAAGATTCACTTTTTCTTTGTAGATAAATATTTTTGAAAGGGGAAGCAGTGAAAGTGAAAATAAGGAGAGCATTATGGCATTCACTATCAGTATTAACCTTTGAATTTCCTCAGCACTCTGCGGTATTCCATAGGCAGGTCTGTGTCAGACAGGTTCTGAACCTGTAGGATTGGTTTGGCCCAAGCTGTGCCATCCACTGCCTGCTGAAAAGCACTTTGGCCAACAGCTTTTATCTCTGGGGAGGAGATCTATGGATCCAGAACTCTGTAGCACCTAGATCTCTAGCCACCCATCAGTCTGCTGATTATGCGGGTTTATTACATTTTATTTATAGAGCCTATGCATTTGGGCAATTGATGGGGCTCTCAAATGTCTTTCTGGGGTTTCCTTAAAGGGAAGATGGAGGAAAAAATATATATTTGTTGTATGATGAATAAGCAGTGAAACTACAGGTGTGGAAGGGGCTGGACTTGGCCAGCTGTGCTCAGGTGATCTGTCCGTGTTCAGTTGGATCCCTTTGGATTTTGGGCTGTCTATCAGTGCGCTCAGAGCTACTTCCTTGACTGTCTTGCAGAATGTCTAGAAATCCCTGTTAAGTTCTGTAAATCCTGCTTTTCCACCCCAACAAGATTTGCAGTTGAAAGAAAATGAGCACTTGTTTTTCATAACACAAATGGTAGATGACTGTTTATAAATTTACCAGGTAGGATATTCTTTCTTAAATTTTGTGAAGCTGTTGGTTTTTCTTCACCGTTCCCTCTTTTTTTCTCTTCTCATACTGTTGCTAAGTGTGTTGTACTTTGCTTATGAATAGAATTATTTTGATGAGTTTCAAGAGACAGTGCTTGTCTTTTAAATATGTTAAAACATATGTTGCTTCAGTTCATGCTTTTGTCACGTCACAGTCAGATTCTTAGCTTTCAGGGTTTCAGTATATTTCTTTGGAATGCAATAATCCAAGAAAAGCTTTGTCACTTTCTATTCCAAACCTGTGAACTGGAGGATAAGTTGTCAACAGCAGGTGATCCAGTGGAAGTCACTGCAATCTTCTTTCCTTTTGCAATGTCCTCATTCATTTAAGTCTGAAAACAAGCTTCCGTTCAGAGAAGTGGAAACTATGCTATCAATGAAGAAGTTGGTTTTTTTACTCTCAAATACATGCAAGCATTTCTCAGGAAAAACCTGAAGGCTGGCCTGATCAGGAGGTGGTACAGCTATGCTGGTGGAACAGGGAAGGAATCTCTGCTGGTAGAAGATCTCTTCATCTAAAAGAAGCTCTTGAGCTGTGCAAAATGCAAAAAAAAAAGCCCCAAACCAATAACTTTGTGGTATTTCAAATTTATTAGAATGTTGCATGAAAAGACCCTAAAATAAGTCTATAGTCAGTTTCAGGGAGGCTTTTCTAGAAATATTTCAGTTCTGAGTTATTCACATGTTTACTGCTGCTACTTTTGGTGTTTGTTTTCGGATGTTGGTTTAGTGATGTTATTATTCCCTAACAGTGTTCCAATGTCAGTGCTTATTCACCAGTTTCAGCTAAAGGTAATTCAGTGACTACTTGCCTCTTGATAAATGATGAAAAGAAGGAAAACAGATTAATAGATTAGTATTAACTGATAGTCATAGGGAAGCACTAATTGCAAGTGCTAAAACAGTTTCATAACAGTGCTAATAATACACTCTATTCTCATTGCAAGGCTCCCTGTTATGATTTCATCACCAAGCACGTGCACTGTGGCTCCTCACTGCATTAAACCCTGGAATTGTCTGTGTTGTTGGTGCCTGCACGAGGAGAAGGGAGCCAGCTTCCTCAGCAAGCAGCCCTGCCTTCCGCAGGATTTGGTGCTCTCGAGCTCGCTCTTGCAGTGGCTGTCAGCACCAGCTTTCTGTGACAGGCAGACTGGGGCCTTGATGCAGGGCTGACCCACCCTATTATTTCTGTGCGAGAAGGAAACAAAAAAGGGCCCTGCGTCTTTAAATTTCTCTTAGTTCACATGGCCTGCCTGGCGATAGACCTCTGTCCTAAACCTGCAGAGTTAAATTTACCCAGAATGACAACTGTATACTCAGGGTTTAGTTACATAACAGCAGTTGCTGCGTTTCACATTGCACTAATCCAAACACAGCGATAAAGCAGGCCATGGAAAAGCTGGCTGGTTTTGGTATGTTACATAGGCAGGAGCACAGAGCTTTTAAATTTCCTTTTCTACGTTGCTGAAAGTATTCTATGACTTGGATGTTTGACCATCCAGTGGCTTATTTGGTGCTTTAAGCGATGGAATAGCAGAGGATGTTGTTTGTTGCACGAGTCTGTGTTACAGAGATGGGTGAGAAGATGGTTGTGTGTAACACGCATACGCCACTGTGTGCTTTTAGATAACAGCGCTACGGCTGGCGTGGTGTAAGGTGCTGCAGAGGTTAAACACTGCTCAGCTTTCATGGACTGTTCTGAAACTGCTCCTGCTCCAGCTTCTCACAGCTCTTTCCAGCTGTACTCAGAGGAGAATCTGTGTGCTGGGGTAAAGCAATTACCTCTGCATGCTCACTAGTGCACAGTGGACAGATCATCTATCATGAATTGTATCATTAGCGTGTTATGGCTCAGCTTGGGAGCCCTGCTGAGAGCAGGCCCAAATGCACTGGTGAGTTCCCTTTCCAAGTGCAGGCATTCAGGTCCCCATGGGAGTGTTTGCAGGGCCTTGTTAAATAATAAAGACATTTCTCCAGCTTCTTGTGTGTTTAATCAAAATAGGAACTCTCCTAGGAAGTGAGGAGAGGTGGTAGGGAGGAAGGCAGAGGATGCTGAAGATGTGTGTTCCTTCCAGGGCTTGGAGTTGGGAGACAGGCTGTGTATTTCCTTCAAACTTCCTCCACATCGTTGCTGAGCCCCTGGGCTTCTCCCTCACACATCTTTTCCTTCTTTATTGTTGTTGTTTTTTTTTTTTTTTCTTAGAGAGCTCTGAAGCAGCAATGGCCTTTGTGTATTTTATGCTGGCACCATGATTGCCCCTCGGTGAATACTAGTGAATAACCCCCGTGCCACAGAAAGAGCCCAGAGGTTGGGTGTTTGTACCCCGGGTGATCCCTGCAGGGGTTTGTGTCTTTTTGCTGGCAAAATGCTCGTGGTCTGCAGTGGAGCCTGGCAAGGAGCCACGGAAATCTCTCCTGCTCCACTGCACAGAGCACTGGTGGGTGAACCTGGGAGGGAAGGAGGCCGGAGTGTGCCCAGGAGACCTGAGCACGCCGTGAGGGCCCAGGGCAGCGGCGGCACCGCGGGAGAAGTGCCGCGGAACTGTGCTGCAATCCCCAGGGACTGCTGTCGGGCCTGGGGAGAAGCCTTAAGTCTATTAAAGGAAGATGATAAAACCAAGTTGCTGGAAGAGCAGAGGCTCAAATACATGTTCAGAACAGTATCTCACTGTTGGTAAATACAATTTACACGTGTTATTCTTAGCCATGCAATTTATTTGGGTTTTCTTAACTGTAGACTTTCTACTAATTTCTATGCCCCAAACTGTTAAGATTAGTTAAACAGCTATATGCTGGTTTTGGAAAGAGTACACTGAAATTATTTGCGTTGGATACGTTACCTTTGATCTCTCATACATCCATCTTTAAATTTAGAGCTTTTACTACTTGCTCAAGAATTCAGAAAAATATAAAAATTATTTTCTTAAGCCAAAGCAGTGCTGCAGAATGCAGTATAAAAAAAAAAAATCAGTGCTTTAATAGGTGTCCAAGAGCAAAATGTTTTATTTCTTTCTGCCTCAAGCAAATCTTACAGGAGCTAATAAGGAGCCATAGTTAGAAGATATTTGAGTGTTCAGGGGCTCACTCTTCTGCGACAGGATGATCTGAAAACCCCAGCATAATGGATTAAAATTTTTGGTTTGTATTTTTCATTCTGGACAAAAAGAGCTCCATTTGTGAGTGTTCCCTGATATTTGTCTTTTATTTGAGAGCTAATGGGCTTATTTTTTCTTTTCAGTGAACACATGTACTGCTCATCCCAATTAGAATGAGGAGATATAAAACACTTGATTTTTTTTTTCCCTTCCTATTCAGCTCTCTTGTGTTTCATAATTTGTGTTCCATTTCTTGGACACTGTTATATGAAGAGCCATTTTGGTTGCTACTTTCAGGATGAGAAGACTCAAGAGAGTGTTGCAGAGAAAAATAATGACAAGGAAAAACAATTGCTGTCTCTTGAACATACTGGAAAAATCTTTTTGTTTTGCGTTATATAGCTGTGTTTCCTAGCTTCATTTCTATATAGTTAAATCCAAATTCTTAAAAATTAAAAATGAAGCTGCTAATTTGAATCACTTCTTTTAAAAATGAAACCAGAGATGATAGGGTTGTGGTTTTGGAGTCTGAACTTGAGCTTTTAAAGCATTAGTAACTGTAGAGTTGATGCATGATAGGGTTTTGCTTTGGAAAAAAGGCAGTGAAAAGGGTCTGGTCTTGACCTCTGAGTGTTAAATGGAACTTTTAATAAAGACAGCACCCTTTTCAGACACATTTAGTGTCCATCTTGGTATATCGAATCTCTGGTTTATTCTCTTGACTAGCACTGCCACGTAGTTTAAATACTTTATGGAGATCTGCAAAGTGGGAATGGTCTGTGCCTTTGATAGCCTAGCTCATCTTTGGCTTTTTGAAACCTTTTCCTTCCCCTATTGCTTTTGTTTGTCAGTAGGAATAATCTTCCATATGCCAGGAGCCCTGGTTTGAGAGCCGTGTCGTGAAGTTGCTGTGGGGTTTTTTTGTGTGCTTCCCTCAATGGCCCAGGCAAGCAAAGCAGTGAAAGGTTTTGGGCTTTTTTGCTGCTAGTGGTGACTTTTTTTTTTCCCTTTAAACAAGGTAACTATTTTCACCTCCTCCTTATGAAAAAACACAACATGAAGCTGCTTGTCTCCCAGCTGCAACAACATTCAGAAGAGATTTTAATACAACAAGCTCTGTCACTGGTGTTCTGAAATTTTCCTGGAATTTCATGGGTGTCTGAATGCAAATTTATTCTTCCCCCCCTCTTTTTTTTTTCCTGTTTGAAGGTTAGTTTTCTTTAGGGTATCGCTTCATTCCTGCCAATCTGATAAAGCTAACTTAATTAAAAATATTACCATTAGATCATACAGTTCTCTTTATTAGTTTAGTCCATGGGGCTCCTTTTCCACTGGGAAATTATTTACTTCAGAAGTTGCGAGAGTAGCCTTGGCTGGCTTTGTTTAATGCAGCTGCTTTAAAGCTTTCCATCAGATTAATGTTTTTCCAGGTCTTTTCTTGCAGGTACGCTGTTACTCAGAGATAACTGTGATTGCTCAGATCTGCGGCAGTTGCTGCAGAGCAGTGCCGGGATTGGAGGGCTTTATGGCAAAGCAGACACAAGGATTTGTTTTGGATGGTTGGTTATTTACCCCTTTTCTCTTCTTCTTTTCTTTCCCCCTTCCCTACACCCCCCACCTGTATTTTTTCCTTTCAAGTGAAAAATTTGTGTGGTGCTGTATGGACTGTTGGAAGTACTTACCTTCTGCTCCAAGGATTGTTTGGCTTTAGTTGGCAGGGAAAGAAGGAAGGACTGCTAGAGAGACTCTCCTCTCTTTCTCACTAGCAGTTTTAAGCAATAACAGTGACAGCTCATTTAGCTGGAGGTCTGGTCTGCAGCCTTGTCCTTACACTTCCTATTCCTTGTATTGTGGAGGAGCCATACTGTAGTGGATGCTGGAAGCAACCATAATGTCAAATGTCACATAATCTCCCGATAGAGGGTAGAGGAGTAGAGCAGTGTGTAAATTCTGTGCTGTGAAGCAGTCGTGATGTGGCTTCATGTAGGTGATTTCACCTCCATTTTCATACTGCATTTTCCACCCTGTGTCTGATGTTCCTTGTGAGTATTCCCTTCCCATGTGTGCCCTTCCTGGGCAGCCTCACGGTCTGGGCTCACAGTGGACACCGTGAACAAGCTGCAGGCCTGAAGGCATCACTGGACACAGCTGTGCTCAAGACTCATCGCTGACCTGTTCAGGAATGATTTTTTTTTTGGAGGCATTTGACGTGGGACTGTTTTTTCCAAGCATCTGTCTGCGACCTTATTACCTACATGTCTGCATTAGTCTGTACAAGGATTAATATTGCTTGTGCTCAAGCATTTCTTAGGCTGATCTCTGAATGCTGAATCCATCCTTGAGGCCAAGACCCCTTCTCCAAAGACTAGGAGTCCTACTGAAGTGAAAGGGAGTAGCCTTTCTCCTCCTCATCTTGCCTATTTTATTTTCATGGGAAGTGACTGCCATAGCTCGGGCCATGCTTAATGCTAACATGCAGGCGGCGTTATTTTTCAAAATGCTCTCTCCCTCATAATTAAAATTCATGAACAGTTCCCCGGAGAGCCACCTGAGGTAACAGAGTCTTTTCAGTGCGCCATTAATATACAGGAACACTGAATACAGGCATTTGGCTGTGTTCACTCTTCCTCACTCTTCCCTGGCTGGTCGCCTGTATGTGTTGTGGAACAACAAAACTGAAATCTGGACAATTTATATTTCAGTAGTGATGGGATATTCTCTCTTTCCCTGTCACTTCACATTAAGGACCTGCCACTAATAAAACTAATTAATAACTCTTGGCTCCACACAGAACACTTGGACTCCCTAGTGCTGGCGCTGTGCCACAGTAGCTTTTGAAAGAAGTGCTTCATCTTAGTCAGGGACAGGATGAATATTCCCCGCAGTTCTAATTGGACCAAGTGGCTCTGCATTTCAGAGGCAGCAGATTAGCAGGGTGTAGATCTCTAGGTAGGATCTCCTTTCGGAAGCCTCCGAGACAGGGCCCTGTGGCTTGTCTGGGTGCTGTGTCAGGAGCCAGAGGAGGCTGAGCACTGCCCGGGAGAGGTGGTCTGGGGTGTGAGGCTTGTCCTGCACGCAGAGGGCACTTAGGGGAGATGCATCCAACACCTGTACAAACCAGGAGGTGTAGGTTGGATAGGTCCTTGCTCGAGAGGACAGTGAAGCGCTGTCAAATGGATCCCTTTGGCTGTTTTAAAACCATCTGATTAAATGATAGAAACTGACCAAATGACAGCCTCGCTGAAAACTTTCTTCTCTCTGGGAGGCTTTGTTGGCGTTGTGATGCCACTTGTGGGCGTATTTTGGTTTTTTCCTTCTCGCTACTGACATAACTGTGCCAGTGAAATTTTGTAGTATGAGCCGGCCTGTGTTACATAAAAATATTGTTCAGCCTTCTACTCTCGCTCCTCTCTTTCCCTTAAGAAATACTATTTGCTTGCACACTCCAGCATTGAGACCCTGTGCACTGCTGTATTTTTCTTCAAGTAGAGGAGGCAGGCCTTGGTGGCCCTGGTGCTCTGGGATGCCGTGGTATGTGTTTATTCATGACCAGATCATTATAAACAGGAATGTTCTGTCTGACACCTGTGCAGCACTTTCTACCTGCATTTGCTCCTGCCAGGCAGCTGCAGTTCTTTCCTGACACCACCTTTCATACACATTTAATTCAGAAGGGAAATTACTGCAAGGAATTTGGTTGAATATTAAGTTGGTCAGAGAATTTTTATTTAAAAAAGAATTGATGAAAGCCATTAACGTGAATGTAAAGGAAACAAACTGCAAACAGCAAGCTTTTGTATATTTTTTGACCTGACGAAAATATATCTGACGCCTTACCACCATTCACCTCAACTTTCTCAATGTGCCTCCTTATAATCGGAGCTTATTTTTTAGGCTAAAGTAATTTTCAGTGCTTTAAGGAAAGAGAAGGCTTCAGCTTATTAAAACAATTGAGTAGGTTCATAGCTGGAAATACTGAGCATTGATTTTAATATCCCACAATGTATCAAGCAAATGAGTATCTTTTCTTCATCACACCCACCAGTTTACTGTCAATATAAGACACTACTCATTTATTACTATTAATTTGTTATGGCTGTGGATGTTGCTTTCCTGACAAAGGTGGATTCTCTGGCAGAACTCGTTATGGGAGTTGAATGAAGCTGGAGGAGGTGGCGGCAAATGCTGGATTGGAGGTGGAGAAGGATGGCAGTGGTGAGAGCACCCACAAGCCTGGGTGCCTCGTTGAGACTAAGGCTTCCATAACTTCGTGTGTGTGCACGGTGGGCTTGCCCTCAAGAACACATGGGACACATTCCTTCTCAGTTCCCAGTGCCTCCCAGTGCTTACAGTGCCTTGGCAGTCACAGCCATGGAGCTGCATCCATTAATATGCACCAGGTGCTAGAAAAGGAAGGGGCGCTTCTGATTAATTATAATCTTCTGTTGGCAGAAGGAATAGATTGGCAAACATATGTGAAGTTGCTTCTTTTTCAGATTCCCTGTCCTGTTCATTGTAGAGATGGCAAAAGATGGGAAGTGAGTCCAATTCTTCTGTGGTGACGTAGTGCCACTGGCTCCGCTGTCACTGCCTTGGAACTACACCAGTGAAACTATAGAAAAGAATTTGCCTCCTGGTCTTGTTGCCAAGTAAACTTAAAAGTGTCAGTATTAAATTACTGGAGAGCAGCCCCTTGCTCTGCAGGTCCTGGAGAAGTATTAAAATCCATGTTGTACTGTCAGACACAAGGAAGAGTCCCCAGCTCCCAGCTGTATGCTTTTCCTAGTCTCATTCTTCCAACAGTTCTCCTTGACATTGCATTTTAATCCTTTCTAGCAGAACAGCCAGTTGGCAGCCTCGTGGTCTCAGAAAATATAGTAGTTGTCTCTTCCCCCCCAGCATGAAAAAGGAGGAAGGTTGGCTGGAGTTATAACTGGTAACTTCAGTTCCCTCATTACTGAGAAAGCTTTCAACTACTGCCATCTCCTTCAATTTTTGTCGGTATGTCAAGAATAAGAACACGGCTGAGCAGAAGTGTTTCTCTCCAGTTTTGCTGCACTGAGTTGTTTTAAGTTACTTATTTGTGAAGTCAGAGGTGATATGCAAGTGTGGGATCTGCAAGACCCTCTGTTTTTCCTGGGATTTGCTGTTCCCTGTATATCTGCTGTGGCTGCCCATCCACCCCCCTCATGTTTGTGTCTCTCTTTGTGGATGATTTTTGGTGATAACAGGGCTGCATTTTTTTCTTTTGAGCAACAATTGCCTTCACAGAAATAAATAAGCTAATTTTTACCCTGATTCTTTGTAATCAAATCCAGGTTTTCTAGGCAAAAAAAGCGAATAGTTTGTTTCTTAACCTAAAGAAATTTTTTTAAGTGGTGTTTTGTTTGTTTTTTTAGAGGTATAATCCCCAAAGGGCTGTTGTTGGAGGAAGGCAGATGCTGGTTTATTAAGTTACCACAAATCACGGTGCAGCTGAGGAAGGCAGGAGGATGTTGCCAGAGATCAGCAGTGTAAGAGAGCTGTCTTGGGGTGATTGTGCTTGAGGATTAGGAGAGAGCATCAGAGGAACTATGGGTAGTCCCGGTGACAAAATGACTGGGCGTTTAAGCAGCACCCAAGGAAGCTTGGTTATGTAGATTATAGGAATGAGAAATCAGATTTGGGTTTGGCACAGGTGCTGATGAAAGCAAAGCTATTGTTGGATATGAGTTTTGCAGCGTTATTCTTGTAAATGAGAGGCCTTTGTTTCAGGGTATTGAACTATCAAGTCCTTTTTACTGTTGTTGAGATGCTTGGCGCCAAGGTTATTCCCTCTATAACCGCATTTTGATACAATTGTTTTCATTTAGAAGCAGGGTACTTTCAGTCAGAATTTAGCGTGTGAACGGCTGCTTGCTTGGGGTCCTTGTCTCCTTCCAAATATGTGCGCAAGTTCTTTTCGAGGAAAGTGTGACATGAGTGCAGCTTCAAAAGTGCTTCCATGAAAATTGAACTCTAAGTTTTGTCACAGTTAAATTCCTGGATGCGTAGGGAACACAGTGCTATGTGTTGCACTAACTTTTGGAGACTAATAAGGCAGTGAGAAGTCTGGAAGCATTTTTACAGCTGATTTCTTGAATGGGACTGCTGAGAGATGGAAATGCAATGCTGGTTTGTGGTTAGTAGTCAGAAACAGCAGCCCTTGCTAGGGGAAGGTTCTCTGAAAACGTGGTCTCTACTCAAAAACGCCTGATGTGTGTCAGACCCAAACGCCAGCTCAAGCCCTGAGTGCTACACTGCAGGGCAGATTCTGGCAGCTCACCTTCCCTTCCTGCTCCGGGCAAAGTGGCCTGGACTGCTTAAGGAGCTTCATTTGGGGAGTACCTTCCACAGGTTCCAGCCCCTCTGCTGGTAAATGTGCTTAGGGGAACAGGAAAAAGAGAATTGGTTTGTCTGTAGCAGCGCAGTGAATCCTTTTATACACAGAGTTGTTGAAAAGGAATGTAAAAATCGAGGAGGATGTTTCAGTGAGTCAGAAGCTGAAATGGAAAAGAAAAATGAAATACTACTTAGTGCTCCAATTTGGCATGCAGGGGATATTCTAAAATACCTTGTTGGTTCTGTTATTGTTGTAGCTTTATTTTGGAAGTTAGGAAAAATAATAATTTAGAGCCTAGTCTCCCCTAAGTATGCCTGTTTAAAAGCTTACTTGTTCAAAGAGGCGATTTATTTGACTGGGTTTGGGTGGCTCTAGAGCATTGTTCAGTGCTGAGCTTATTTACCGTTTAAACTTATATTGAGTTATGGTGTGTGGAAGGTGAATACCATTTTGCATCTAACTCATTTCTTTGGCTGTTTACTCTCTAATGAAATAGCAGTGCGGGCTTTGATTCCTGCGCATTTATTATCTCTAAGAATTTTCAGGTTTTGCTTCACTGTAAGATTCACTGTTAAATAAATATAAAACTAAAATAGTGCTTGGTTCTGTTACTTTTGATGATAATATAAACATACAGTGCTCTCTGTATTGTTTAAGCAAGTTGTGCATGAAGAAAAAAAGTTATAAATCAAGATGTGAGGTTTTTACAAAGCCATTACCTCGGGAATCTTCTCTTTTGTGTTGGGTTCATGCCATACACTTTAAAGAAAAAAGACATCATTTACTGGTAACTGTGAATGAATATTGGATGTAACTAGTTGAAAGTTTTGGGGTTTTGTACTTGCCTAAAAGTTCTTGAATTTCCTTTGAGTTTTCCATTGACAGGCTTAAGCAGTGGAGATTTCCCCTGTATTTTATAATTTTGTCAATTTCTCACTCTCTCTGTGATTTCTACGTAATGTTCTACATGGCTAAACAGACACAAAAAGTGTGATTTACCTGATGGGGCTTGATAGTTGCAGCACTGCTCTGCCTCTGCATTTGTCAGAGCCTTGGTGTGTAAGTGCTAGTGCAGTGTTTGTGTTTTCTTGCACAAGTTAATTAAATAAGGATTTATGACTTCTGATTTATTCCCAGAAGTGCTGCGTATAAATGTAGTATGGGAATAATCTGTTGACAGCCTCTCTTGGTGGTGATGAAGGATTTAAGTAATGTATATTTGCAAACAGAACAAGTTCCAGCATGTTCATCTTTATGCTGAACAAGACAGGGATAAGGCTGGCAGGTATAGCTCAGTTTGGAAACAGCAGTTTCAGAAGAGCAGCTTTGAAAAGCAGAACTCTGGTGACTTTGGAAAGCACAGTCAGGCCATTTGCAGCTACTCCAGTGTAGTATCTACCAGGTTTTCATTATTGAAAATAAATGTACAGAATTTTTTGTGGGTACGTGAGTTCTTGCAACACTAAAAGTAGTGCAAAAATATCCTGGCTAATGCGTGATACGTGGTGAACAACATAAAGTCTCCATGTAAAATCTGCGTAGCGATTTTTATTTTAAAGTGCTTTTCGAGTGTTCATAATAAATAAAAATTGAATCTAGAACTAGTGGCAGATCTTTTACTTCCTTGACTGAAAACTGGTAGTCCCAAGTGTATTGCCTATCTAGGGAAGTCTCACACCCACTGACGACCAGATGCTGAGAGGGTGCTGGGAAAAGCAGAACTACATTTACACCCCTTTTCTTATGCTCTGTATAAATCTGTATAAATGCACTGGAAATCTTACAAAATGGCTTCTTACCATTCTCTTATGTAGAATTGGTTTTAGAAATGCTCTTGCCTCAAATGCTCTGGTTTTCCAAATACTTTATGGAAGAGCACAAGAATCTGCTGCTGCAGCAACTAGAGAGTAACAAAATACCTTTCTGGTGTACTGGTTGCCGTAGTTTTTGCCATCCTGTGATATGCCTATTGTTTACATCATGCAGATACCCAGGAAAAGGATGTCTGTCTTAAAACCCAAATGCTTAATACTCTGTTTCTGTGTCAGAAATTTGGACTGACTTTGTGTGATTCCTTTAATAGGCTTTTTGCTCCTGTCCTTGCCTTTTTTTTTTTTTCCTGGGGAAAGAAAATATTCAGATGTCTGTAGTACGTATTGTTCTTAAAAAATCCTACAGAGGCTAAATAGTCTCTTGTGTAAAGCTTAAAATCCTAATTTCCAGTTTGCCACAATATGCTGATGTGTTCCTGCTCCTTTCAGACAGGTTTAGATCTTAAAACCTCTCAGCAGTGCTGTAATCGTATTGTTGAGATTCAGGACGTGTTAGGGAACTTCTGACTGCAGAAGGTTTACGTCAGAGGTCCTTGAATTCAGCCACTGTCTTCCTCTCCGAAAGGCCCTACACGCAGGAAAAGCCATGTCACGGAATTCCAGGTAGAAATCTGTGACGCTAGAAGAGTTTTAGAAAACCAGTGGTGTCTTTAAAAATGCCACATACCCAGAAATGTTTTTGGCTGGTGCCTGTGTTNTTTTTTTACTTCCTCATTTGTGCAATCATTTCAAGTAGAATTGGAATTTATTCACCAGTCTTGAATTCTGACACATTCAGTCTAGGAGTAAGGACTTAAATTCATAAGTAAGAAGTTTCCTTGCTTTTTAATCAGTATGGAGCTTTTTTTTCCATGGAGTATGGAATCAGTTCAGCTTTGTGGAGACTTTTAAAAGTTGTTTCCTTGTGTAGAACTTTTTTTCTTCCTTAATTCAAACTTCCAAGTACTTTGCAATGGTGTTTTTATGCTTAGTTTTTTTAAGCATCTGGTATTTAGCACTTGAAGGACTGTTTCATTTTCCATTTTGCAGGCAATTTTTTAAAATGCTTTTGCATGTGTTTGCTTTTGGCTGATTTGTTGTCTAGATTTTTAGAAATCTTTTCTTATGAAAACAGCATGTAAGTCTGCTTTCCTACCTTGAAGCTATCTCTGGAGGCAGATATGTTTATGTTAAGGCTGAAGTCCATTCTTTAACTCCTCCTTCCCTTCATCTATTATGTAAAAAGAATAAATAATGTAGTTGAGTTGTCGTGTCTGCCTTATACATCAGGACATACCTACCTGGTTGCCATTCTGCAGTATAGAATTGCATCAGAAAAACCCATTCTGCTGCTGGGGTGTGCTTGTCCTGTCTGACAGGGACGTTTGGACATCACACCTATTTTCTGTGAAAACTTTTTGTCTTTATGGGATGCAGACTGTGATGACCTCTTTTCAACTTGCCAGTTTCCCACAGTGTGGAGGGGATGACTGAAAGAGCAGCTTAAATGAAGTAAGAGATGCTTCAGCTGCCATTTGCTGAACAGACTGTTTTGCAGGCTCAATATTATAACTGAGAAAAAGCAAAGGAGGGAGGCATCGCTGAAGTGTGGAGGGGAGATAGAGACTGGGGAAGGAGAGAAGGGCTCCTTGCTTACTATTCAAGCACTAATCCCAGTGGAAAAGATAGTTCAGTTCACCATTTTTCTGTGACTTCTCCCTGCCCCAGTCTCTGACAACAGAGATATTGTTGAGAGAATGCAAATGATTGCAGAGGTGCCGGGGCACCAAGGCCTGTGTGAATATCTGGGGTTTCATGTGAGGTAGAGAATGAGAAAAGAACCCTCCTGGGGCCATTACTGACACGTTGCAGGTTGCTGTGTTTAGCTTGGCAGTAATTTTTTTCTCCTTTAGATAGAGGCTCTTTGAGTGCAATCCTAGAACCAGGTTTGCATTGTTTACGTGAGTGATAAAACTTGGCTGGAGCAGAGCTCTTCCACCTGCCTGCTTGGTTTCTCTAGTATCTTTTACACCTCTTATCAATCCTTCCGAAACCATCTGTCTTCTAGTGCCTGTTTTACAGAAAATACTGCCTCCTCACCTGTGTGAGCTGAAGCTCGAAAGATACCTGATCTTTATAAAGTACCTTCTTGGAAAGCCTTCTTTCCCTGCAGTAGACTGAGGTGTATGTGTAAAACGGTGCAGTGAATAGATGACGCCGCATTGTTGCCTTGAATGGGTGGCTCGATAATGGCATCTCTTGTTAGAGTGACTGAAAGAAGCGGGCAGAGGTTGTGTCATTTGACACCGGTGGCTCAGCACTTTGGGGCGGCGTCTGCGTGCGCTCTGTGGGTGCTGTGAGTTCTGAAATGCACCGCGTGGGGAGTCTGGCTCCGTGTGCAGCGCGGGCGGCCCCAGCGCCCCCGGAGCAGCCGTGCGCGGCACTGGCTGGGAGTGCGGCCCCGTGCCTGGGCACCGGTGCCAGCAGGAACAGGCTCCTGCCTGCTGGGCAGCTCCGAGCAGCTTCTTCCTGAACGGGTTATTTTGGGCTGCTGGGGCCTCATGCTGGGGCTCTTTAGAAAACAGTTCACTCCTGCGAAAGACAACGGGATGAACATTTCAAGTCGATATAATTTAAGTGAGATGGGGGTTACCTTACTGTGAAGCAACTTAACTGTGAGTTTAAGAGATGCTCCAGTGGTCATTTCTTGGCCTGAGTTCTTTAAAGTTTCTTAACATTCACTGAAGGAGATCATATGCATTTTGAGAAGATACAGAGATTCTGTCATATATTCACCAGCTTTAAACATTTGCTTTGAAATGTTTCATATTTAATATAGGGTTATGAATATGAAAACATGGTATTTCAGATTTTTGGGGAAAGTTTTAAACATGGACTTCTACATGTTAGATTTCCCTCTGCAGAGATGATGATTTGTTTTTTAAAATAAAAACAACCCCCGTGAACTCTAAACTTTATATAACATCTAAGAACACATTTGTCTTTTCCTGTAGTGTAAGTGAGAACATATATGCCTATATAAATACATACTGGCACATGTTTTTTGCCTCCAAAATGGCTTGTGGGCCATAAGTGAACAGACTGCTCAGTTACTATGCCTGGAATGCTTATTTAATACTTCCAAATTTAAATATTTTTCTGTGTTGGTTTGTTGCAAAAAAGTGCAGTCAAAAATTGAACGTGGCAATAAATTTATTTTTCTGAAGGAGAATTACTCATTGGATGAAACATTCATTTCTCCAACAAATGGTTGTTTTCTCCCATACTACAGACATTCATTTTCAGTTCTTATCACTGAAGTAGGAGCACTAAGGACATGGAATGGGAAGTAGCTTCATCATAGTATCTTGGTATAAGAATGTGTAATTCTGATCTAGCAGAGGAGTTTGATTCTTCCCTGTGAGGGTGGTGAAACACTGGCACAGGTTGCCCAGAGAAGCTGTGGCTGCCACATCCCTGGAAGTGTCCAAGATGAGGTTGGATGGGGCTTGGAACAGCCTGGTCTAGTGGAAAGTGTCCTGCCCATGGCAGAGGGTTGGAACTGGGTGGCCTTTAAAGGTCCCTCCCAACCCAAACCTTGTTATGAGTCTATTGTTTATTTTTTAAAATGTGAAAGTGCAAATTAACGTGCTTGTAATTAATGTAATGAGGTGAGCTGGTTCAGTCATAGTCCCTTGCTGTTTCTCCAAGCTGGTACTGAAGTAATGTTTCATTAATGTAAATAAATAATATTCCTGCACATCCCATAAACTTTATAGGCAATAGAGGTTCTTGATCTGAAAATACTTCCTGTGATAAGCTTCCCATACATATATTAAGGCAGCCCTTCTGTCACAGGTCACCTCATTTGCTAATGATTCAGAATTCAGATCAGGTATTTGCAATGGAATTAACATGCAGAAAGAGTATTTCTCAAGGTGTTTTTTCTCCAAAAAAAAAAAAAAAGGCAGCATTCAGACTAACATTTAGAAATGAAAAACGCTCATTAGTCCCATGAACTTGGTTGCTATGGGGAATATGGGGAAAGAGTGAATAACAAATACAGTAGTAGTGTGCTTGGAGATGGCCTGCAGTTAAGGCCTCAGAATTATTTGGACAGTCTGTCCTTCCAAAGGCAAAAGGAGGGAAGAAACAGATTCCGTCTCTGCATCTGGTGGAAGCAGGAAGGTCGGGGGTGGTGCAAGGAGTGTATGCGGTGAGATAGAAGACATTAACAATGGCTGGGGGGAAAAAGGAATTAAAGGGTTATTATTGTGGTGAGATTTACAGGGAGTCTGTTCTTCAGGTGACTTAGGCCATTTAGCTGAGAGCCTGTGAGGAGAGCAGAAACGTTCCTGGGGTTGATCTGTTTCCTGCTGTCTGGATGATGGCTCTTATCTCTCATGCCGTTCCTTTGTGCTGGTTTGTTTGGTGTCCCAGATGGATCAGCTCAAAGCTAATTTCAAAATACATCCCCAGCATTCACAACATGTTTATTCTTATGTGATAGTTGCTGGTGTAGAAATAAAGTTTGTGAATTTTGTTTCTTTCCAGCTGGAAGACTTTTCCAGACATTTGTAGGGAACAATGCAAATGCTATCATCTTCCCGTCTCCTTCCCCAAGTACTTCAGCAAGACAAAGCCCTGTTAGGTAAATTTTAAGCAAAGATGGGGTGAGATGATGTGGGAGAAGGGTTGCACCTTGAAAAGATAACTTTGTACTCTTTTGCGAGTGTTTTGTCTCTGTCCTGGGCTGGTTTGTAGTTTCAGTCTTGTTAGGACTGCGGCACCTCAGGTACTCACCTGGGTGTGGGTATCCTGCCACAGTCATCGGATGATAGCTCTCTTGTCTGCAAAGACCCCCAGGCTTGCCTCTAGTAACTACACTTTGCAGGAGAAGGCATGGGGGAATTTCAAGAACTGTTAGCCACCTGTATTTGAAACATCAGACAAGAGCTTTTGGAGGTGCCGGAGAAGAAAAAACATTTCAGAACAAAGTAAGGACACAAGTTACTGTCTCCCTCCAAAATGCAATGAAAATTTGCTAAACTCTTCGTACAGACTTGTCATAGGCCTTGTGACTTTGAGACTAGGACTTCGGGTCACCTGTGCAGCTGCTCAGAATGTGAAGGAGGATGGTGACCCAGCAACAGGAGAGGAAACAAAGTGAGCACTGAAACTGTTCATCACTGTGGTACTTGTTAATGATTCTTCTGGGCAGCAGCAATAATGAGCAGTTGAAAGAAGTACTTTATGTACCCTCAATAAATTGCTTCCAAACCTCGTAATTGCCACAGTTCTGGCTTTCAGTAGACCTGGTAATGAATTTTTGAGTGGTGTCCACATGTTGTGCCTGTTACTGTACTTGACTTTCATCCTATTTTGAGTGATCTCATCAAAGGATGGATGATGTTATCTGAATAGCATATATTTGTTCAATATTGGGAACAGTGGTGATGGTGAGATGGAGATAACTATGCAACTGACTGCAAGTGATTTTTTAAAATTCGTTTTCCTGTGAGGCTGCCTTTTCCTGATTCTGCTATAGTGCTGATAGGTGAGTCATTTCAGATGGCACTGCCTGAAAAACCCGGTGTATTGATTGCAAGAATGCAGGATCCAGCAGCCTCTTAAAGGGTGCTGTTACACACGGGAGAAAATAGATGCCTTCTTGTCTTGGAGGTGTAGACACCACTGAGGTGTTTCAAATGGCAGAAAATGCCTTAGGTTCAGATGGCCACGATGAAGCTTAAATGTCCCTTAAAGGCTTGTGGCATGTGCCTGTGATCAGAATTTAACACAGTTCTTACCTTCTGCTGACAAAATAAAAAGGAGGAGGAAGTGGTGGTTTTGGTTGGGTTTTTTTTTTCTGAAAGAGAAAAGTAGAGAAATCTGGAGAGACTTTACCTCACTTATATGAGCTCTTTCTATATGTATAATTTAACATGGCACCTTATATATAATTTAATGTGTGAAATAAACATAACATTTGAATTTCACAACTGGAACTCTTCTACTTACAGAAGCGGATTTTTTTCCATCTGTTTTTAATTTAAAAATGCAGTTTCTGCAATGAAATGAACATGTGTAGGGGCTTAAAACATTGAATCCTAAAGATTGCATGACACCTTGCCCCCTTCCTAGGATAGTGAGCTTAACCACTGTACGAGGTATATGTTGCATTGATGTCAGTGTCATGACTGATAAATCACTTTCGTCCTGCAACAGAGCCTTATTTATAAATAGCTCTTTAATAGAATGCCCTGAGTTTGCAAAGATGTTTTTCAAACCCCTGAGAATACTGGCTCTTGCCTCAAAGAGCTTATAGTCTAAATGAAGTAGATAACCAGGTAGAAAGGATCAAAGAATAGAGGAGAAACACAAAGGAGAGAAGTGGTGGGTAGGGGGGAAGGGAGGTGGGCACAAATCTCAGGAGAGCAGTTCTATCAGCTGCTTGTTTTTAGAAAGAATATTGTTCACTGCCATTATAATTGAAATTAGATAGTGTTTTGGAGCAGAGCTTGCTGAACAGACTCACTGGTGTTGGGTTTTGTGGAGGAAGAGCAGAGTGTTATTTTGTGTGTTAGAAGAGCTGTCTCAGGCATCAGCAGTAGCATGAATATGCTGCTTGCAAGGGGATTTTACAATAGGTGAACAAGTAGTGTCAATAAGCTTTGCTTCATTGATTTTCATTCATTCCAGCTGAGGATATAACCCAGTGGGAGCAGTTAGGAGAAAGTAATAGACCTAGAGGGGAAAAGAAGGTTTTCTTACCTGTGTTAAGCCTTTTGCCTTGCAATCTGAATGGCACCTTTGCTCCTCGGCGGGTGCTTTGGTGTATCAGGCACAACAGAAGCAGCTTAGTGGGCCGGCCCTCTTGGAGAGACAGAGTAAGGGTTATTCATACTGTCTCGTCCCTGCCTTTGCACGTGCGGGGGTTTGACAGAGACTGCAAAAATGGGATGCTACACTTATTTAAGGTTTCCTAACACAGAGGAAAAAATAACCCAAACCAATAAAATTGATTTAGTTTGGTGCACTTGCGATTAAATGGATGTGCTGTGCTTCTTGTGTTTGGTGGGTTTCTTTTTTTTTCTGTTATGCAAAAAGTTTTCTTTTTATGTCGCTTGCTTATTAGAGTCTTTGAAATAAAAAATAAATAAATCTGAGAGTCACTAGGTATTAATCTGTGACTTGCCATTGTATTTATTAGTCATAATCTCTCAGCATTCACTTGCTGTCTGTCTTTTATTTTGACTATGAGGCAGTCTCGGCCTTGGTATTTCACTTCTAGAGCCGATAGTATTTTTACTTGTCATCATCCCGAATCTGCTCCAGGTGGAATACTAGCAGTGGTGCAGGAAAACAAATATGGTACCTCGAGGAAGAAAGAACATTTAGAAACTGAAAGCTGAGCAGAACTGATGGATCAGAAAGGATTAAGGTGACCAAATACTAACAAATGTAATATGTTTGGATAGGACAAGTAAGGCCACTTGTAAAAATTCAAGTGGTACTTCTGGCCAATTTATATGCCCACTTCAGCTAAACAAATACAATAGGATTTTTTTCATTACTTAACATTGAGAGTGAAGATCCAAAGGGTTTGCAGTGGTACTTACACTGCTGTTTTGTTCTGAATAAAATTGGTCATGCTCTGAAGCTGCACAGCTCAATTAAGAGGCTTTACCCCTCCACTGCATTTGTTTCCTTGGTGTTTAGTGGGCACAGTGCTCTCAATCTGTTCAGAGCATTTCATGTGTCCTCTGCCAGTGACACCTGTGTCTCTTTAGGTTGGAGAGAATGAGAACCATGTTGTTGGGAACTGAAATCTTGGCAATGAACCTTAGCATTGGAGACCGATGAGGGGGGCATGATGGAATACGGGGGAAGTTTTTAACTTTTCAGATGGTCAGCTGTGGAGGATGACAAGACATTGTCCTGTTGCTGTTCAGAGTGGATGTGACTTTAGGGCCCGAAAGTATGGTGGTGCTGACTTGTTCCATGTTCACTGGAAATGGAAAGCAAATGGAAACATGGAGAATTGGAGCTTTTTTGTTCGTGGCAATTATTTTTAGAGCAGTACTGTCCTTGCCATTCGGTTGGTCTCATAAAATGTCAGAAGTCATTAATGGCCAACACTCTGGTTACGGAAACTTTAAAGATACTAGAGTTACGGAAAACCTTCCCTTTCGGTGCCTGTGCCATCAGTGGTGGTTGTAAAATATTTCCAGTGCACAGAAAAATTTGCCAGTCCAAGAGAAGTTACCAAATATCAAATACAGAATCCTTGTAAGACTCTGAAGAGATTCCAAACCAATAGAAGATTAAGGAAACACACTCTCTGCTTACGCTTAAAACCAGTTCTAAAGCTTAAAATGTGTCTTGTGGAAGTGTGACATTTGTATGCTGTTGTCAGAAGTGTAAAAAGTCTCTGTGTCTTCCTAAATGCAAGGAATGTCAATATAGAGGTGATGATCAAGATACTTGATAGTGAACTGCTCATTGTTACCACAGATGAATAAGATAGTTTAAATTCCCACCTTATAAGCAGGTCATTCTAGAAGATTGGTGTTGTGTCCAGGCTGTGGAGATGGTTCATATAGGTAAAATATTAAAAAGTAATGAATTTGGAAATATGAAGTATTGCTATTGCCGCTGTACCATGGCCAAGTTATTGACTGTGCCACAAGAAAACCATTTTACTTCTCATTTTCTCATTGTGATGTGATGGTTTTCTTTTATTGCACAGCCATACCTACATTCTTGTTTTTAACTTCGAGTTAGTGAAACATCTTGCTGATACTTTTCCATTAACCTTGCTTGGATGAAGATAACAGTGGTGTAGCATAATATTTTTTTATTGATTCCCTCCTTTCCCTCCCTGGATTGCGAAGCCAACACAGAGAGGAGTGAATAGCTATTTTTAAAATACCTGTTGTGATTAAAAACTGTAGATAAGACACTGACAATTTTTCTCTTGTTCTGCGCTCTTGGTTGTCAGCTGTGGAGCAATTTAACCACCAGCTGAGAGGGTGGACAAGTAGTGCCCTCTTAGATGTCTGTGCAGCGCAGGCCATGAAAACAGCTTTGTGGCTGGCTTTATGCAGCGCCTCGTGTTAGCCAGTTTTCCAAAAGCAAATTGACCTTTGCTGTGTAATGTTTTATGTCAAGTAGGAGATCAGACCTGCTGTGCTTGTGCTGTAATTTCCTTTAAATGCAGGATTAGGTGTTCCGGTGTAATGGTGATACCAGTTATTATGTTAGTTGGTGTTTCCTCTGTTCCCCCTCCCACTTTTTTCAGTTCAGCTTGGGCTCCCTTTAAATATGTCTGTAGAAATCCTTACTGCCACTTGGGCAAGAAAGGGAAGCCCAGAACATCTTGGCCTAAAAATACCCTGCCTGTGGAGCTTGCCCCGAGCAGGTGTAGCCAGCAGCAACATCTCCTCCACTTCATCCAGTGGCAGCTCTCGCTGCTGGGCCTTTGGCTGCAGGCCGGAATAGCAGAGACAGGTGGGATATGGGTCCCCGTCCCAGCCCTACGATCAGCAGTTTCTCCACTGCCTTGAAACTGAACAAAAGAGTGGCTAAAATGTGTGCTGGCTTACAAGATTCGAAGTGATGCATTTGTCTGCTGGGCCTTCTTCAAGCTGTTGAGGGAAAAATAGAACAAGCTTAGTTTTTCCATAATTTCCCCCCTGTAGCCCAAAGGAGACTACACGACAGAGATGTCTTCTCTAATCTTCTCTTCCACCCTGCATTATTTTCCTTCCCTCCTCCTTTCCTTCTGTCTCACAGCTCCCCTCCCCACTCTCACACACGCAGACTTTTGACAGCACACCAGTTTGATTCTCAAGCTCCCTTTTTAGCCCACATGGGTGTCTAGTCAGTGCTGCAGCCCCGGCTAATACACGAGAGTTGGAATAAATGTATAACAGCAGGTAGCAAGTGACTGTTGACAGGGTGACATATTGACTTAATATCTTGTGTTATGTGATATGAAGGATGTGCCTTTTGGTGTGTATTTTCATTTTAATTTTTTTGGTGTGTTTCTTAGACAGACACTTGTAGGCAGTTCGGAGTAATTGTCTGAAATCATTAACATGTTTATTAAATAAGGGAGCAGAGTGCATTATCTAGCAAATCAATTATGTAAATGCACAAAAAGCATGAGAGATTAGTCTTTAACTGTTGCTGAACTGCATCCACTTTCCTAAATTATACATGAAAGTGGGTTTTTTGTCAGCGTGTATGCGCAGTGTTAGGCTCTACTTTGCTCTTTTGGAGCTTTAAGTAACATCAATTAATTGGTACTGTTGTGCAAGAAGAGGGCACTCCTGATGTACACTAATGAACACCAGTGTGCATACAGCCTTTCTATACAGGGAAACAGATGGTCTGGAGTGGAGAACAGAAGTAATCTCAATTGGAGGGTCTGGATGACAAGATAAACTGACAGTGAAGCCCTAGCAATTTATTCTCTCATCTAGACACTGGAAAAAATCTCCAGGAAAATCTGTTAATCTCTAGCGTTTTTAACAGTATGTTTTCTTTCTGGTGACTTACGATCAAATGAGACCATGCCTCTACAGTTTTGCCAATCCTTAACTTCAAGAGGAGGCGAGAATAGAGCTCCTCAGTCATGGCATGCGTGGAAAATTCAGCTCTTTCACTTACAGCTGTATAAATGGTGTGTGTAGGGGACCATGTGGTAATAACAGCACAAACTGCACTGCTCCATTTTCACCCACTGCATTTTCAGTTGTACTCAGCTGGAAAGAGAACAGTCTTCCGTGGTTCAGGCAACTGTGATTTATCCGCTTCTCTGAAGCATATTGCACAAAAAAGGGAAGACTTGCATCTTATGGAAATGGTGGGTGCATGTGCAGGAGTCAGAGAAAAGGTTATGGATGCATTTTTTAAAAGCAAGTGAAGCTCATGGAAACATTATTATTCTTCATTATTAAGTAAATGTATGGTCTCAAGCTTCCAGTAGCAGCTGGGGCCTTCCCAGAGGTTATCACTGTTCATCAGAGAAGGAGAACACATATCACACTAATTGTTTTTTTGCCATACTATTATTTTCCTACCATGTCATCTTCTATGTATCTTCCACAGAGGTGTGCAGAGGTTGGGCCACTTCCAGATGCCCAGCACAGACGATGCCGAATTTCCCTATAATGCTGAGTTTGCAGATCATCATAAATGCTCAAACTGTCTTACAGCACAGCTGTCCTGAGGACACACTGCAGTTTCATCCATACTGGAATGCCAGCACAAATAATTCAGCTCTTTATTTCCTTTGTTGTTATTCCTTGCCCAGCTTGAGTTTGGTTTGTTGAAGGGACAAACTTCTGCTGGCTTGATGGGTCACATCCTATTACCAGAACTCAAGATTGCCTCCCAGGAACTGAGGCAAGGAACTTTTCTTTCTTCTTTTTCTCTGGTACTCACTCTTGCCCCTAGTCCTGACAGAGAGGCTGGTGAAGAAAGGCTTTGCAGCCTTACATCCCTTTGGACAGACTGTGCACTAGAGTGACAGTCATTGTACCAGCTGTTGCAGGAGTTAACTGCGTATAATCAGCAGCTCTGCTACAGAGCTGGATGTAAAGAATGCACTCTGCTCTCCTGTGTTCTGAGCAGGTGAGCTGTAGGCAGCTCTGGGTGCAGTGCAGTTCACCTGTGCCGTCACCCATGTCAGGGCCGGCTATTTGCTGTCACTGGAAGACTTTCTGGAGTGGGTATCGCTGTGGAGATGTGGCAATTCAGCTGGAGACAGTAAATTATATTGCTGTACCTGAAAGTAGGATTTGTTTCGTTTCTGATGAAATTTTCAGTTGTGAAAATCTTTTTTAAAGACTGTGCCTTCCCAGGAATTCCCAGTGTTAAAATAACAGGACATTAAGCGTGTCATGTTTATTAATTGTCAAAATTGGATCAATCATAACAGAGCTAACAGATATGTCTGGTTGAGCTGAAAGATGAAGATGGAAGAGCTAGCAGATATCACCAAGGAGCTGAGAGGTGCCAGGAGAGATGACAGATGTGGCTGGATGAGCTGAAGGGGGATTGGAAAAATGCAGTCCCAGTCGTTGCCTCAGGGAAGAAATCGTAAACCTCGTAGACCTTGAAAAAATGTCTCGAGTGAGCAGGAATGGAGGAGTTTGTTCTGTGCCATTGTCTCTGACTCACTTGCAGTGTCTGCTTCTTCCTCTTCTTGAGAAGTTGCCATAGGGGAATGAATGCTGTGATAGCTTGGATTTGGAATTTTATTCATGTTTAGATTAAAAAGCAGACTGTAAAATATTATTGTGCTGGTGCTGATGCTTTCCGACCTTTGCGGTGTCCACGCTTTGGCACCTGCAGGGACTTGGGAGTCTTTAGCCTGCAGTGACTCACTTGGCAACAGATCCCTGTACCTGGGCAGAGAATAGGAATAATCTCAGTGTTGAAAGGTGAGAGATCCAAGTCCAGCTTTCTGCTTTCCCAGAGACTTTGGGAAGGCAGATACATTGGTGTGATCTGTGGGATTGGTTTTGTTCTTCTCTGTGAAGCAGGCAGAGAACTCTACAGTAATGTGAGAAGGAGCATTGGGGTTTGTGAAGTGCTCAAGGGGTCCTGATAACATGGCCAGGGACCTGTTAGATGTAGAATTGATAAAGCATGTATCAATAAGAAAACAGTATCGATGTATGAAATAAGACCTTTTGAATATATTCAAATATAAACGATATTCCATGTACCTGGAATGTGCAGGTAGCCGTTGCACTGAGGTTTTTAAGTGGAGACTGCACTATAGCCTTTGTTGTTATTTCCAGTAGCTTAAAAGCTTATTCGGCTATACTAAAAAAACCCGAAAATACATCCTACTGCATTTAGTGAAGTATCCCATCCTTTTACAGATAACTTGTTTTTCAAAACCTAGAATGAGAGCTAAATTCCAGAGTGGTGTCTTTGTAAAAATAGAGCTCATGGAGCTTTTTCAAATGATGAAGGATGTACTTCAGACAATAATATGCATAGGTATGGCACGTCTATAAAAGTTGGTTCAGAAAGTCTGCACAACACCCCCTCGTTGATGCTATAAATACATCTTTGTGATGAAGCTCAAAACGGGATGAAAATATTTTGATACTGTGTTTTTAACTTTTGATACATCTCTTGGCTTGAAAGATAAAAGGATTCACTCCTAGAATTTACACTCCTCTGATGTGATTAAAACCAGACAGGTGTACTGTAAATAGAATATGCTCTGTATGATGGTAGGTATGGCTTAGTGTTTTTGAGCAGGAGGTTTCTTACTGTGGAAAAACAGCTTTTCTTGATAAGTTGCTTGTCACTGTTTTCAGCAGCACCTCCTTTCATCTATTATTCATTTTGGAAGACTTAATAGTATGGTTTGGGTGTGGGCTGATACCAGACAGCAGTAGAGTATAACCCCTGCAAAAATAAGAGATCCACAGAGCTATTGGGGTTAGAGAGGCAAACAGACAAATGCGTCTTTGCTTTTTGCAGAACATTTCCCAATCCAAAAGAGAGTCACACTGTTACGTGCTGCAAAATGTCTCCACTAGTCCCCTATTTAAATCCTGGCTGAGCAGACAAAAAAGATGAGCATCTGCACACCTTGTGCCTGTGTAAGGTATGGTGTAAAGCAAGCCCCCTGTTCTCCAGTGAAAGGAGTAGCTCTGCCCCCGGAGTCCTATCAGGATTGGAATGCGGAGCAGTATCTGGGAAGGTTGCATCTAATATTTTTCTCCAGCCCATTAGCACAAACTGGGGTGTTTGCAGAAGGTCTGCAGTTTGTTCCCCACGGTTTACTGTGAGGTCTGTAGGGCTGCAGTTTGGTGTGCGTGTAATGACTGTGAAGTCCTGTGTGACCGTGGATTTGTTGCAGTCGCTATGTGCATATAGATGGATATATTTATAGAAGAATCACTGTGAATGTGAGAAATAAGCCTTTGAAGTGTCAAGCCAAATATTCTGGGGGGAAAAAAGAAGATTTCTTGTCTACATCAGAAGCTTGCATTTCATGTAGACTTGTCTCATTTTACCCAAAATATCTCCCCACAGGTTAGGAGAGCTGGAAGCAATAATAATAATAATAATAGTAATAATGATAATAAGAATAATAATTAGAAATGTAGGGGGAGGGAATGTGTGTATGAGAAAGGATAGAGTGAAGAGGGAAATAACAAACATCTCTGAAATGTTTTTGTTCCTCCTTAGTTATGGTTTGTTTCTTTCCAGTAGCTTCATTTCCTGTTCTGTCATGGACCTGCCAGGGGAGACAGAGCTGTGGTGCTTTCCCTTCGGTCAGCTCCCTGCAAGGTGTCCTGGCTGGCAAGGAACAAGGGATGCAGGACAGCTTCCAGTGTTCTCTAAGTAGGCTGGACCCCGCCAAAGCTCCAGGTCAGGGTTAGAGGAGGTCTGGGATGGACTGCGCCCCTCAGCTCCCAGCGTGGAGGCCAGCACAGAACTAGCCTGGCCTGACACAGAGGCCAGCACAGAACTAGCCTGGCCTGACACAGAGATTTTCCTTTGTTCATCGTTTCCCTTTGGGGAAGAGAAGGCACACAGATACTCCAGAGTCACAAAAGAAGGGGTCCACTAGTCTTTCATTTAGCTACTACTGTGATATTAGAGTAGGCTGACTCTTGAATATGGATTAAAGCCAAGGAATGTTACTGAAAAGAGGCTTTTTGCAAAGCAAAATAAAATACAGATGTTTTTCAAAATTAACTCTTAGTTGATGGCAGTGGTTTTATGCATCATTTCCATTCCAAAAATAGAAAAGAGTTGTGTTTATCAAGAATTGTTTCAGGCTGCAATTCCAGGCTGGTTGGTGTCTATGTGCATGTACTGGGACAGCTCAAAACCTTCCCGTGGTGCCTTCAGTGAGACATGCTTGCTCTCTCTTAACAGGTTTGAGACACGACTCTCTGCTTCCTTTGCTGTATCTTTATGGTTTGGATACAATATATCCTTGTCCCAATTGAAATGTCAGAGTTCTGCTCTAAAAGATATAAATCATGAGAGGAATGTCTACAGTGCCTGTAAAACCTTCAAAAACGTACATTGCAAACAGTTTGTAGTGTTAAGGATAAGAATTCTTATTTTCTTGCTTGTAGGTAATTACTTATATAGTGCTTATTTTTTCTGTTATTACGTCTATTCCTTCTTCTTTTTAATATAATGTGTAGTACTGAAGCTGGAGAAAACCACGAAGATGAGGGTTGTCTTAGAGGTGGAATGCAAGATACTGTGCTTTTAAAATACTGTATACTTTGTACATTAAGTCTTTTTGTGCTGTGATGGAAGTTTGTGGGCTAACAGCATCCGCTCTAAGAGCTGGCTTGAGTCCCGAGCTACTAAATCCTTTTGGTGTGATTTTTAAACAAGGTTTGCGAAATTTAGGCAAGCTGTTTGTTGTGTTCTGTGTTTAAAATCCATTATTTTGGTGTGATTGTTTTAGTCTTGTTCTTGGAGAGTGCTGGTAAAACAGCAGTGGCGTTAATAGATTCCTTTAGTGTCTGGGGTACGTGGAAGAAAATAATCTTCCAGTTAAAGCAGCAGTAGGTTGCTAAATGCTGGCTTTAGTGGTGTCCATTTTGAGTCAGGTCAGAGAGACCCAGATTAAGGGAGTGAGAGTGGGGATTGAGACGACATTAAAATGTAGCTTCAAATGGCTGTAAGTATCAATAATTGCAAATACTTCGTCTTTTCCTGGGAATGCCTTGGCCTGCGCCTGCACCTTGGCATTTGCGTTGCGTTGCGCTGCTGTAGGTAAATGTTAACATGCAGCAAACACTGCAGGCGGAAGCTCTGGCTGCCAAAAGAAGGGCCTTTTTCAAATGTATCGCTGTAGTGTTGAATGGGAAGCTGAGAATATGCTTTCTCCGAGAGATGTAAAATATTAAAGAAGCCAGGAGCAATAAATGGAAGTGCACCCATTGGTTAACAGCATTTGGCTATATATCAAGCCCATTTCTGCAAGTAGATCTTGTAACATAAATTACTGAATACTGAATTACTGCAATGTGTTAAGGATTCTTTTTAATTACAGGATGTTAAGGCTTCAAAAATAAAATTCTTCAAAGTTAATCATGAAGTAAAATAACTCCGTACTTAGCTGAGCTTCAACTTCATTAAAACTGTTCAAACGGCTGATGGAGCCCTAATAAGTTTTGTTCAAAGATATGACATCTTTGAAAATTTTCTGCAAATCTAACTCTATTATCTTTGATACTCCCTAATTGGATATAGCAATCTCTATTCATGTTGTCTAGTGGATTGCATCCATAAGGTGCTGTAAATGTATCCTGTTGTCCTGAAATGAGCAAATCCAGGGATCGTAAGGGCTATTTTCACAGCAGTGTTTAAGCCCTTCAGGCAAGTACAAAATACGTATTTTGCCTTATATAAATATAAAACCACTTTGGGGAGTGAAAAATGGAGGAGGGGAAGGGAATGGAATAAGCAACATTCCAACAGTATCAAATCATTAATGAGGGCACGGGTTTCTAAATTATTTACCGTGTATTCCATGTGCTCAACTGTTTTAGAATTGTTAATATTGAATGTGTTGTTTGTTATGTACAAACATTTTTCTCTCTTTTAGGTATCCTTTTTGCAATATAATTTAATTACCAATGCTGTTTACTCTCAGGAGCTGTAAAAGTTTTTCTTCTTCTGCAAAGTAAAATCAGTATTTTACAACAAAATATCCTCTTAGGAGAAGCTGTTGGTACTGTGTGGGTGACGGAGAAGCATAAGGATGTAGTATTTATTTTCACAAACTGAGGCAGAGCAGGATGGGGGCCGGATGCTGTGCCCCTCTCCGAGAGCCAGCTCGTTTTTCTTCCTTGGCTTCTCCCTCCTTTCTCCCTCCCTGCCCGGCCAGGGCAGCCGGGCGCTGTTCCAGTGCCCTCTCCTCTTTGGGAGCTGTTACTTTCAGGACCATCAGCTGTTCATCCTCTTTTTGGTGTCCCTTAAAGCAGCTTAAACAGCAGATAGAGAAGTAGCATTTTGCCCTCTGCTGGGAAGCAGGGTCTGACAAATCAGTGGTGTGAGCTGCTGTGCCAACCGCTCTGCGTAAGGAACTGCGCAGGTCTGGGGAAACACTCAGTAGGCTGTGGAATTCTTTTCTGTGCTTCATTTCCTCAGACACTGCAGCAGCAGCATAAGTTTGTGTTTTCTTTCTCCTTAAGGATGGTGTTTTTCCTCCTTTTTGATACTATTTTATGTCAGTGTTGTCATTAGAAATCATCTGGCTGTTAGTCAGGCTCCATGAAGTCCTTTGCCCCAGTCCCCCCTAACAATCTGAGAGCACTGAGCTGCTGGATCCTACCCTGCCACTGTTTTTACGGAACTGATTTGCTGTGTGAAAAATCAAACGCAAAAAACAAGTGGAAATGGCCTGGTTTCTAGTTCTGATTTAGAAGTAAGCAAAATACTTTTTGCATTTCTGGTGTAATTTCAGCTAAAGTTGTTGGAAGGATAATAAAGACTAGTTTGGGTTGGAAGGGGTATTTAAAGGTCATCTGGTCCACACCTGCCCTTAAAAGAGCAGAGATAGCTTCAGCTCAATCAGGTTGCTCAGAGCCCTGTCCGACCTGGCCTTGAATGTTTCCAGGGATGGGGCATCCACCACCTCTCTGGGCAACCCGTTCCAGTGTTTCATCATCCTCATTGTAAAAAATTTGTCTTATGTCTCATCTATATCTGCCTTGTTTTAGTTTAATACTGTTACCACTTGTCCTATTGCCCTGCTTAGAAGTTTGTCCCTATCTTTCTTTTAGCCCAGAAAGGAGCAGTTCAGTCTTCCTGGAGCCTTCTCCAGGCTGAGAGGAGCTTTACCCTACTCAGTAGCTATTGGGTACTGTGGGGGTCCTTCTTCTTACTGTGTTCACATTTGATCCTCCGTGAAACACAAACTTCAGTCACTGTGACTGAACCGAATTAGTTTTGTTTCTTACAAGTTGTCACTTTATCTGCAGCTCTGCCCCAAAGCGGTGTTTATTTTACTGTATTTTTCTGAAGGGACTTCATTGCTCTAAGAGAAATATCCCAGGAACAGGAGACAAAATAAAGAATAGACCCATGTTATTTCCTCGATGGCTTGTGAAAATGCCAAATGTATGTTTTGATTTTCTGCCCAGCTGAAAAATCGTGTAGCTTTAATAACTTGAATTCCCCTATTATTCATGTTTATAGTTTTAATTAATTTCATTTTATGAAGCTTGGTGATTTTTAAAAAACCGCTTAGGAAAGTTGATTTAAAATCTATATGAAGTCACCTTTCCTTGAGAGCTCATGCTCTGTGTAACACACAAGTTGTGTACTTGTGAAATCAAGTTGCTTCCTCTTTATAAACACCCCCTCACCCATATATTCAGTCTGGTTTTTTTGTTGTTGTTTTTGTGTGAACATGTTTCCATGTGTATTATGAAAAAAACCCACTTTTTTTTTAATAGTTTAAGTGTTTTTGTCCCAACGCAGCTGCAAGCATTTTTCCATTACTGTTTTTTGAATCTTGAGGATAACACTGATAACATTCTTGGTTATTATGGAGTACTACAATGGGCCAATACAATGAATAATGGAGTGTCTTTATATCATTTATCTTCACATCAGACAATCCCATGCCTTGTAACCTGTAGCGTTTCTGTGGTGTGCACTCGGTTTCACTTGTTTGATAATTTGAGTGGTGAAGACTTAATCCTTCTTTGTTGTCTTCCAAAGTAAACTGTCAAGTAATAGTGATACTAAATCTACTCAGTCATGAGATTCAGAGCTGGCTCTTTCTGCACAAAGCTGTATTGCAGGCATTGCTGAACACAGATTGGAGGCTGGAGAATCACAGTAGCTGTGAAACTAGCTCAGAGATTAGAATTTATTGCTGTTCAAAGACTAGCTTCCCTTTCTTTTTTCCTGAACGGCTGTTTTATGTGTTTTATCTCCATACTGATTTCTCTCTTCCGTAAGTGGAGGGTGTCAGCACAGCAGTGCCATGCACAGATGTCTCCTCCTTGCTGTATGACTCTTCCAAGAATGTAGGAAATAGACGGAAACAATTAAATAGGGGCTAAATATCATCTGCACACAGGTAGGGCAGAGAAATCAATTGTGGTGAGCAGAAGAGCTGTCTGAGCACTGAGGGACAGAGGCACAAATGGAGAAGGTAGTCAGCCTCCCCAAGTACCTCTCGTGAATCAGCCAACGACTGTTGTAATGAGCGGCTCCTGCTGGCCTGTCCTAGCAAGAGCCGTGGTTAACCTGGCACAGATTAGGGACAGCAGTGCAGGAAGAGTGATTTTCAGATTGTCCTTTTACATAAACAAGCTGGAAAAAGGCCTGTTCAGGTACCAGTAAAAACAGGTCACTCGACTCCATCCAGGAGGCTGTAGCTCGTTAGTGTGTGAGCAGGAGATGACTTCACAAAAGCACAGGTAATGTATGAGAGAAGTGATTGGTGAAAATAGAAATGGAGAGGAGATAAATGATGGGAATAGAGAACAAGGGAAGATTGGGGAAAATATGAAGTAGAACCAAGATAAACTGGCTTTTAGAGTTAAAGATGACAGAAATTACAGTAGCTATTCATCTCTCTAGCTTGGCTGAATGCAGAGGAGTGTAAAAGTTAAGGTCCTGTTAAAGGGCAGGTCAGCAGTGTGACTTCATCATTCTGTGCTCCTACTGCAGTACAAGGGCTTGAAAAAGGGAACAAGATGAACTAAAGGTACATGGGAACATAAAATCCTCCTTTTTCTCTGTAGAAAGACATTATGATGATTCAGCATGAAATACAGGCAGTAATGTGCACTGCTTTGAACTGCATTTGTTTCATGTGTTTAAAACAGTTGCTGCATTAAAGGTGGATATCCCCAAAATTTAGACTGTCGCCATCCAGATGAAAATTATGTAATTGAATTAGATCTCTGCCCTATTTAGTGTCTCTTTTATCTGACAATGCCCTGTGTTGGCTGCTGTGAAGGAAAGTGTAAGAAAAACCTACAACACCCAATTAGGGAGTCATGTGGCTCTACGTGGTATTTTTTCCGTCTCAGCTAAAGACTGGCTTCTGCCTCAAAGCATTTGGATTTCTATCCCTTCCACATTGGCTGAATTCTGTGCAACATAATACAGGATATTCTCGTTAGCTCTGTGAATCTCAAAACCTTTTAAAATGCTGCAACACCAATTATTTTTTGCATCTGGATCTCTATTCTTTGTCTGTCTTCTAATATTCATTTATGTTGTGATAATTGTCTTGAGTTGGTCCCTGGCACACTGTACTAAACGTGAGAAAATATAAGAATTACAGATAATGGTTAGACTAAGAAGAAAAAGAGCAAAGAACTTCTTTAATGTACAAAGGTTCTAGAGTACATTATCCTGCAGATTTCTGGCAGGTTAGACTAAATTATCGTAATAGTTTGTTCCTGTTAAAATATGACAATTCTGTTAATTCCAGCATTTTCAGTTCAGAGAAACAACAACACACCAACCCTTCCTTTAAGGATCTGATTTTAGACCAGGTGCTTTTGTAGCATCTCAGGTAAATGGAGTTATATCCCGAAAACATTCGAGTCCTCACAGCATCTCTCTAACCAACAGAGACACACAGGATGTGGCAGCTTCCAGCTCTGCTGGAAAGTTGTAGGCTTGCATGTGAAAATCTTTCCATTTGGCTGTTGGAAAACAGACTCTGATGACCTGAGGGAGGGAGGTAGAAGGCAGTGTTCGTGCATGCACCTGGGCTGAGGCAGCTCTCCATGGGAGTGCCCAGTGGAGTCCTGGTTCAGTCACACAAATATCTGGAGGATGCTTTGGTTTATTCTTGGTACTTGAAAAATCTCAATATTTTTGTCAGTGATTTTAAGCATTAAAAATTGTACTCCTGCACTATCACTTGGATATTTCCAATTGATATGTTCAAAGGAAATGAACTCTCGTTGTTGCCAAGGAATATCTCCCTACTTGATGCTGATATTCCATACTAGTTGTATTCTTTTTTTAGTTTTGTCCTCCAGTTGTTCCTTACTGTAATGCCCAAAGAGACGATACATCAGTACTTAGCCCCCAGACACCACTGCAATTTGTCTGATAGCTGTCATTGAACTACAGGCATTTTTAGAATGTCATTTTTCTGTTAAGGAAAGTTGTTTTTCCTGGCAAAGTGTTTTAGGTACCCTTTTTCTCTATCACACTGAGGTGAAACTGAAGTTCACATATACCTCAAACATTTGCCTGAGAATTAAAATAAAGGAGGAGCATATAGTCCTCTGTGGAGTGGGAGTTCAGAAGGAAAATAGGAGAAATGACAGTCACTGACTTCCTCTGATTTACAGATGGTAGAGGGGTTTTCTCTGAAATACTTAAGAGTAAAAATAAATGGGCTGAGCTTTTATCTAGGTTTCCAGCTGTCTGGCTTATTACTAAATAAAATAGAACTGACGAAGTATGGAATTGTTCTCCAAATATAAGAAGCCCTCAGTGTGCCTCAAAATATCAGTAGGAAAGTAAGAAGAGGTTAATAATTTGGTGAGAATCATTAATGGAAATTGAGCAAACAGCTCTACTGTCAAGAGGGAAAAATTGTTTCATATATGAGTGATGATGTGTATCCTAATAAAAGACATCTTTTTACACCCACCAGGAATAAGACATATTCTGTACTTTTATATCCTATCTTGTTTTGAGTAGGAAGAATATCTTTTTTAAGAAGAAAAATGTTTCGTTGGAAAATGAAAAGGAAAGAGGTTTTCCCACATGCTGGAGAAATTCATGAATCATTTCCATCAGAGTATGTACGAAAGCAGAGGAGCTGCCATAAGAGAAGGAACAGCTGAATTTTCCAATGACCTTTGGCACAGAGATGATCTGGTCATGCTCTAACTACTTTTGTGTTTTTAATGAGGGGGAAAAATAAAAACTAGGGGCCCCTTCATCAGCTGAAATGGTAAATACGTTGAAATATTTTCTGCTGAGTTTTAGAAAGGAAGAGTTAAAACTGCAGTCAGAGACAACAGATCCAAGAGAGGTGACAAACAGGTGCCACGTCACATTACCTTTGCTCTGTAGTCTCGAGTGGGAGGAATATTTTTGCTAGATGGAAGGTGTGTTTTCAGGTGAGGAAGTTCATCTGAGAGAGGCACAGCCTGAGGCTCTGAGTCACACAGGCAAAATCCCATTTTGATATGCAGGTAAGATGCGTGACATGAAAGGGGAAGATGTCGGAGTGTAGGGTTGTTCTGGGAGGAACCTGGAGGATGCAAAGCGCATAAAGAGGGTGTTGAAGTGGGTGGCAATCACTCTTTCATCTCCTCTCTTTTTTCTGGCATACTTTTTTCCTTCCCTGGTCCTGTCCTAGAACCCATATCTCCACCCCGTGGGCAGCAGCTTCCTCTGAGCCACCTGCTTTCACTTCCGGCTACCTGCTGGGCAGCTGCAAAGTGGGAGGGAAAAGGCACCACCTTATACCAGAGGGAAACACTGAATGGAGCCTGGATGGGCAGCAAGGAGGTGGCCTTGAGGATCCCCGAGGAAAGTCATCGTTTGTGATTGCCCAGGGGCTCTCGGAACCCCAGCCTGTTCACTTAGATATGAGCAGGAGAGGAGCTGTGGCGGCTGCAGTCCTTGCTGGCAGCTGTGCGGGCAGCCGGCTGTGCCGCGCCTCGAGGCAGCTCCGGGCATAGATATCCCAACACAGGCTTGGGGCTCTTCCTGTGCTGCCGAGCTCTCGGTGGAATGAAGCTGCTGAGGACAGGCCGGTAGGTACCCACACCTTGGAGATGGACAAGAACATCATCTCTCTTGAAATACAGCAGTGTTTTGTATGAAGCTGGGTTCCAGTTTTCCAGCTGCAAGCTGCTGGCTAATTGGTTTAAGAACTTCTTGCCTTCTAATTGACCATTACGCCAGTGCTTTATTGCTTCTAATAATTTCTTTCACCAAGTGATATTCATCACTGTTCCTGTCCCTGACTTCAGAAAAGACCCAACTGATTGTCTGCAAGGAAGTGTCCAAGAGCAGAGGAAATGGAGGGATGGATGGGTACGCACTTGTACCTGGCCAAAGAGTTAAACAGAACTATTTTTACAGATTTTGGAACAGAAGGACACACAACTTGAGGGATGTAGAGGAAGAGTTGTGGGTGAAGTACACCACCTCTCCCAGGTGACTAAAATAAGAAGCACCTGATTGTCCTACAGGTGGAGATGCATTGACATTATTGTCTAACCTCTGCACTGCCAGAAATACGAAACCCAGAGAAGAGGTTGCAGCAAATGCTTGAATGGGAGCTGTTTCTGTAAGGCAAGAAGGCCTGAGAGGAGGCTGTTTGGAGTTATCACCAGCTGGAGACTAGTTTTATGAGCTCAGCAGTAAGATGAGGCATTTCTCTAGGTAAATGAAGGCTCAGTCAACAGTTACTGTGAGCTGGAATCTGTGAGGTAAGCAGAAGCCTGGGAACAAAATGATGCACTGCTCTTGTTTCCTTTCTTTGCAAGCTGCTTGTCAGCTGAGTGGGAGAGGCAGCCAGGGATGGCTGAGGGAAGGGAAAATCTGTGCTTTGTTCTAACCCCTTGGCTCACTCTGTCTGGAACTTGCCCAGGTACCAACTTACTTTGGTGCCTTAAAAGAGGCCTCTTTTTCGAGGCCTTTCTGAGATTAGCTGATACAGTGTCATGCAAACCAGATACATACAGATGAACCTCTTTATTCCAGCAGGAACTTTCATGCAGGATTTTTCCCTTGGTTTGACATGTTCACATGAAGGTTTTAGGGGGATTGGTTTTTGTTTCAGTGAGTTACAAGGCCTTTAAAAAGTGATACTTACTCAATATTTCATTATAAGGAGCAGGTTTACTTAGTCCTTTAACAAATGGTACAATAAACTGTCTTTTTCATTTTAATGGTGTCCCAAGGAATGCATTAGTCTTTGAAGCTGAAATACTTTGACATCAGACTGGGTGATGAGTTGCTATGGTTTCAAGGGCAGTGTTAGTGCTAGAAAAAGACCACATCCCTGAGATGTGCACGCGCAGTCCCGGGCTCCTATATATTTCATGACCACAACGTAGGAAGTTGCCTTCCAGATCAGTGCCCTCATCACAGGGCATAAGGAGAAATTGAAGGAAGATGTGCAGCTGGATTCCTGTTGGTTAATAGCTCTTCCATCCACTTTGAGTAGAACGCTGTGGATGTGGCAGTTTTCAGCACTTTGATGGAGGCTTGGGCCTCGTGTGAGCTCCCCGCGTTCGCAGGGGGAATTTCCAAGGCAGTCAGAAATCAGAGTGGGAGGGAGAGGTTTCTCATTTTCATGTGGAATAGTCTCAATGCAAGCCATGTTTTATTTCCTGAAGTATGTTTTTTAACCTGCAAAACGTGGCATGCTTTTTTCAGGTACTGATCACAGCCTTGAAGTATTTGTGTATATATGCTTTCTCTGAAGAAGAAGCAATACAGCAGGACTTTTTTAAAACATAAAATAATTTTAGTAAGCAAAAAATAGATATATTAGAACCTTGCTTTGCTTATCACTTAAGCATCTTTAACTAAAGATAGAACCCTAATCAGTTTCCCCCTGAGTCCTTCAGCTTGCAAATAGGAAATAGATAATGGCTGGATGTTTAAAACAATACATTATTTCACATTATTTCTCAGTGCATCATAGGAATGTGAATTCCTCTGAGTTATATTTAATGCATATAGTTCTAGAAAATATATAGTAGCTTCACTATGGATATTGAAATGTACCTCTGAAAGGAAAAATGATTTCCTTAAGTCTGAACGAGTGCCTTACTGATTTGTGATGAAGAAACCCTCTCCTGTACAGCCTCTGTTTCTGATGGAACAGGTACAGTTACCATGATTGGTGCTGTTACATTGTCCTTCAGTATTTCAGTTCCTTTCTCGGTAGAGCCCAGGATGCTTTAGAACACCTGCTGACGTTTGGAGCTGTGCTTCACTTCTCCCTGCGCCACACAAACCTTTCCCTCTTCTCCCAGGTAAAACAACACAGCCACTCCTTCAGTCCTTTGCAGGCCTCAGAAATGGGTCCCACCTTGGTGCCCTGCCAACCCTGGGCCTGGGAATTCTTCTGCATATCTGGTTCTTCTCTAGAAGCTGAGAGGTTATCAGGACTTGGTGGCTTCACAGAAACAGTGGGAGGTCCCATGGTCCTCTTACTTTTCCTGAATTACTTGATTTTTTTGAAAGGTCTTGATCCTCCTTCCTTCACCTCTATTTTTCAGTCTTAACTTTTAACATCTGACTTTTCACACAAAAAGTAACCTGTAATTTTGGAAGTAATGATTTGATCCTTAATGAGTTTACTGATGTGTAATCATCCAGCAGGATGGAGGGAAACCACTTGCAAATGAGCGGTGTTCATCTAGAAATTCAGCCTTCTCACCAAAGTATTCAAGGGAGGAAACGGTGCCAGAGGAGTTCCCAAGACTTTGAATTCGGGGGTTTCAAACTCAGAACAGCTGTATGTACACTGAGGCTTTTCCGTTCATTTGTCATCTATCTAACAAGCTCATGGCACATATGTATATTTGCTTGTGAATTGCAAGGAGCTGTTTTGGAAGTCTATAGGGAATCCAGTTAATCAATTTGATTCATTGCAGTACTTATTAGCCATGATGGCTCAGCCTCTGAAGGTTTGCCATTTTCTGTCAGTAAAGTTCAGTGTAGAGTAAGCCAAAATTGTTGAAATGAATATCTTAGCTTTTATTACCCAAAGAAACTGTCAGACCTCTCTAATGATTTCGGATGGAGTGACACCACTTTTTAATTTTTTTTTTTTAATTTAATTTTGTTCAGCTGAAATCCATAGTGCAGGCATATACAAACTGTGGGAAGGGGGAAATACTAGCTAAGGTCTGGGTCTTGCCTAAATCTTGTGTGGCATTTAGGTAATTTTAGTTTTTTTTTCTCTTCTCCAACTGCTACTTAACAGCTTGTAAAGATCTTTTGAAACTCTATTATTTTATGCATTAGAGATTTGCCTGCTTCCACCCTCCCCCTTTTGGGATTCTGTGAGGCTTTTTTCTTGTATGCTGTGCCAACAGCAGATTTTGCCTGAGTATTCTTTTTCTCATTAACATCAATTGAAGTGAGACATCAGAAATCCAGGACCATTTGCAATGACAGGACAGTGCCAATGCTCTTCCTTTCGTAACCCATAGGAATAAAACTATGCAAAGCATCATTTCATTATTCACATTATGATAGCCTGCATAAATTACGAATCATAAGCTAGGGGAAAAAATTCATGGTATACTTTGTCAAACATCCGAAGTTTAAATTTTGAGAGGGAATGTGAGAAACAATAAAAAAAACATTAAGATAAGTGGGTTGTGGACATGTCTGTTTTCCTTTGTTAATGATTTTATCACAATGCATTATCCTGCTTTGGCAAGTGAGGGTAAATGCCAGGCCGTGTATTTCTTTGCTGCTTTACAGCAGGTGTGTACTGAAAATCATACTCTTGGTTTGGTTTGGTTTTTTTCTCATGATGGTGAAATACTGAAGGCATAGAGCTGAAATGGTATCCTTTATGCAGCTTTCACTTGGTAACAGATGAGGTGAAATCCCCCAGCACATCGTGCCCCTCAGCCCTACTGAACTGAGCAAAATGCCCAGCACACACTCTGCAGTGCCAGGACCTTTGTGCGTGCCATAAAAAACACATCCTTTCTTCTTGAACTGAGCTGTGTACAGTGGCTTCTAAAAATCTGATTCTTTATGGAGAAATAATCCAGCACCTGTGTGTGGTTTAATTTTAAAGCTCTCTGAATTTTTTGGCTTATTTCACTGTATTTAGTTTTTATGTGAAGATCTCTGAAGAGAGAAAATACAAGGATACAGTGATTAGTGTGAGCATTGGTCTTGTTTTCATTAGGTAAAACATTTTGTGTTGATTAATGAGGCAAAATCCCATTTAATTCAGTGGAGTGAAAGACATATTGTAGTTATACTTAGAGTACCCATGCCCTTTTTTATTGGATTTTGGCCCACAGGAGCAGAATAAAGCCTTTTTCCTCATGGGGACCAGGCAGAGGAGCCTCTGTCAATGCTCAAAGCCTCTCAGTTTTTGTGCACTTTGGTGTTTGAACTCTTGGCTGACGTTGGGATGCATCGATAGCTGAGGGGTGTGACAGCAGGCTGTGCTCTGCCGTGTACCCAGGCTGCAAGAACGTGCTGATTAGGCAGGTGATAAATATATTTCCTGGCTTAATGTCTTACATCTTGCCACCTTTTTAAGTTACAGAAATGATGAGGGTTTTTTTTTTTGAGAAAATTAGTAAGAAAAGAAAAAAGAGCTGTTGATCTTTAGGTATCCACTTGGATCAGGGTCATCATCTCTGTAATTAAGCACTTTGGTTTAGGGAGAGCTTTTTGTGGTGGAGGGGAACACCTTCATTATAAAGTAAGCTATTGAGGAAAATTAAAGATGTTAAAGTAAGGGCTGAAGTTCAGCACTTGTCAGAATTTTTGTTCGATAGAAAGTGATAGAACTTACTGACTTTGAGACTTAATAAAAACCCAAACCCACTACAAAGCCAAACCTGTGTGATTTTGCTAATTTTCCTAGTTGCCTGAATAAGAGATCTATGGAGAATGACAATCTTAAATCTGACTGGGGAACAGGAGGCTGCTTCTTTTTTTCTTTCTTTGTGGGTCGTGAGAAACAACTGTGGGTTTTGAAATAAGAGATAGGGCAGATAAAAAGCCTGAGATGCATTCATTGAAAGGTGTGATTTAATGAGCACGTGATTCCTTACTATTCCTAAGAAGAAATTAACTTTAATAAAAAGAAAAGGATCAGCATATTGTTTAATTGAGGAGGGAACCCAGAAAAATAACCATTTCTATCAAATTTAGGATGTAAAGGAGCTTGATGTTGCATCTTTTCTAGATTAATGAAACATGCCACATTTGCAAAGTGGCATTTTAGGGTGGTTGCAAGGGAAATTCAGCATGTTTAAGGGAAAGGGATTTCATCCCTTCCCGCATGCAAATGACCCAAAGTTGCACTGTTCATAGATCCCTTTCTTTGTGTGCCAGCTTTCTGGGACACAGGTTTCCAATGTGGCTGGAGCCAAGAGTCAATGAATGTGATAGGAATTGGAATGTCCTACTTAATATCCAGTACCTCTTAGTTTGTGCTTGTGCAGAACCACTCACAGGAGTCTTCAGGAAGTGTGCAAGTTGTTTACAGCAACAACAACAAATCTCCTCAAGATGGAGGAAAATAAAGGACACTTAACAGTCACTTCACGTAGTTCTTCTCAGATTGAAGTAAAGTTCAGTATTAAAGATTAAAACAAAGCCAAAACATAACCAAAGGCAGTGTTACTGTAACTCTAAATGTCATACATCCCTTACAGAAAGTATTTCTCAGATTAATTATGGAACCCCTGGATTCCAAGAAATCGGTTATAGAGGCAGGAGGGATGGCCCTCCAGGGGGAAATCTAAAGATGTTCCATGCCAGCAATAAAAAAATTGTTAGGCAAAATAATTGCTTAGGAGAGGCTTTTAAAAAATAAAATAAAGTACAGGGAAGTCATGAGCTTGAAGTAAGAAGGGAAATGAGAAGATGACTTGAATGCTGTTCAAAGAATTAGTGGAAGAATAGAGAGGGTTTAGTATGGTTGTGTCTGAAATGGATGGCCGGTTTCAAAGATTTTGCTCAGCCCTCCTCTGGAGTTACCTCTAAGTGCTTCAGAGGTTTTGGGCTTTTTCCCCCTGTAACATAGCAGGAGTAGCTTGTTGCTTATGTCTGACCTGCAAACAATGCCAGGGCTGCATTCCGTTTTGCTGGCCCCTGTTTTTTCTGCTGTCCAGCTTGAGCAGCCCAGCTGGCCCTTACCCCATTCCAGGTACCACAGTTCTTGGGGTCCTTGGAGTATAAAACAATTGTCAAGCTGTGGTGAGGTATAATCACCATGGAAGCTATTGTCTCTGAGATATATTCTGATATAAATATAAGGTAAAGTTTGCAAAATGCTGCACGTTATAGTTAGAAATGTTAGAATAGATGCACCTCTGTCCTTTCCGTTCCTTTTAAGGTATTGTTTCTTACTTTCATGGTAAAAATTATATTTAAATACTTTGATCTTATTCTATTCTTCTAAAATCCGGAAAAGTCATGAACTTAACTGTTTTCAAGCATATACCTGCACGTGATGGAATAGCTGTTGTAGATTTGCGCTGACTTAGGCTTAGGGCTGTGGCAAGGGTCAGGTCTGTGCTAGAGCTGGCTGCTGCCTGGGGTGTGGAGGAACTGCAGCAGCCTTGGCTGCCTGGGCCCAGCAGTGGCAGGAGGGGGAAACACAGCAAGTTACCTTTTGCTACCAGAAGCATTGATTTACCAGGTTTGCTGAAAATCGGAGTTGTTACCTTGTTAGGTGCAAGAGGAGTGTTCGTTTCTAGTCTGTGTGCTGCCACCTTGGACCATTTCTGCAGTCAGGACATCCCTCCAGCCTTGGCCTGTTTCTTGAACTTCTCTTCTTTGCCTCCTACACTCAGATAGCTGTGGGGCTTCCTTCTGCTCCTCCAGGGTACAAGGGTGCATGCTGTGAGAGGGCAAGAAGTGTCACCTCCTTGTTCTCACTTCTGCTGTGCCAGTGTGCTGCAGTATTTTTAAGGGCAGACGGGAGGAGGTGTCAGTTTTTCTATAGTTTTAGGATGGTGCTGTGTCAGCTTCTGGAGACTGGACCTATTCGGTGCTAGGGGTGAGGCTAGAACTGTAAAGGCCCATAAAGTGTGAGCTTCTCTCCTGGTTTTGGGGTGCTTAAATTTTGGTCAATTTGTGTGAAGTTTCATCACTCTCTGGGAGCAGGTTTTCTGTACTTTTTACCTAAGGGCCGTCCTTAACACACCTTTTTTTTTTCCCATCAGCAGAGGTCTGAGCAGCTGAAACGGAATCACAGTTTGAGCTGTAAATGTCAGCTGCCTGCTTGGTCTGTAACTCACACCTGATTCCATTCCTTTTACCTTTGGCAGCACGTCAGGCCATCTTCTGTTCCTATAGCTTGTATTACCAGTCCCTTTTCTTTGCCTTCACCTGTTTCTTTTGGTTGTTTTTTTTTTCTCTTTTTCTCTTTTAATGCTGTCTGCTTTCCGGAGGAGCTGCATCCATGTGTGCTACCAGTATGTGGAGAGGAGTATAGCTGTGATAAGGCAGAAAGAAAGAGAAAACCAGAGTACTTCCAGAGGAGATCTTGGTGTTTATTGAGCAGGAATGATGGTTGTCACGGTAAAGGGTAAATGACACCAAGGCAAATAGAGGAAGTGATCTGGGGAGCCGGGGCTGTGTAATGGCCTTGGTGCTACAGAAGGGTGGAATACCCAGTGCACAGCCAATCTATTTTACCTTGAAATTTAGTCTATCAGATATGAGAAAAAGCAGAAGTGTGGTATTTGGACTTGACTTAAGCATTTCCGATTCCTTCTCAGCTGACTGGTGCACATCAGCCAGCTCAGTCAGCATGTTTGCCTAGGAGCAGCCTTTAATTTGCAAATTCATGGCTGTCAACATGTCCTTCCTTCATTCCAGGAGTGAATGTAGATGCAGTAGGCTGCCTTGGATCCTCATCAAAAAGTGCTGCTTTGTGATGATGCTCAGACATGTCAGTGTCGTAGGCAAGGGCGGTGCAGGAGCACCGGGAGCTGGAACCTGCTGCAGCCAGGGCGAGCGTGAGCTCATTCAGGCTTCACGTATAAACTGGTCACCGAATGGTGGAGATGGAATGAAGTTCGGAGGCTCCCAGCCTGTTTCCCTGCTGCTCCAGGACAAGGCTTAGCGTGCCTGGCATGGAGCCACAGAAACACTGGGTATATTTCCCCTCTCACCAGGCACTGCGTGTGGCTCCGGGCAGGTTACAGAGTTTGTGGCACAGCGGTTTGGTACAGTCTGGCAAATTCTGCTGTACCTTCTGCTGGCTGCTCTGTTCCGGTGGTCTGTGAGCACTGGCAAAACCTCCTTGCGGGAAAGGGAGGAGACTTGGAGAGTTCTAGATCTTTAATTTTTCAAAGCGTTGCAACGCAAAGCCGTGAGTGATGGTTTCATCAGCGTTCTGCACATAACCTGGTTTATGGCTCTCAAATTGGTTTCTACAGGGCTCAGGATAAAAGGCCGGAAGAGCTTTTTCAGCAAGTGTTCCTGAGCTTGATGTGCGGGGCTGACTGGAAAAAAGAACAGAATTTTGTGTTTGAAATGGTTGACAGAAAAAAATAAAGCCCTTGCAAACCTCTCTGCTGCAAAGAGAAATACGGCATGTGGCGATTGACAGATTTACGTATCCAGATAAAATCTTCCACTTTTCCAAAAGCAGAACTTTCTCTTTATGCAATGTTAGTTTCAAAGCTTCCAGCTCCCGCTGTGCCTAATGGCAGGTATGTTTCCAGCTACTTCCTTTTCATGCCTGAAAATGGGATCATTCTCAGGTCTCCTCATTGTCATCTGGTAGCTATTCCCTTTCACTAATTTCCCCAAATGAGTTGTGGCCCACTCCGAAGGCTACAGGATTCATTAGAGTGAAGAATAATAAGAATGTCCTTGGTGTTCGAACAGGAAGAAAAGATCCCAAAGGCGGCCAGAGATAAAGATCACCCACTGAAAGGATAAAAATGAACAATGCTTCTTGCAGGGAACCTAAAAATACAATACTCGGCTCTCGCACAGGGTTTAGTTACTGAAATAACAACTGGATTGTACAGTCTTGGGGTTATTTTGGTCTCAAGAAAGTATTAAGTCTTGCAAGTTTAAACGAAATGCATATCAGGAAAAACATTGGGTTCAAGTCTAAGCAGTACCCGGTGTTCTGGGGTTAGCCTGGGTTTATGTGTGTCAAGGTATGAGGCTGGAACTTAAGAGATCCTTTTTCAATACTTAACTCTTCAACAAACTTCTTCAGTAGCTTTGGATTGGTTGGTTAGTGTTTTTATGCCTGTTTGCTCTTGGCAGGTTTTTTGGACGTGAGATGGAAGTGACCACGAGTTTCTGCTTGACAAAGTGGGCTATGGGTGGGGTTGGCTGCTGTGTTCTTTGGAGTTCTCTGTTGTCAGTAAGACGTATCAAACCAAGCTGAGTACACTGGGAAGTTTGTGGCATTTGTCAGGCCAATTACTGTTGCCTTTAAACAGAGCGTTTATTATGTGAACCTCTGCTTCAGTCCCTTGCTGAGTGGTAGTTCTGCATTAATAATTAAGCTTTCCTTTCTCTGCTGTAACATGAATATGTATGCATAGTACATGTACACGTATGTAGAAATGACACCTAGCAAATGGATCCTGCCTCCTGCAGTCCAGTTTTTAAGACACTGTAAAGAGGCACAGCTCTGCGTTTATTTTACTGTGTATCGAAACACACAATTTCCTGTTGTGCCAATGTTTCTGGGTCCTGCTTCAGATCATAGAGCTGGAGGAGAAAGAAGAAAAGAGGCAGCTTTTACAACTGCAGTCAGTGCAGCTAATTGTTCCTACTAGGTAAGGATGCATCCCTTTTACTGGCTCTCTGATGATGGCTTTTTTTTCTAGCTACAAGCAAATCTAATTTGCAAATGAAAAATTTCATTATAGCAGAAGTTGCCTGCAAGGGAATTAAAGGAAGCACATTCAAAAGAATTCAGCAGATTGTAAAAATGCTTCTTAAAGAATGGATTTACGACCCCAATTCACAATTAAAACAGCAATTGCTTTTAAGTGGTACCTATTATTTTTAAAAGGTTACATATACCGACAATAGAATTGTAAGGGAATAAGGCAGCTTGTGAGCAAAACCTGTGGTAGGTAATTGGCAAAGCTCACTTAATATTTTTTGTTTGCTATCCAAGAGCTATTCACGATGCCACTGTAACAGTATGTTGTTGGTACAACAGAGCTGACAGTTTTCTGAGATGAAAAGGAAGAGAATGGAATTAATCACACAAACTTCATCATCCAGTCTGGCATAACTGAAAGTGAGTTCTGCTATACTTGAACTATTTTAAATAACTTCATGTTTTATTAATACAGTTTTTTTTCAGTTAACCTCTTCAGCGCTTTCTGTCCAGAGTTCCTCTGCGACTTCTTGTCCTTTGCAAGGCCGTCCCCGATCCGTGGCCAACCTTGGCACTTCCTGGCTGTTGTGCACAGTCAGGAGGAGTGCTGGCGGTGCCACGTGTGTCCGTCAGGTCACACACACGATGCCTTGCCCGGGGTGGAAATGGGGGAGTGTCAGAGCTGGATGTTCCTGGCTGGGGTGGAGATGCTCCTGCTGCCCCTTCTGGGGAGCTGCCCCTCCCTGGCCTGGAGTATGCAGAATGACTGGTGCTTTAGTATTGCCTGCCAGGAGCTAGAATGTTTGCACATGTTTTTTCTTTTGTCCACAGAGTGGCTAAGAGAAATAGAAAACTGTAACTGCTTTGTGCTGTGGTGCCTATTTTAACCTTCAATCCAGAAAAACTAAGAAACATGCAGAAGAGCCAGATTATTGAAAAACATTTATTGTCTTGAAAATACTGTATGTTTTAGGAATTTCTTAAATTTGAGGTAAATGTGACTACGTAAAAATAAGCTTGTGGTTGTGTTTGAAGACACTGGCAGTGTCCTTGTTCAGAAGAGACAAAATAATTTTCAGTATATTTTTCTCAAGCCTGCTTAGTATCCAAGTGTTCTGATACTGTCTGCTTTGTGTGACATTGTGCAGAAAGTTCCTAGCAGACCTCAGGAATCCTGCGTCTCTTGAGAGGGAAGAAAAGAGAGAGAATACTAGGGATCGAAATTTTCTTGGATTTTAACTTGGGCATTCATTATGGTTTTGCACCTTTTTTCACTTCTTCTGTTACATACTCAGAGGCCGTGTTTTGTGTCCATTGTTGCATAAGGTTTTCTCAGGTAAGGAATGTGTCCTCTTTTTCTTCTTTAATTCGGTTAGTTATCATTTGACCTGTAAATGCTACAGTTTGGCAATATTTTGATACGTTGGCCTCTTTGAGAGTGAAAGCAAAGTGTTTGCAGGAAGGTAGCATTGGTAGCTTCCAAGGAAATTGCCCAAGCTCGAATCTTTTACATATTTAATGTCAAGCCATGGATGTCTTTGTGCAGAGGACACAAGATGCTGGTCTTGCATTAGCTTGTAAATCACACTTTCCTCAAAGGAGCACTTTGATTCCTTTCGCTGTCTTTCCATTGAAGTTGCAAATTGCATCCACTGTGATGTAACCTTGGTATGTTGGATATTTGCCCTGAACCTATGATGAATTTATATTTCCATCTGGAGTTTGGGTTTGCGTTAACGAGCCAGTGGAGGCCGGGTGCAGCAGTTCAGTCAGGGGGGAGTGGAGGCACCCTGACACCGTGAGCTCTGAGCTCGGGGTATATGAAGTACACCTGGTGATACCAAGGAGCCTTTCACAGCTGTGCATTGCTGGTTTTTTCAGGGTTTGGCGTTATTTCTGTGTCTCAGGAACAAAAAATACATGCAAAAAGAGGGGGAAATGGGTGTTTGAAATGTTCTATCGAGAAAGGCAAATGTTCAGCTGCTGCACTTCTTGCAAACAGATGCACGTGTTCCTCCACATGTGAGATACAGTCTGTCATGAAGCCGTGATTGTCTGATTACAATGTGCGAAATTTTATAACTGTTTTCAGAAGTTTTTACCTTTAGTTCATCTTTTACAGGTTAAGAAAAGACTCATTTTAGAAAGGATTCAGACTTAGAGTAAGTTTTAGTTTGGTTAAAAATCCTATCCTGTTTTTTAGATAGTATATTTCTTTAAAGAAGAGAGTGTGGAGTTGTGATAAATTGCTCTAAGCTAGGAACTACTTTATATACATCACATATATGTAGCTTGATACAGAGCTTTCTGTAAAGACTGAGAGAAAAACAGTGGTGGTTGACACTGTCCTAGAACAGTCAGTAGAAACAGACCTCTTGAAAAATCCCAGTTTTACAAGAGCTGTGTTCTAGGCTAACGTCGTATCTTATTTAATGTGAAATTGCAGTAGCAAAGGCTTAAGAGCCTACAAGGAGAGTGCAGTTGGATTGCCTGCTCTTACAGTTGCTGTGCTGGCACTGCATTCTAGGACCTGTTCTAATGAAAACAACTATTCTTTATTCACAGATTATATTTCACGGACTGCGGCTTGGGTTTTGGCACTGAGATTTCATGGTCTGTATGTGGTCTGAGGGACCTCACTTTTGAGAAACCAGGAAAGATATTTAACCTGACCTTATGTAAACTGCTGTCACGTGCCGTAGGCATGCCCGTGTTCCGAGGTAGGGCAGCAAGCATTTAAAATGGATATTTAGAAAAACCCGTCTGATTTCCAGACACTGAAATCTCCTGGATTTCAGCACTGGCATGCTCCTTTGCTGGAAACCTGAACCTGACTTGCTCTCTCCTTTTGCCTTTGAGCTGCACTTCTCCAGTCAGTGATTGTTCCTAGTGCCACTGTCGCTTTAGTTTTTCTTGACTGTCTTTTTGCTCATTTATCTTATTACAGTGCTTTAAGTATGACTAGTCAATTTGCTTCTTTATGTGATGTGGAAATGTTTCATCTCTGCTTTACAAACACTGACAGTGCTTTTTGGCACAGGGATTGCCAGCCAGGCTATTTTTTCAGACTCTTAGAGGCAGCGAAGTTTTGAAACAAAAGTTTTCTTTTTTCATAGGCTCTGAACTTTCAGATTATAAATCACTTTCTACATGCTAATAAGCTTAGATAAGCAGAGTACATGTTAACACTGTTGTACAGATGGGGGAACCGAGATACGGGAACATTAAGAAACTTGCTTGAGGAAGTCTGTGGGAGCTGACCTTATTCTGTGAGAGACCCACGCACCATCCTTTTTCTTGTCAGATTCTTTCTTTTTACTTAAGCCCCTCCCTCCAAGAAGTCGTCGGTACATAAAAAGCTCTTTCGGATTCTATGTGTCTATATTTACCTACGGCTATGGTAATTTATTACACGGCATTCCATGTGGGACTGCACTGCTCAGTCAATCGCAGAGCGTTTTCCAGTTTTAGAAAGCAAGGGCTGCTTTGCTGGTGATCTGGCAAGCTGCAGTTCGGAGGCAACTGCACCAGGAAGTGAGTTCTGCAAAAAGTACAGCGGGTGTGTGGTGTGGAGCTGACTTGCATAAAGAAAGTGTTCCTTCACCTCAAGTACCCTGCAGGTCGTGAGCTGCCTGTGCTGAGCTGCACACTCTGTCCTCATCTTTAAATAAGAATCTCCAGTGTTTGGTACGGAGGAGAAACTCTGCAGGAGTGGATGTATGGAGTTAAACAGTATAGGGAAGTAGACATTTACTATTACCATGGCAACTTCAGATGATGATTTATTAAGCCATATTTTTTTCCACGGTAGAGACTATGCATTTTTGTTGGTTTGAGCTCTCCAGAGACTGTTCCTTGCCACTCCCTAACGTGTCCTTTTCTCCCATCCAATTCTTTTCTTCTCCTTGCTGAAATTACAGAATAATGGAAATGTGTTTGTAGCAACCTTTTTGTCAGGCAGAGAAAGCTTGGTACAGTTTATGGCTTTATTAATAAATACACTACGGCTGGTTACCACCTTGGACTGGGACACAATTCCAATGACTGGCATAGCAATTGGGAGCCAAGGCAGCACCAGGGAGAGGGCTTCTTGAGTGCTAATAGAGCACAAGACACTGCAGGAAGGGGGGGAAGGGCTTTTGGCCTGGCTAGGCTCTGTCTATTGATCTTTAACTCTCCCTGTTGCTTTCATTCCTCTGTGACCATCCCTTCCTGCTCTTGACCCTGCAGTGGTTGTTTCCATAGTCACCCCCAGCTGCCAGTTCCGCGCCATTATTCCTAGAAGCGTGCCGGAGCTCTTGGAGTTGCGGTGCCTCTTTGGTGTCCGTGACCCGCTCTGCTGATGTAGCTCAGTGGAACTTAGCGAGTTTGGCTAAATCTGCCAGTTTTGTAGTAGTAGCGTGTTTGCAGAGCGAGGGCCTCAATGACTTGTGTGCCCATGGTGGCATTTGCCAGCCCTGTGGTGTGTCAGTTGTGGAGCAGGGACAGCAGCGGGCTCCGTGGCCGCCTGGGCCCAGCACATGGGGCTGTTCGGGGACCGCTCTGCAGCCAGGCGAGCCGGCTTTGTTCGGCCTTTGGAATGCCAGCTCCATATAGCCCTGAGTAAGGGCTCCAGATGCAAATACAGGGGACTTGATAAATTATTCATTTTTGAGCTGCGTAGACATAGTTTGAAAATCTTGAGGATGATGGTAACCAGGTCCAAGCAAACAAAACGAATGGAGCCGTTTCTGAATATAGAATCATGAAATGAATCTTGGGAGCAGAAAAGCTCTCTCAAAAATCTGTCATCTTACCGTACATCTGTCTTTTTGAGCAGATAATGATTTTTATGGATCTAACCTCTAACGACATTAATCCGCATGTAATCATTGCTTATTTCAAGTCCTTGTGTCAGTGGGTTGGGGTTTTATTTGTTTTCATTCTTTGAAGTACAGAAATGTCCTCGGAATTCTTAAATAACATAGTAATGATACATCTCGATGTGTAAACTAGTTGTCTCCTAACAGTTTCTGCTGGGTACTTGCCTTTCCCCAGTCAGATTTATTCATGTGGTGCAGTTTCATTATCATTTGGCCATATTTATGATATTCTTTTTTTACTTGATTAAATCGTTCACTATGGACTTCCTAATGTGATAATTATGTAATTACATGTTCGTGTATTTCAGTATTGATTGCATAAGGGTATAAATAGCTAATGCATAGCTTTGTTCTTCAGTTAATACACCTCTGAGTTAACTCCACCAGAAAGAGAATACATACCTACAGATGTGTGTACCACGTAACTTGTATTCTTTCTGTAACTTCTTTCAAGTTATTTAAGCTTGTTTTGTGAGAGCAGGGCCCACAGCCCTTCTCTGGGGGAACATTCTGCCTGATTTTGTTTTCTTCTCCTGGGAAATCTGGACAGCACTCTTCTAAGGCAGGGGTATTTTCCTGACTTTTTCTAAAGCATATTATAAAGCAACAGAACGTAAATCGTGACTGTAAGAGCATTAATGGTCAACATGCTCTAAGCATGTGAATCAAAGCCTTGCTAATATTCCTCAATTTAGCAACATGAGGATATCTGCGTGTAGGGGGTTTCTTGAAGTTTACACACGTGATTACACCTCAACGAGTGGCCTTAGGTGTGAAGGACTGTCTGAGGTACAATGCTACTTCAGCTGTGGTAAGATCCCTTTGCATCCTACGAGTATTATTCCATACTGGTATTTTTTAAATTGAAGACTTAGGTTTGGAGGAGGAAAATACCATATTTTCAAAGTCTTAACTGTATAATAAAAAAAGGTTTCTAAACAACATATAAATTTCACCCTCACATCTACCCCCAAAAAATCATTCTGTCGTGCTGGACAGAGTTTTTAGGAAACATTTTTCAGTTTCAGCTAAACTGTGCTCCTTGCTATTGTGTGCGCTTGCAGCTCTCGCACAGTTCTATTGTTTGACCTGTGCTGCTAAAATAATTCATCGCTCAGTGCTCGTTGCCGAAAGACAGTCATGTATCTCCCAGCAGTACTCATAAATTTGCCTGCCTTTTGGATTTTCAGATAAAACACAAGTTTGAAAGTGTGTTTGTTAGCTCTTGCTGTTACCCCATAGAAATGAGGTGCAGTAGAAGAGCTAAAATCTGATCACAGACTAAAGCTGAAAATTCCTGTTGTTGTTGTTGCTTTTAGGGAAGTCAGTATATTGCAGTGATGATACAAAAACCCACTCTGCCCAACTCACCAGCTGCTGCAGGGACACTTTCTGTAGTTCAGTGCCTATTGGGCACATCAGAGATTTGATTCTGGCTCCTATTGCACATCGCTATTGCCTGATGAAAAAAATCTGTGCTGAAGGTCTAGGAAGATGGAGAAGCAGGAAATGGGACAATTCATTGGCTGCCTTTGCATTTTAAAATCCTTTTCTGCTTGACAACCTGAACGAACTCCCTGGGTAACAAAGTATCTTGAACAACAACAAAGAGGAAAAAAAAAATCTTTAATAATAAAAGGAAAAGATTAAGGAAAACCCAAACAAACCCAAATACCGCAGACCACGCAGGAGTCCCAGAGAATCACTGGCTGGACTCCACAGCAGGGTAGCTGCAGTCTGGATGTTATTATCATGTCAGAGCAGTCTCCTGGGAATTGCTGCTGCAAACTCAAAGGTGCCTGTGGAGAATTCAGGTAACCAGGAAGGAGGAGGGGGGTAAAAACCAGGAAAAAACCAAAACAAACCCCAGTCCCATAAACAGATTGTTAAAACTAGTGGCAGAGAAAAACTCTGAAAACACAAAAGTCTGTATTTGACACTCGTGCATCTCTAATAGATTTCAGAAGGGAACTTTTATAATTATCTAATCTGACTTTGGTTTACCACCAGCCAGAAGCTTTTGTTCTGTAGATCCATAGATTTTTCTCTCCACCTTTGGGACTTCCATGTGCTTTGGTGGTGTTGAAACTCTTGCTGTAAACAACACCTCTGGCCACTGTGCTGCAGGTGCTGAACAGATAGTGAAAGTTTTAGCAAGATGGGTTGCTTTAGCAATATTTCCATGAAATTGGAAAACCACTGTAAGAATTGAGTATAATAAAAGAAGCTCACTGCAAAACTGGGAAGCCTGTATCCTAGTGCAGAGCTCGTAGGCATCTGGCTTCAGGAGCATCCTCAGCTTTCCTCCAAACAAGTCCAGTTCTCCACATGTGGAACATAATGCTTGCAGCAGGTAACAGAGACCAGGGTAACTCTTGGAATACCTTTTGTGATCCTTTAGTGACGCAGCAGCCTCATGGCATGAAGCTCCCCATCTAAGTGAGGGTGAAAAGAATAGTTCAGGGCTGGAACAAATTTTGCTTTGCATTGGCGACATAATGTGGGATTAGTGATCAAATATTGGGGACTGTCCCAGTGCTGCTCTCCAGGAAGGCATTCAGTGTATGTTTACTGGTTTGGAACATGGCTTGTCCGCCCATTATGAGGAATTGCCCCCTTGGGGGTGCTCGGAATTGTCGAGACCTGGAGAGGGAGGCGTGTTGTGGAGCAAAGCAGGTCTTCAGTCACTTCCAGATGGAATGCAGGAATATAAAGTGACTTGGCAGATACCTGTTAGTTATGGCCAGTTTCTCTAGTGTCATGAGCCCAGCTGAATTAATTACAGGGATGCTTTTGAACCCTGCGGATGAAATGCTGAAACTCATCACGAACAGCAAGATATTTTCTGGTGTTTGGAGCGGGACGAGAATTTTTCCCCAAACATTTTTTTCTTCCAATGAGGACTTTTTTCAAGAAGTTAGATCGAACTCGGTCATATTAGCATGAGAGCAATTCATGCGAGGTAGGAAAGGTTGATTATAACAAAAGAGAATTATTAATAGGAGAATAATTTACATCAAGGAGATGGTGGGAGTAAAGTGAATTTTGATGTTTTGAAGGTTGATTGGGTGGGTGGGTGTGTTGACAAAAACAAGACAATCATATCTTCTTCAGGGACTTAACAGGCTTCAAGGATTTAAAATAAAATCTGTGAGCTCTGTGGCACACATTCTTTTTTACAACAGTAGGAGCACAGGATAATTTTTTGTAAAAGTCCAGAATATAACTTCAGTTCTATGCTGACCTTTCAGATCATGCTGTCACCAAAGCATTTTCTTTTAAATAAAATTTTCTTTTAACATTTCTAGGGTTAAGCATTACAGTTCAATTTTATTCATCTTCCCCACTTTTATATAGCTTCTTTTATATAGGAAACCTTCAGGATAATATTCCCAATTTCCAGAAAACATTTTCTCCCTTGCAGAGGCATATTGTGGGATGATCTTTGCTGTAAGTGATGGTGTGTTTCAGTAACAGAAAAATACAGGCTCCTTCACTTTGGTTTTGTTTGGGTTTTTAGCAAGTAAATCTTAAAATGTATTTTTAATTTAGGTTAACTAAAGGTCTTAGTATGAAAGTGTTACTAAACAATGGCAATTTGTAAAATGATATCTGGGGAAAAGGAGATAAATCAGTGGTGTGGTGGTTTTCTTGTACAGTTAAAATGTAAGTTCAGATGTTAGAGGTGTTTTTTCAGGTATTGTATAATATGGAGCAAGTCCTCAAGTGGATTCTGGGTTTTTCCTCTTTCCTTAGCACGTACACTGGAAAAGCTGTGTCTGTACCAAGGCCTAGTTCACATTGAAATGTAACCTGGGAGGTTGGTGTGGTTGGAAAGCTCAGCAAACAATCAGATCCTTCTCCACTCGAAGAGATGGTTTGATATTTTGTGCTTCAGGGTTGGTTGAATGTTCATAAAATTAGTGACTTGAAGAGATGAAAAAGAAATAGGAGCAAAGACACCTAGAAAGAGCAGGTCGGCAAAAAATAGCAAAAGGTCACTTAAAAATGAGCCAGCAGGGCTGGAAAGTGGCATGTGGGGAGGCATCGTGGGTCCAAAGGTCCTTCCTCCCAAACTTCCCCCCCGTTTCTGCCGTTCTGCCTCGTGCTGCAGAGGCTGAGGGAGCTTTAGTCTCCCTCTTGCACTGGCCCGCTCACCCCTAAGCGGGGTCATGGATCTGAGAGCACATTCTGCTCTCTGCTCTTACTGCACCAAGGTTCCTATCAGCATATCTGTGGGTGATTTTGCAGGCTGGATAAGATGCAGATAGGGCAGTCATAAGTTCGTGAAGAGAAAAGAAAATAAGGTTTTTGTAGTGTTAAATCCAAACTGATTAAATCGTACATACCTTCTGCATCTGCTTCTTGTATTAAAATGTTATGTACTTCCTAAAGGTTTAGAGGGAGAAAAAAAGGCAGTTAAAGGCATTGATGACTTTTTCTTGACACCTTTCTCTGTGAGCAAATTTCTAGTCTCTAGACCCTCTTGTAGAGTACTAAAAAAAGTTAGCTTGCCATTTCCACAGCATTTTGGGTTTTGGTGATTTCAGTGCCAAATTTAGCAGCGATCAAACATAAATTTGAAGAGAGGGAAGCTTTACTGACATGTGTGTCCCTTGTTCTGATCCAGTCCATGGTGTCCCAGGGTAGAGGCTAAAGAGGCCTAAAATCAGGTCAGTTTAACCCCAGTGGAAGTGGAGCTTTAGAGAGCTGTTCTTTTGCTGTCCCTTTCGAGAATCCCTGGGCCTCGGCGTGCTCCGAGGTGTGGAAGAAGCAGTCAGGCAGCCGTGGGCTGATAACAACATGTTACTTCAGTAGGTTTCCTAGTTTAAGCCTTTGTGATAGTAATTATCCATGTATCTCTATTTTTATTCTTAGGGGATGATTAAAAAAATCCTGTACTCCCTAACTTTTTATACAGTACGTCTCTGTGTGTTTTTGTGGGGTTTTTTTCTCAATATGTAGTAAAAGGAAGCAGAAGATGGTTTTCTAGAATGAGAAAAGAAGAATGTTTATTCAGATTCACTCTCTCATTGTATCTCGTACTTCCACTGCATCAAAAATGATGTATCTCTTTGATATCAGTGTTACGACCTGCCGGTGGATTAGGCTATCTGAAGAACTGATGTGTCAGCCAACTGTTTTGGTTTTAAGTATTATTACTTCTATATTACACTGGTTTTGGTGACGTAGGTATAGTTTGAAGTGTTTCTGGGTGCTATCCTGAAAGCTACTAGAGATCAAGCCCGCAGCCATATTTTTAAAGGTATGTGTTGTGGACATAGAGGTGTTAATCCATAATTATTTTTACAAAGATGTGCAAACACAAGTCAGCCCAGCGGCTGTTGTGCCCGGGGAAACCTCCTGGGGTCTCTGAGGTCAGAGAGTTGTCACCAGTGCCCCAGCTGGGGATGGGTGATCTGCATGGGAAGCTCCCTTTGTTCTGAGCACCTGCAGGGAGGGAACAGCACAGTCGTGTCAGCATCGGAGGCAAATACTGCAAAATGCCCTTTGGTGTAACGGCCCCTGCAAGGATAAATGGAACAGTCATGCTTTCAGAAGCTCAGATAAATAACTGCTGGCACTCGCAGAACACCGGTCCTCCATTTGGGAAATACCACTTGATGACAGAGTTGATGAAAGGTCCTCAGACATCAAACACATCAAGTAAAGCTAAAAAAAGCCATGCTATATATGGTCATTCCTCTCTTTAGGAAGACATTCCTTCTGTTGTTCTCCTTTGCTTATTTTAGTCACCCGTTTCATACCTCCTCTTCAACACTTGACCCTTCAAGATAACCAATCTGTGGTGATGATCGGTATTTTCTTCAGAAAACTGGGAACCAAGAAGACTCTTAGTGGCTGTGCTAGCAATTCCTGATTGTTTTAATTACTGCTTTACATCAGTGCATCTTCACCTTTATGTGACAGATGTGATTCCTGGATTTAAGAACTTCTGTAAACTCATTTGTAGCATTTGTTTATGACAGAGGAGTCCACGCAGTGACAGGGTGTGCTCAGTGCACAATGCTCTCCAGGGTTTGATCTGAAACCGTTCTTGCTTCTTCCTGCAAGTTCTTTTTTTTTATTGCAGCAGTCTGTGCACTAAATGCAGCTCTGGCTGAGCTGCCTTATCTCAGCCACACGTTGATGGAGAATCACTGTGAGGTGCTACAGGAATTTGACAAGGATCAGGACTAGTTTCAACACTGTTCAATATTTTTGTCAATTACTTGGAAAAATCTTTCTGAATTACTGCTGCTTCATTTCCAGGTAGCACAAACCGTGGCAGAATGTGAGATAAGAAGGTAGTAGACACTTTACACGAAAAGCTCTGAATTGTTTTGCCTGTTTAAGCAGAGGACCTAAAATAAATAAATGAACTTGCCTAAGAAAAAGAAATGTTCCAGTGGGAGAAGACCCTGTCAGGCAAAGCAGAGATGGTCCTCTTGGCTAACAGCTGGCCACAAGCTGCTGGTGGAGAACTGTGATGCAGTACTTGTTTGTGTAAATGGGAATGGGAGCTGGGAGAGAAGTTTTGTCTGCTTCTATGCCCGCGTATCTTGGCAAGACAGTTCTAAAATAATTGCTGTCATTCTGGGATCCCTGTCTTAGGAGGGACGTTGAGGGTAAAGTACAGAAAGTCACCACAGAATACTTGGGGTGGGAGCAAATGGCTGGTCTTCAACCACTCAGAGCATCATGTCTTAACATGTGTCAGTGAGAAAACTGGGTGTCTGTGGGTAGCAGTGTTTAAGGGTCTTCAGAGAAAGCAAATACTGGGTACTAAAAGAAATGGGAACCAGAGGCTGAAATGGATGAATTCAAATCAAGAGTAGATAAAAATATTCAACTCTGGATGTGGTTAAATATGGGGATGGATTACTGGGAGGAAGAGCTGCTGCACCATTTCCGGACATCTGCAGCTTCAGCTTGGATGCTTTTCTGTAAGGAAAGTTTTAATCAAACACTGCGGGCCCCAGCACTGGGGTTAATGATGTGAAATGCAATGACCTGTGATATGCACGTCTTAGGATATGCAAGAATAGATCATCCCACTTGTCTTTTTTTAACTTTAGATTCTATGAATTGATGGATGTCTGCTAGTGATACAGCTTGAATAACTCTTTGTACTTTGCCCTAATTCTACAAGTCTTTGTACAAATTTTTCTCATTATAATCTTAAGAATACCTTACACATTATTCTCTGAGTCTGTTAGCTACTATTAGCAGCCCATGTGAATCCAGCCATTGGTGTTGTAAGAATTACTTGGGAAATAATTTCACTTTCTTATGCTGGATTTTGATAAAGTGGAGATAATCTTGACTTTTAACTCTAAATTCTTGAAGATAAATGTTGAGACATTCAACTTTTTTCATGAGAAAATTATAGTAAGTCTCAGTGTTCAGAAAATATAACTCAATACTTGCATGTTCAACAGCACAGAGTGCAGTACCTGGTAGCTCTTGAATTTTCTGTTCTTTGAAGATCAGGTATTGGTCCGTCTAAAAAGCCTGGCTACTGCAGGGGGACCATCTGTCTGAATTTGGGCTTGCTGTGGTCTCACAATTTTCTGGTTTGTATTTAATGCCACTGTCTATTTGTGTTGCAGAATATGAAGTATTAGATCCAGTGGCTATTTTTTTTATATCTAACATTTATGGGAAGCAAGGACAGCTTGTGAATATCTTCACAGAATTTCTAATGTGTGAAGTAATATTTTTCTTTCGGGTTTTTGTTTTGGTTTGGTGGTTTTTGGTTGGGTTTTTTTGTTTGTTTGTTTGTTTTGGGGGCGTTGGGTTTTTTTTAATGCAGCATAACTTATTACTAGCATGCTTAATACGATTTTGTAAAGTATTTTTGCAGAATCAAAAGGTAATTTGCTCTCTTGAATTTTGAGATGTATTTGCCTTTCTGAGTATAAATTCTTTCAACAGTATACCATTGTCTCCACACAACCATTCCAGCATAACTTATGTTCTGAGTAGTGAGTTGATAAAATTGATTGTGTGTTTGTCTTCTGTGTTTGATTGTGAAACTGTAATGAAATACTGGAGTTTAAACAGTGTGGGTTTTTTCATCTGTGACAAGTCCGTAGAAATAAAAAGAAGAGGACTGAGTGAAGGAAGGGATGAGCCAAAAGATACTCTGATAATGTTCTACTTCGTCCTCCCAAACAGCTTCTCTAAAGCGGGGAAGTATTTCTCTACAGTACTGCGTAAGGAGTGTGTGAAGTCCAGTGATGTTGACTTAATTCATTTAAATTCTGGTACAGGCTGTGCAGTAATGCTGAAGATTTCTTGTGTATCTGTATTTGAATCCATGATCTCTTTCAAAAGCTGCATGATGCATGAGTTACATGTACCTAATACTCACTGGAAGGGGAGTTGGCACTTCACCAACGGCTTGGAATCACACGAGCAGTATGATTTGTATGCTTTTGTTTCTGTGGACCTTTGCTCTGGTACTTACGTCCCTGGTCTGATGAGTCCTTGCTCTGAAGTTGGGAAATAAAAATAGAAATAAAAATAAAAATAGGATGGAATTTCTCTTGATGTTACACAGTGACAGCAATTTTTTGCTGATAGAATTGCAGGAAGAATATTGCAGGTCCAAGTGCAAGGTCTCTTGATCTTTGGTACTAGCTGGTGGAGCATTCCTGCTTCTTTAAACTTTATTTTAGAATAGCTGATAAAATAAATACATACAGCTGAAAAAAACCCCATGTAAAAATAACTTATTTAAGAAAATTATTCAATTAATTTGATGCAAGCAAGAAAAAGCTTCTTTTTACCTGCAGCCTTCAGTTGGCAGTTGTGGAAATTGAAAATCTTTCCATGCCCTCTTTGTTTCTTTTGATTTTATTTATGCATGCTTCTATTCCTGTTTGTTACGATATCTTGCGTTGATTTTGGTTAGCTTGGAAATATTCTCTAGACTCAAAATACATCTGTGTGATCCTGTCTTGGGGAACGGGACAGAGAAGTGGTGTCTGTGTGGCCACTCAGGAGCTGTGAGGGGGAGCACGGGCGTGTCCTGCTGTGGCAGGGCTCAGGTGGGTGCTGCTCAGAGGGACCGAGTGGGAGTTTGGCCGGGAGCTGACGGTGCTGTGCAGCACCCTGCAGCACCCTGCAGCACCCTGCAGCAAGCAAGGATGGTCCTTGGGCCCGTGGAGATGGCAGCAGTGCAGCACCTCACCTCTTACAGATCTCCTAAAGCAGGCACCTCCTCAGTGCTGGGAGTGAGCAGGAACGGCTCTGGGAAGGTGGGAGGGGTGGGAGCTGACTCAAGCCTCGCCTGAGTGGAGCAGCTGATCCTCATCCACGCTGGCAGCCTTGGAAGTTCAGTTGATGCTTTCTGCGTAATTAATCTGCCCGAAAAGGATAATTTCAGGGCATTTGGAATGAGGACAGAAAGTTTCCATTCTTCAAGAGGTAAACTATGATTCCCCAGGATCTGCAAAGCAGAGGAAGAGGCATCTTCGGGAGCGTGTTGGTTCCCAGGCAGGTGCTTTGTCTGTGGGGATCAGTAGCGGCCTGGGCCTCTTGCTGACAACCTGTTCTCTTAGCAGCCATGGTAGTGCAGGAAAAGCAGCGGGGGAGATGTTCTTGCTGTTAAGTGGTAGAAGCAGGTATATGATCTTCTGTACATCACAGAGATGGTATTAAAGAGTGTGCATGGTTTTGGTTTTTGTTTTCTTTTTTTTTTTTTTAAATCAAATGCTGTTTCTGAGCTCCAAGGGCTGACAGCTGTTCTAGTTTTGCTTGGGGATGTTTTCGCAATGTGGATTAATCAATGTTATGAACTGGGTCCATGGGGTTTTGGGAATGTAATTGGTTTCAGATGACACTTTGCTAGTCAATCTGCGAAACAGCCGAATGTTGACACAGCTGAACAATTCCAGCTGTTTCCACTCACCCCTTCTCTCCCTGGATGCACCAGCCTTTTCCCTCTCTCATATCTCCCTTTCTTATTGTGACTTTGTAAAACAAATTTGGGACTGCAGTTTCTGTCATTTGTCTCTGCTTTGGTTTTGTTTCTTCCCAGAATACCTTCAAAATGCATTATTTTAGATATGTTTGTTGATGTCCGTTTTTATCACTTTTATCACTAATCACTAATTTGTTACGCACGCATTAACTCTTAAGAAGCAAATTTAAATGTTGCTTGAAGGTACCCTTTTGTCACATAATTCGTACAGATAATTTGAGAAGTTTGAAAATACTTCTACATTTGTTGTGCCAAACCTACCTCTTCTTTTTAAAAAGGTAACAAAGAATGCAGGTAACCAAAGGCAAAGTGGGAGGACTGTGCTGAAGATGTGCTGTAGACCCTGCTCCACTGCTGCTCTGCCCTGCCTGACAGCCTGGCTTTGGTCAGGCTGGTGACACTTCTGTGCTGTGCATCCAGCCCTTAATGGCAGGAGAAAGAACTCTCCAGAAGGGATTGGCTCATAAATTGCCTATGCCATTTGTACTTCTAGAATTAATTCTTTTCTCTTCCCCCTTTTTTTGCCCTGTTTTACGGTAAGTATGGGTGAGCCCTGAATACGTCATGCCACCTGCATCTGGAGTTTTTAATGTGGTATCAGTGCCTGTTCTCGATTTGTGGCACTACAGAAGAAAGAGATGCAGTGCAAGACAAGGCACATTCATTTTCCATGGTGTTTTTTGTGCTACCTGACCTTCAGAACACTTTGCAGCAGGGACTACAGAATGGCCCAGGCAGTTGTTCCTTGGAAATCTGTGTGCTTGGGCACCTACAGACACTGCACAAAGATGGCCCAAGCCCCTGGTGGGGTGGTCTGGCTTTGTTCTGAAAGCCTTTGGCCACTATCCCTCTGGTGAGAGGCTCGTGGCTGGGTGTTCAGTAGTAACTCCAATGGGGGCAATTTGCTGTTTAGTATGATTTTCCCATTAAGCAGTCAGATGGGTTTTGAAGGATGTGTGCTCCCTCCTGTCTGTGTGGCTCCTCCGATGGCAGACTATTCTAAATTAAAACTGATGTGTGAAAAATTCTGTAACAAATCTGCTGTTTTCAGACAGCAGTCAGCTTTGCTAACTTTTTGAAACATCGGAAAGCACCCACGTGTGTTGAGCCTTGTAAATCATCTCTGTTGTGTTAAAGTAGCCTGTAATGGAATGGCTGATCCTGTACCTTCCACATACTATTGCTAATGCTTTACCTACAGAGGAGTGTCTTTGCCTACTACAGATGGCCTGTTTAGAAAAAGGAAAATGTATATTGAAAACATGGTAGGAGAATGGCACCTCTGGGAGTATCTCTCTTAGAATTTTGTTACACTGAGAAAATTGCAAATTTGCACAATGCAGCTTTCAGAGAAAGTCCTGATGTCATTAATTCCTGTTTGTATTTTTTATTACCAGGGTAATTCAGTAAGAATATTCCATTCTACAGACTTCGTGCTGGCAGTGGACAATGGGAGTTTTTTTGCATTTTTTGTGGGGAGGGAGACTTTGAAGGCATAAATTCAGTACCTAGATCTAAGCAAGCCCCAGAGACCCCATTTATATGGCAGGATAAAGCTTTTTAGATTTTTCTAGCTTTTTCTATTTTGTCCCAGAGATTTAGGATTCTGACTAGCAGTTCAAACCAGCATTAAAATCCTCTTGTTGACTGAGAGCTAGTTCAAAACTGTCATGATTTTTCATTCTGTAATTTTTAGAATCTGTGAGGAACCCTGGACTCTCTCGAAGGACTGTAGCGTTCTTTCTTCTGCTGTATTATTGAAGACCAGTTTTTTCCAAAGCTAAAGGCAGACAGCTGTTGGACTTAAAGCAAACATTTAAATGCACTTGCTACTTGTGCCTGTGACTTGAGGTATATGCTGGTGGTAAATTGATCTTGCATTTAATCAAAATGATATTTCAGGTAAATTGGGATTTTGTCGTTCTCTGCTGTACCAGCCCACAGCTAGTTCTTAGTTGAGGAATGTCTACACGGAATTGAGGAGAGAAAAGTGAAGGCTAATGCTTATATCAATTCAGAAACAAAATGACGCAGTTTCTTTAAGCGGAGCAGACATTAAACGCATTGAGGACATGTATGCTATTCACTCTAATGTTCTTTTCATCATTCCTCAAACAACCCGTAGAGGTTTTCTGTTGTACAATCTTTGACAAATCTTTCTTTGTATCCCTAGTTCTCTTTTGTTCTGTTGAACCACCAAAGGGACCAGGTTCTTGGAAAGACGGAGGGAATGCACACAACCAGTATGGTGTGGAAAGCCTGTCTGTGATGTTACATGGCTGCATTCATACAAACTTAGAGCTGCCACAAGCCCAGGTTTTCTCAGTGTGTCTCTTGTCTCCCACTGAAAATTTTGCGCAAGTAGAAAGGAAGGAATTTGGCTGTGGTCTAGGATTTGCAGATCTGCGTGTGCTGGAACAGCAGCGCTGCCTGATGCTGCCTCTGCTCAAGTCTGTGCCTGTGGATGTAGTGTGGGAGCGCAGTGCATTCAGTCTGGTGTGGGAACAGGAAAGAGCAGAGCGCAGGAGTGTCCCACTCAGAAGTTTGAACATTTGGTAACTTCCCTTTGTTTGGAATGGTTTATTGTTATACCACAGTTCAAACAATCTACTAGTTATTAGTCAGTTTGGTGTATCTTCAGAAACACTTGCAGAAAGAAACGTATCTTGGGCCACAGTTTGTTATGAACTGTTGTGCTTTGTCAGGTTAATGTCTCTGGCTGTGAAAACCAGAAAGGTAAAATAACTATTCCAGTATTTTGTGTTGTAATCTCTGGCCTGAATAGAAAAAGCAGGTTCATCAGTAGAACCTACTGTGGAGTGCACCTGCTATGGGCATGTGAAAATTCTTTCTCTTTCTACAGTGGAATATCCCTGCACTAGCTGTCTTTATTGCTTTGTCCCTCTCTTCCCACATGCCCTCGAGAAGCTCCTCCAATAGCCCAATTTTGAGAAATGGGAACGATTTCTGAAAACGTTTCTATTAACCAGTCCATTTCCAAGTTAGCCTTTGGTAATTCCAAATCACTAGTTACTTCAGAAATTTAGGCAGAGCCATGACATCCCCACAGCACTAGAGGCAGAGTTCTAATCGGCAGGCAGGAAGAGTCATTTCCCTGGCTACTGTGCCTCCTGTTAAATTGCTGAAAGAGGTGTGGCACTGAGAAGAGCAGCAACACCCTCCATCAATGCCTGCCCACAGTTTGTATTCCTAGGATTGGGGCCTAGCCTGTAAAAGGTTTTGCTGGGCCTGTGTTTTCCTGTGTGTCGTTGTGTCAGTCTGGCTCTGAGCAGCGACCCTGGGGACTGTCACAGAAGTAATGAGGTAGAAGGCATCAATAAAATATTTTGTTAGTGTGCACTCGTTTGTGTATCTTCAGACATCAGGCTTTTAGGAGCGCGGGAGTGATGCTTGACAGTACCTCACTGTCTAATCACACATTCACATTCCTGATACCCAAATGCATCAGAGAAGCCTTCATTTCTGTCTTCCTCCTCACAACCCACAATGCTTTTTTTTTTCCCCAAAACAGGGGCTGATATAATCCTCACATCTTTGTTATTTTCATTTTTTAAAATTTTTTTTCTTTATTTCAAAATAAGTTAGAAAGGGACTTGATATGTATCAAGGAAGCTGGTTTATGCTTTCACAAGCCTTATTTCAGTCTCTTTTTCTGCTTTCTGGAACAAGTACAGTAGCAACTTGCACACATTCAGCGTCACGTTGCAGAAGTTTCTGTTTAAGCACCACTCCAGGAGCAGATCCCCGTCTGTCTCCGCCGTGATTTGGTGCCAGCTGATGCTCGTTAGGGCCCTGATTGCACTGCTGGCCCTGACCAGCCTCACCTGCGGCCTCACCTGAGGCCCTGCCCCAGGGCGGGGGGAGCCCTCAGAAACCCAGCTCTGGGCCACAGCCAGGCCTTTCCTTCTCCTTCCTCTTAGACTTTAGCAATGCAGCTACTTAAAAACTTCACAGCCCTTCCTCAGAGAGTGATAAGAAGAGATAATGGGGCATAAAGAAAAATTCCATCCTTGATCATATCGTCCTGTGCTGGTAAGTTGTTGACATTGTGGTGTGCTATGATACTAAATTTTTGACTCACTGGAAATGCAGCTTGAGTCATAAAGTGCTGTATTTGCTATGTTTTGGGGATAATAATTTTTTTTTTGTGGTAGCTCTTCCTCTAAAGAGGAAAGCTGAAAAAGCAGTTTAGAGGAGCAGGTAAGAGTAAGTTGCAATTGCAGTTGTTGTGCAATAAAAAGAACTAATGCAGATGGTAGGAACCTTGGCTGGAGTTTCAGTGTGTGATTCAGGAGGTCTGGTGAAAACAGGAGTCTGTGCTCTGCTGATGGAAGTTTGTTGATTTTGCCTCAATCCACCTAGTCAACACCTAGCTCATATTATTAAGATGATTTTGAGAGCTTCACTGGTGCATCAATGAGCATTTCAAATGAAAATTTTTTTCAAAATGTCACGATTCTGTGTTCAAGTAGGATAAAAACTGACAGTTTTGATCTTAAACTTAACTATTCAGCTTTTTAATGCATGAAATGGTATCATACCTCTGCTGTGGCATCACAGACTCTGAGAAAAAAAGTGATCATCAGAAAAATCTTTGCTGCATTGAAGTTATCATTGATGGAGATGAAATCAAGGTCAAGATACCACAATGTGTGGGAGGAAGCTGGGTGAGAATTACCAACTGCATCTAAGGCTTTATATCTCAGCTGTCTTCCAAGTTGTCTTTCTTCCACTGTCTCTCAGTGACTGTGAAAGAGCCATGAGAAATTGTATCATATATATATAATTTTCCCCATTGTCTGAGATCTCGGGATCTTTTTGAAGATAAGTTCAAATAGATGCAAGCTGATTCAGAAAAGAGGCCATTTAAGAATTCTTGACTTTTTCAAGTGGTTAATTTCATTTCACATTGCTGTGGAAGGAGGTGAGAGATTTCCTCCTGGTCGAGGCTCCTCACAAGCTGTGTAAGACACTGGTTTGTGAAGGAAGTTCAGGCACAGCTGAGCTGGGATTATTCTTTATGAAGAAGTTGTTATTAATTTGAAGGCAGCAGCAAGTTTTCCTTTCTTTAGTCTCTTCTCCCTCTGCTTTCTGGCGTGTTCTCCAGAAGCCTTAGCTATCAGAATGTCATCAGTGTATGTCAGACACAAGTTCCGCTGTCTCTGGGAGGCCGGGTTTGTATATTGGCATGGAGGTAATTTGTGTGTTACATCCTCATCTTGTTCTCCCTTCAGACCTCTCTGTTGTCAGTCAATCTGTGTCCTGGGCCAGGTGTGAGAAATGTGGACTGTTGTTTCCTTGTGCAGACCTCCACTGTTCAGGAAGTCAGAGTCTGTGACCCAAACCCAAGCAAAATTTGGGGCTGCTCCTGGTTTTGCTGTTTACGACTCTGCCATTTGTTCCTTAGGGAGCGTGCTGCTTCTCAGAGAGTGTATGGTTTAACAAACTCGATACTATTTCAGCTTTAGAAGCAGGGTGTCACATTTCCTTCTTTCCCACTTGCCTGCACGGTCTCCTGGGGATGTTCTGAGCTCCTCTTCAACCTGTTTTGGCTGTGATTTTGGTTTTCTTTCTTTCCTTGGTCTAGTCTAGCCTTTTGCCATAGCCCATTCCCTTAAATAAAGCACTTGAGTTGTTAGCAAAAAGAGGTGCTGACTTCCCAGCCGGGTGCTGTAACTGGCAAATGTAACCTCTTTCTGTCTCAAAGTGCAGTTTTCTTTGTGGCTTTATTGCTGAAAGGCGATGCAGGTAGCCTGAGATTGCTACAGCTCTCAAGCAGAGCCAGGAGGACCAGCCCAGGGTCCCTCGAAGCTGACTGGCCTGGTTTCTGCTGCAGTGGAGCAAAGAGCCAAAGCCCAGCTCTAGCACCCAAACCATAATGGCTTGTGCAGGGTGGACCGGGCTCTGTGGTTTGATTCAGTAACGTCTCACGTTTGGTATTCTCACTCGGAAGGAGAACCCTATGAATAAAGGCTGGTTTTCTATCGCTCACTGTGCTTTATAACCTTGTAGGATCTAGCAGTGCACCATTTTGATAACGACAATTTGAATTTTTCGTGAGTTCACTGCTCACAGCTCTCTGGCCAGGGGCTTGGCACAGCCAGGTGTGCCAAAGGTGTCCTCTTAGCATAGAGGGAGCTGCAAGCCAGAAATTGGGCTGGCATTTCTTGTTCTGCCCAGAGCACAGGAGGGTCAGGAGGGATCTTACTAGGAGTACTTTCAAGAGGGACTTGACTCCAGCAAGCCCCCAGTCTCAACACCAGGAGAGCATTTAATGTGTGAGCATTAATTGGGAGAAAGGGCAAGAGTAGTCAGTGTCCATTAATTCAGTTGTTTGAGTTATTAGACAGGTACTTACCTTTTCTGCAGCCCTTTGAAAGGCTGATACTGATCTTTTCTTTTTCCTTTTTTTTTTTTTGGTTTGTTTATTGCATAACTCCAATAGAAAGAAATTCCTAAGGCATGAATGCTAAAGAGGAAGGAAAGAATAAGTGGTGCCAGTTAAATTTTCATGTATTTATGCCTTATTATGGCCTGACAGTCAGAAATAATATTCTTTTCCTTTTATCCTGATCTTCCCTTTTGACTGTGTATTAAAAAACCACCAGCAGTAACAAAGTGTAAAAGATTGAATTAAATCCTAGTTAAAATGACTTCACCTTAAATACTGGAATATCTTAGATCTCTTTCTCTTCCTTTTTTCTTTCTCTCTGTCTAGTCTACAGAGACTTGGCAGTCTCAGATACCCTTGGGTGTTCAAAGGTAGATCAGTCTGTGGCAGGGCTGCCTTTGATGTTTTCACCTACAAAAATGTCACATCACAACTTGCTCTGTTATTTCACATTGAATGTGAAAGATTCACTAAAAGGTTAATTTCAAGTCTTGTTGAATTTTATACCATTCAAGTCAATGCCTTTTCAAGGATGCACCTAGAATGGTTTCAGAAGGATGAGAGAAGGGCTGGTTTAAAGTTCCTGCTGCAGCTACGAGCACTCGATAACCGTGTGCTTTGGGTGCTTGTGGGAGCATAACCCCTCCTGCAGGAAGGCTTTGCCCTCCACTCCCTGGGGAGAAAGGAGAACAAGGATTGCTATGGATACTTTAAATAGCACTACATCTACCAGCAGTACCTTTACCTACTTGTGCGTGAAGCCCTAATTTGGTTTGTGTTCAGTCTTGTGAAAGACAAATGTGAAGGGAGAGAAACACATACAAATCTTTTGAGAGAGATCTTGAATAATCCTGAATATCCGTTCTGCTTTCTGGAATGAACTGTAGAATAATTACAAATGCCTGAGTGAAATGTTTTTGAAACAGTTTACTCTTGGTTCTTCCCCTCCCCTTCAACACTTACGTCTTGAGGCAGTGCTGTACCTTTGTATGGGGACTTTAATTTCTTGTGGATGCAGTAAATTTGACTGGAGAAAGCTAAATGTAGTGGATTTCAAACATTATTTTGAGTAAGAAATCTGTTTTTCTAAAAGATTCTTTAGTTTGGAGAAAAATGCTTTTGTGGATCATACCCCAAATAGTGCATTTGAAAGACTTCTGAATGGACAAATGCTGAAGGAAGGATAGAAGTTACGTTTTAAATTGCTTGGGGTTTTTTTTAAACAGTTGCCAAGTAAGTAATTATATTTTCTGTTTTCTCTTAGTACAGTGAAACCTTTAGACTTAGTGAGGGCACTTAGAAAAGGAGGTGACCTTTCTCCACCTCTCGTTCTCTTTAGCAGAACTCAGATATGTCATTTAATTGGTTACTGAGCTCAATGCTCTCCACCCCCTCTTCCCCCCACAAATAATTCTTGCAAGTGAGCAGTGAGAAGTCAGGTAACTCGCTCCAGTGTCCTCACATTTGTCGTGTAGGAGAGGCTGGGATTACGTGCTTTGTCAAGCTGTGCTCTTAAGGATGTGTCACTTTTCCTACCGTTTTAACACAGGAAATGTCTCAGTCACCAGGCAGCCCTGCTTTTCTGTGTATCCCCTAATTGTGTGTGAACTGAAGGTGCAGCTGGAGAGCATTTCATATCTAATTGGTGTGTGAAAGCTGAGGGCAGAAAAAACAATTAGGAAGTCTTGGTCAACTTCAAGAAGGGCCATAATTGAGGCAGAACTGAAATTAAAAATTGGCTTGCCACTGAGCTGAAGTGGAAAGGGTGTATGGAACACAGCTGTAAACAGCAGAGCAGCTTAGGCTCCAAAGTTCCACTTGCTGCAGTGGCTTCAGAGCCCCAAGTGCCTCAGGGGTACCTGATGGGGAGCTTAGCTTCCCAAGCCCCTTGGCATTTTGAAGAAATGTCTGTGGGTTACTGTGGCTAAATTTAGTGTGTTACAGGATGTCTCTGATTTTGGTCACCTCCTCTTAATCAATTGCGGTCTACTGATAGCCCTGGAATAAGGGCTAACTGCTCTATTCAGCTGCCTGGTTTTGTCTTCATTTAGCAGCAAATAAAGAGGTAGAGGTGCTAGGCATACACTCGAGTGCTATTTTAAATCCACCTAGTCAAGAGTTTGAAGTAATTCAGCAAAGGAGTTCATTTTACTGTTCAAACTGTAACAGTTTCTGTGTACACTAGGTGATAATGAGGCCATTTAAAAATCCTCTTCTTGCCACTTCTAATAACAGGATGTAGGTTTTCTAAGAATGTATTAAAATGTGTATCACAGCAGCTCGTTGCTGTTTTACTGTTTGGCTGACGGGTCATAAACTCTGGCAAGTTCTAATGCTGAAAGGTTATGGTCCAGCCTGTCACTTTTATTGTAGCATATGTGGTAATGGCTGATTTTTATCAGTGTCTTAACACTAATTGTACCAACATAAACTTAGCTTATAGCTGTGCAAACAGAATTGAGTAAGATGCGATAAGCCCCTGCGTCAGAACAGCTCGCGAGGCGCTCAGTGCAGCCCTTACCTGAGACACAGCAACCTGCTGGGGCTGCAGGCAGGCGCGGGAGGTGGGCAGAGCACACCAGGAGCACTCCTGAGCATCCAGAAGGCAAGAAGTGTCTGAACGAGACCTTGTCCTTGCTTTGTTGATTTTTCTTTGCCTCTTACCTTTGTGTCGGAGGAAGATCACCGTAGCTGTCATTTTGCCAGATGTTTATTAAGGTGGCGTGTCAATGTTTGCATAGGGGAACTGTCATGCTGCTGGGAGAAGCTGGGAACTAATGATTTAAAGTTGTTATTTGGGAAGCAAGTGGGCAGCCTGTGCAGAGGATGGCCTAGCTACCAAGTGTGATACCACTGGAATACTTTCCTTTCAATGAGTTAGATTTTAACTGATTACTATCTTCATTTCTTCAGATTTCTGTGACCTTAGTCTCCTTTCCTAGAAACTTTCACCTCTTGCTTGAAGTACGGAACATCAGGGCTTGGGCAGTACCTGAGTTTCTATTGCCATGGCATGGCGTGCTGTGTTAAAGAGCTACTGCGTTCTTACCACAGAGTGATTTGTAATTTAGACGTGCAGTTAGAGATTTTGTCAGATTTTGTGTGTGAGTTTTGTGCATTCCTGATAGGGTTATTGCTCTACATTTACTTGTAAGCTCATTTAGGATCCCTTTGGACAGAAGGCACTACTGAACATGCTGAGATTTTCTTACCAAAGATGCTGGATTTGATGGGCCCTATCGTGCAGCTTGGAGGATTTTATAATTTTTTTATTCAAACAAAGTAGTTACCTCTTGTGTGAAAGACAAACTTTTCAGTGTGTAAGGAGAATTAACCAAGTCATAAATAGTTGCTGGGATAATACCCACGTTCTGAAGTAGCTGACGATCCTCCCCCGGTGATGTTGCTGCGTCGTGCCTTGCTCGTTGATCGAGGCTGTCCCGTGCATTCCCTTGGACACTGCCGGTGGCTAGGAAGCCCAGGAGCTGTTTCTGTGGCTGCAGGAGCTGGAGGAGAGGCGCTGCCGCCTGCTTCTTTTCCCTTTCTGCCGGTCAGGGAGTGCCCCGAGCGGCCGCGGGGCGAGCGAGGGACGCTCGGAGCGCAGGGTTCGAGCCGGGCCGTGCGTGCCCGGGCTCCCCCCGCCGCCGCTCGGCTCCGACAGTACATGACGAGCATCACTAGGTGGCACAGCCACCCTGGTGCACCGCCCGGGTTACAGCGCTCCGGCAGCGCCTGAGCTGCAGCAGCGTTGGAATCCAGCCCCGAGTCCCAGCCCGCCGCGCTGGGCTCTGACAGCGCGTTCCTGACACTTCATGGCCGGGCTCGCTCCCGGGACAGCGGCCTCGGGCTGTGCTCGGCTCATCCCGGTCCGAGCTGTCCCGGCCAGTCTGGGCTGCTCCTGCCAGGGCACTGCCAGCACAAACCTGAAGGTTTTGCTGACTTGGGGGAAAAAAAATTTGAAATGATGTTTCCAAAGCTTCTTGAAATCTTGTTTTACCAGGCGCTTACTTTAATCTGCCTGTTGAGTTACCAAGCTCCTGTGAAAGTCTGTTTCAGCCTTTTGGAATTTATGCCAGGAAATCCAGTCTATACTCCAAGTTTAAATAAAGCACTTTATACTAGGTGCTTATGTTTTAAGCACGAGTTTAAGTGTTTTCAATAGTGAAATGAAGGATAGTGCTATAAAGTTTGTGTTTAAAATTGAGTACCAGTTAAGCATATTGTTGAGCTGGGGCTTCTCTTGGTATTTATTTATGAAACTAGTTGGAGAACTCCATGTGAAAGGTATATGATTGTTTCTGTGTTTATTTCTCTTTTGGTAGAAATCAAAGTGTAGCTTGGACTGTGTGAGAGAGGTAGATGGATCACAGTTAAGTTTACTCTGAGGTTTTTTGTTTGTTTGCTTTTAAATTAAGAGTGTCTTTAGTCTGGAGGACTCAGAAAATCCTCAGCAATTGATGAGCGTCAATTTTTAAAGTAAACTCATTGCACTGTGATGTGTCAATTCACTTCTCTAAACCAACGAGAGTTTACAGACACACTGATTTCTCAGCACTGATTTTAAGTGGAGTGCTAGGGATGTTTCTAAGAATAAAATGTGGGTTTCAGTTTACAAGAAGGAGTTATGATTTAGAAGTTAAGCAGGTAATAGCAGGTATCTTGTGTATAGGTTGTATTCATGCTTAACTGCCTCAATTAGGTGTTTTCAAGTGCAGTGACAGTTATTTAAAAGATTTCTGCTGTTTGAAAATAAAGCATGGCTTCAACTTCATTTGTAAGGGAAAACGCTGTGAGATTGTGGTGGCATTATTGTTACTACTGTTAATGTAGCTTGAAACTCATTTTGGCCACCTAGCAAAGGCAAAATAAAAGTCTCTTCCAGGATCTCTCATCTAAATACTTCTACAAAATCAGAGTAGTCTGGGTAAAATAGATGCCAGGGCTGTGAATTAAATACATAGAGGACTGAAGTTCACTTGCCTATAACAAGAAATGCAGATTTTTCCCAAGGACCCTCCACTGTCAGAATTTTCCACAAATACCACATTTATTTTCACTGCGAAGATAAGATTTCTTTATTATGGCAGAAACATTTGTGTTGAGACAGTGGACGACAGTGGTGACACTAGAGCAGATTTAGGGAGCCTGATGTGTATGTGCCCTTAAAATGTAGCATTCTCCATGTGGAGATCATGTGGAAGTGTTTGGGATGGACACATATGCATTTCCTCTGGGTTCAGTCCCATCCGTGGCTCTATGATAAATATTGCAAGAAAGCACCAGGGTAATCTTGGGTCCTTGCTTAAAATAATGCTGTAGGCTTCCCACACAGGAGAGTGTTGGTTGTTGAAGGGGATTTTTATGGCTCACACTGGGACTGACGTCAGGCTCGCCCACAGCCTGGGACTAGAGAAATTCTGAAGCTGTGCAGATGAGCAGTTCCTTCCTCTCGAGCAGAATAACCACAAGCAGCTTTGGCTCCCTGGATTTGATGCACTGGAGATTTTTGCAAGCAGGAAAGTAGCTCATCTAACATCATTGTGTGAAAATAAAAGCATTCCTAATGGAAAACATAGCTCTTCCCTGTGCATGTCCTTTGTCCGTGTTGATCTTTGGTTTGGTTTTTTAGGTGGGGTTTTTTTGTTGTTTTGGTTTTTGGGGTTTTTTTAATGTGTCTTGGAAGTGTGATCAGTCCATTTTTCTCTCCCTTATTGCTTCTGACCTGGTGGTACTCCTAAATATGTATTTCTGTGTGTGCTGGTAAGTATGTGCCCTAAACTGTGGTGAGCTGTACTGCTCTATGCCTTGAATTTCTTTTATTTTGTTTCCCCTTTTTGATACGCAAAACAACTTGGCCAAAAAAATGCCAGAGGTCAGTGGGAAAACATAGATGAAATCTCCAGGTCATTTTTTTCTTCCATGCCTGTTAAAAAATTGAAAGAGTTCCATCGCCTGACTCTTGCTCTAAAGTGTTCTTGAAATGAGAAGTTAAGAAACAGACTACGAAACAGGGAAGTTAAAAATGGAGAATATATTTTCTGGATCTTACTAGACAGCCTAAAGTCAAACCCTCTTAGCATTAATCCTGCTGGAAAGAGAAGTGTTTGCTTTAGAAATGCTGGTTTCATCTTGACAGTGAATGTGATGTAAAGACGACAGGCAACACCAAGCCCAGCCAGACATCCTCTCCTTCTCTGGAGCAGCATGGAGGAGGTGAGGACAACACCAAGGGCAAGCTTTCTTCTTTTCCTTCCTGCAGTGGAGAGGTCAGGTTTAGGTACACCATCTGCTCCTGCTTTTTGCATTAAAAATTTCTGTGTAGCACATAGCAAAAATTATCTATGAGGAGTTCTTAGAGTGCAACATTTGCATGGGTGGTGCCAGGAATTGTTCTCACTTGGGATGTGAAGCTGCTCACACAAGCAGCTTGATAAATTCAGTGTTGATACCTGTGTGGAATTTGGTTGTACTTGCTTTGTTCTTGCTGAGGTTCAAGTTCAGCTAAATGAGATTCAGATGGGAAGGACACCAACTAACTGTCATAGCAATCACCTCTCCACATAGCCTTCCAGATTCTACTTTTGTCAAAAGTTTTCGGTGGCTGAGTGCACAGGGGCTTCTCGAGTCCTATAGCTCAGAGCTGTAAAGAAGATTTTAGATTTTACCTTTACTTTTTTGTTTGCTTTTCTGTGGCTAGCACTGCTGGGTCTTGGTCTGCCAGAATCTCTCGATGGTGTTGCGCAGTCCCTATAAAGATAAGTTTTGAGCAAAACCAGTAGAATTTGAACCTGTTGCAGTTTGATCAGGTGATACTACAGGTAAACATTGTAGCACATGACCAATAGAATCTGAAGCTAAACTATTCTGAACTAACTCTGTGAAAGCACGTGAGAGGTAAACACTCTACACATTGCTCTTTTACTTAAGGAAAGTATCTTAAATGTCCCCTAGTTTGCTGCCTCTTTTCCTGGGCACATTTAATGTGGATAACAAAGCTGATCAGTATTGATGGTGGAAGTGTCAACACAAATAAGGACAGGCTCCTTAAAAAGCTGGCGCTTCCAAAGCTACTCAGGTGAACATGGGGGCATCTTATGTGGTCTTTCCAAAGTGAAGCTCTTCTGTAGGGTTTCTTTAAAACCACTCAGGCAAAATCCCCTTTAATAGGAAACAAGATGTAGAGCCCGGAAAAGAGAAGCTTTATCAGGAGAAATTTTCTGAGTTGGCCATAGAAGAAACATGCTGCAGGACAGGCATGAGAAGGAAAGCTGCAGCAAGAGCTGTATTATGTATTTCTAGCATTCTTTACAGAGCTATCTTGATGCCTTCCCAGCCCCGAAGATATACAAATAATTTCCTGTGGCTGACCAAGTCTGCTCGCTCTCCTGTCACAAAAACAAGTACTGGGAAATGGATGCTTTGAAACTGCTTCCAACACCTTTTTTTCCCCTTTTACAGACAAAAAGCTTTGAAGATTCTGTTGTCCATAGCATGCTTCATTTTTGTTAGAAACAATCTGAAAATGGTCAGCTCTACCCAGAAGCCTGAAAATAAAGGAACACTCAGAAACACAGTTTTTGTTACACTGTGGTTTGGTGTCATACTGTAAGATTAGTTCAAAATGCCAGGAGGGCTCTTGACAGCGGTGTCACAGTATAAAAGTTGCATCATGATTTTACAACCTGTTTGCTGTATTCAACATGAACAACCATTTATTTACTTGTATATGCACAGTAAGCCAGTAGGGGTTTCTGCATCCAAGTGGTTAATCAGTTAGAAATCAGGGAGTTCAGGGACAGCTACATTGTCAGTCAGCTGCTGGTTTTGCTCCATCTTGTGTGATGGTTTTAAATCTGTGTTAGAGTTTTATTGCTTTTAGCATGAAGATAATAACACCCATCTCTGTAATGTGTTTAAAGATGTGCTCTGAAAAAGTGCACTCATAAATATACGATGTTTAAAAAAACCCCAACTTAATAAACACAAATCCTGAACATGAGTGAAATGAGAAAAATGAATGTGAAATTTGAGATGAAACCTAGAGAGGGGAATGTCGAGTGTTTAAGGAGGTGCATTTTTAAGGTAGTATAAGGGAAAATATAAAGTAACAGTTACCTGAGAAAAAAGTAGAAATGACTTGTGAGATGCCCCCAGTGTTGAAGTCAGTTTGCTGAAAAGCCATCAGGCAATCCTTCCTCTTTTCCGCCCCTCTCCCTCTTATTACTGGTATTTAAACTGGGAGGAAGGCCTCTGTGGTTGAAGGCCTGCAGGAAGAGTAACCACAATCAGGAAGACAATTATGGAGGAAGCAAAAATCAGCGGCTTCTTTCTAGGAAGGTGAGATTGTTTATCCTACGTGAGACAGGCTCTCAGGTACAGGTCAAAGTGCTAGATAAGATGTAGAATGAAAAATGGAACTTGAGGCCTATTGACAAAATGATTGTTGATTGGATGTGGCTGAAATTTCACTTACAAGGTTCTATGGTTTAGAGGTCTCCTCATTGCTACTGACTTAACTGCATTTTTAAGAATCTCTTTAGCCCTATTTGTTTTGAATTTTGTAGCTTTTTCCTGCTCGTGTAACCGGTTCTGAGCATATTCTGTACAGCTGCAGGCAGATGAGCTGCCAGGAGCTCTGCTTTCTGACTTGTGAAAAACCCTTGTTCACTATTAAGGGACAGCTTCTTGATGAAGCCATAAGTAGATATGCAGAGGATTTAGACCCAGGGCCTTGCTAATACTCTAAATCCAGGGTAAGTGAAATAAGATGCCATGTTACCATTGGCAGTGTGAGACTTGAGCCTGGTGTTTGTCAGTACTGAACTATGTAAGAGGCAATGGGAACAGCTTGGAAAGGGTGATGGTGAGAGATGAATTTGTGGCAATGCAGCCATAAGCAGAGAGAGTAGGATGGATGGAGATGGTGTTAAGAAATTGGTAGAGCTGGTGGCTAAATATATGTTGTGAATGAAATGAGCAGTGCTGTGTAAGCCCATGGAAAGATGGGAGATTTCCAAGAGAATGTAAATGAGTGTCGAAGAAATAAGATGCATGAGTAAAAAGCAGACTTAGGAGCTGAAGGAAGGATGTTATTGAAAGATAAGTAGCACACTTGGCTACACTGAAGATGGCTGACAGGTTGAGGAGAGGAACTGCGAAGTATTGATTCCGAATTGTGGATCGGAGTCTGCACTGATTCCAGGCTTGGTCCATGGGACAGAGAATTCATTTTGCAGTTCCTGTAGTGCACGAGGGCAAGAGATCTTAGCAGTAAAAATCTGTGAGCATTAAGGTGATGATAGTGAGTTAGGTCAGTATTTCTAATATGGAAAAGATTAAGGCTTGGCTTGTCTTGGATCAGAGTCAAAAGAGAAAATGAAGGAATAGAGTAGACAGGAAGGCAAGATAGTGGGCACTAGAAAGATAAAGTGATCAAGTATTGCCATGGGGAAAACAGACGTATCGGAGGAAGAAAAAAAGTTGAATGTATCCTTTATCTTTGGTAGAAAAAGAGGGTAACACTAGGCATGTGTCAGATTGAAAGGAAGGGAAAGATTGTTACGCTTGCCAGTGTTCTTTGAAGAAATCATTAAAATCCTGTGCAGAAAAACAATGGAGATGGACAGATAAGAGACAGATGCAGTTAAAAGACAGGCACAATGGTGATGCAAGATTCAGTGAAATCAGAGAAAAAATTGTTTTGCAGGGAAGCTGGCCAAACAGAAGGAGTGTTTATACTGGAAGAGGTCAGCCTTTTTATTTTAATCATTCAGTTTGTGTTATGGTAGCAGAAGGGCACGGTGCGAAAGAGAATAGGAGCCAGATCTGAGACTGAATCATCTCTGACTTTTCTGGTCTTGCATCGCAGTGACTCAGTGATATCAGTAAAAGTTAAGGAAAAATAGGAGAGGGAGCTCCACTACTACATCTACTCATTTGACCTGTCACCATGACAGAAGTATCACTGGGTGAGAGAGGAAGGTGCAAACAAACCCTAAGAACATCTGTCCTCCCTTTAAAAACAACTGACAAAACCCTCACACAAAACACGCACCCCCCTAAGCAAAAAAAAAAAACCCAACAGCAAAACACCCCGGGCTATAAGCTGAAACTCTGGGCTCCCTGTGGTTGAGAGGTTGCCGTAGCTTTGCTGGAGACAAAGGAAGGGGGAGATGAGGGTTGGACCCCTTCCAGCTGCTCCAGCACTTCTGGCTCCACAGACTGCCTGAACACATAAACTATTTCTGAAGTTTTAAGGTTCTGATAGTTGGTCAGAAGACTGTGGTTTCTGTCCATAGGTTTTAAAGGTTGGTGCAGATTTATCCCAAATTCTGTGAATTCCAACATCTCAGAGCCTGGTATACCACACACTTGGTGTAGAAATTGTTTCTAAATATCAAAACAGTCTCTCTTGACCTGACTGTTCCACAGAGATGTGGTCCAAGTGTGGCTGATGGAACCAGTGGCCAACTGGCTTGTCATGTATGATGACAGTGATTGAGAGGATCATTTTTGTCCTCACTTGGGTCCTTGCACCAGACACTATCTAGAGACAGCAGTTGTGGCTTCCAGCTGTGGTGATCAGCATGTGCTTCCCAGGTTGCTGTTAAAGTAATACCAACCATCCAACGGGAAAAATAAAGGAATTTTTTTCTAAAGTAGTTTTTTTTGCTTTCCATGGGTAGGTGAGTTTGGCCAAGCTTGGCTCTTTTTATTAAAAGCTCTCTTGTAACGAAGATGGAGAGGTGTAAAAGAGGTGCAAAAGGAAGTTGTGTGTATTCTTGTATATATTCTTGGCTGGCTGTGAAGTGTTCAGAGCAAAAGTTTTTTCATGTATATCTAAAATAGCTGTCAGTTGATTCAGAAAATGTGGGAAGTACCAAACTAAGCCATCTCCTTACGGTAAATAATTCTTTCTCTGCCAGAAGCAGAGTAGAAGGATTTACAAGCTGAACAGAGGTGGTTCTGAAATTCTATGAGAAAAAGGCCTCTTCTGCTTGTCTTTTGATTCCCCAGACGAGCTCTTTGAACTGCAAGTAGAAGCAAGTTCATAGCTTAACAAATTTCCTTGTGTGTTTGGGTCCTTAATGGGATGTTTTTTACAGAGGCCGCTAGGTCACCTTGTCCCAAGTGGTTTCTTTTCCCTGACAGCATAGCAAGTGGCCTGTCAGAGGCAGCAGCATGGAGGAAGTATCCTAATTTGCCATTTCGGATGTTTAACTTGTTGACTGCCTTGCAGCTGGCCTAAACTCAGAGCTCCAGAAGAACTAGGCCTTGGAGTGACACATGAGTAAAGCAGCCCTCGAAAAGCTGAACAAAATGTAAGATTTGTGAGACACCAACTCCTTGTAAAACTTGTAGCCCTGGTTTTCATCCCTTCAGAGCATTCGCTTTCCTGCTTCCCAATGAGTGTGTTAAGTGAGCTCTCCTTCTTCACTGCCAAGCGACTGCTACTGCTGGCTTCTCAATGTACTTCCTAAAGTCCAGATCCTCTAGTAATATATATAAATTGGTGTAGCTCTGCTTGATCCAGGCCTGATTTACAGTCCATAATGATTTGAGTCGGGGCTGGTTGTATTTACCTTTAGGATGCGTGCAGGGCCCTGGTTTGAATATTAGTGTTGACATGAGACTTGAGGTCTAGCATCTGGATGTGAATTTACATTTTATGAATATTTGCTATTGCAGTGAGTCAAACAAAAACCTCAACAGAGAGAGCAACCAGCACTCCCAGGGTAAAAGCCTAGGGTTGGTACCAGCTTTTTTTTTTTCTTTCTTTCCTTTTTTTTTCCTTCACTCCCAGAGTGTCCTGATAGCCCACATTACCATTTAGTTGTCATTTGCTGCTCCCTGGCTCTGTTGGTTTCTCAGCTTAGAAACAGCTGCCATGTGATGTGAATGATATTTTAAAGTCCTGTGTTTGAGTTCTTGTGATAGCAATGTGCAGGGAATTGGCAAGCTCTCGGAAACAAAATGGCATGCTTTATTTTGTCACTAGAAGTATGTTCAATCTGCTATTTGATTCTCTGTAGCATTTTGATTAAGAGCTCCAGTGAAGTTAAGTGAAAAGTGAAAATCCTCTTTATTCTTTCTCTCCAAGAAAATGAGACGCACAGCATTGTCAAAATATTTGCCTAATCTTGCAGATTTGGATACTTGTCGTAGTTCTTCTGACAGACCAAAACAATGGTCATTAAATGAGAAGCAGATGCAATAAGTATGCAGGCAAACTTACGGGGAGAGACTGAGGGGAAGCTGCCAACAGAACTCACTAAGCACTGGAGAATAAAGAAAAACAAAAACTTTTCTTGCTATTGTACCCCATAAATAATCATTTTCCTCTAGTAATCTAAGCATTGTACTTTTCTGCATTGGTGTTTTCATATGTTCTGGTGCAATATTGACTTCAAATCCAGATGCTCCTTTTGGCTTACTTGAGTATCTTTCTTGCCAGGAAGCGAAAATGCCAAAGAAATGCTTTAGCTTGCTTTTTTGTGCGTTTTTGTTTGTTTGTTTGTTTTGAGTTTTTTGTTGGGTTTTTGAGCGTGTTTTTTATCTTTGTTTCTTGGTATTTTTGTTGTTGTTGTTGTTGAGTTTTTTGTAATTTTTGTTATTTCCCTTTTCTGTTTTTTTCCTTTTCACTGCAGCACTGTTATTTTAGGACTAGAGGACATTGTTGAGGAAGTGTGTGGTTACGTTATGTTCACAGTTTTGTATGACTGGGAAGACAGAATCTGCCTGTATGGTTGGGAAGACAGAAACAACCCTGAGTTGTGACCTTGGGAGCTGATAAATTCTCTGTCAAGATGTAGAATGTGTTTCTTGAGCAGGTAGCTGTTAAGGTTTGTTTTGTGGTGGCAGAGCTGCAATGTGGACTCGTGACATTGGTCCAAAATCTGCCTTAAATTGTAGACAGAATTAAAGCTTTTCAGGTTTACTATTGCTCCAGCTATTTACTCAAACCAGAAGAATTAAAGATTTGCCTTAAAGAAAGGGAATTGAATTATTATTGAGGATCTCCGTTCTGTGATCTTGTGTATTCAAGCTCCATCCGTGTGATTGCTGTTAGTGTTCACGTATTTCTAGTATGTCCTTAAAGCTTATCCATAAGTTACAGGTTTTAACTGGCATGTGATAATTCTTGATCCTTGAGTTAAAAATAAAACTAGATGTTGGCGATATGGTTGTGTAACACTACGCAATTGAAACTCTCCCTGCTGCCCCACCCTCCAAATCCGTGCATCTCCTCTGGGATTGTGCATAAACACGAGCACGTGCACACACGTGCACATGGACAAGTCCCTTTCAGTGAGAACGTAAAAGAAAATGCTGGATTTCGTGCAGATGGTGCACAATAAGGATGGGGATGTTTAAACAATGTATTGCTGGCAAATCAATGCAGTGGGCTGCCTCTGAGCCAGAGCTAGAGTAGTGCAGCATCTCGTGTTACCACAGGTTCCTTATTTCTGGAGGAAGGACTGGAGTGCGCTGCCTTCACAGCAGCTCAGATTGGCTTGGTTTGCACAAACCTGTTTTGTACCAGTTGTGTCCCTTTCTACACCAGTCCATCAGTGGGCAGTAACTCAGATCAGGTGGCTATGAGGTCTGTCTGCAAAGACTGAGCATCTCTGGCATCAGGGTTTTATATATATTTTTAGTGCATGCAAAGTGCGTTCAGGGCTTCGATCTAAAAGGACTAAACCAAGGCTTTGCCTGCAGGCTCACATCACGCTGTCTATGGCTTGGATTTGGTTGTGTACAGTGGCTGGTCACTAGAACTCACCTGTAAGGCTTTGGAAATGTCCTTCTATGTGTCTTGTGTATTCTGCTGTATCCCTGTCTTGTCGCACAGTTAATTACAGCTGCTGGTAGAAAAGCTATCGTGTTAGGCAGTGCCAGGTACTGCTGGAATTGTGTTTTCCCAGACTTTGGGGGCAGACTGAGGCACTGCACGGCTGGGTCCTCCATGCAGATAGTGCCTTGCTTTGATGTCAAGGGCATCGAGCTCTGTGAGAGAATGGGATCTTGTTAGTCCAAGGTTTATGAGATGCAGAGTGTTTTACATGCTTCTGGTGCCTATTCACAGATTCAGTGTTGCCAAGCTCTAGATAAAGAATAGCTAAAAGTGTCTGCTGTTGTATTTGACTCTTGGGTGTTGCTATAGTGTTTGCTTTAGATTCTTTTTAGTTTCTTATTTTGCTAGTTTATAAAGGGTTATGCATGATTTTGAACATAGGAAGCATTGTAAATATCATTGTGTGGATTCTAGAATTAGAGGTATACATTTCCCTTATCACTCTTTAATTAATGTTTTGTCTTGGGTATGAGATATTTGGAGTCTGAGAACCTGTGAGATACCTGAAACAGTCTATTTTATCTATCTTTCTCGGGGGGGGGGGAAAAAAGATACTGGTGAAAAGAAAAAATTGAAAGCAGCTAGTCAGATAATAATTCTCTTCCTGTAGTTCTGTGTCAGTGCAGAAGTGGTTCTTCTGGCCAAAGCTTAAAACCAGTCAAATCAACCCAATACCCAGGTTTAAACATCTGGAAAAAGTATTATAATTCTTGAGAGAGAGACAAAAATGTTGATCATTAACTGTGGTTAGAGAGCCTTTATTCGCACATGTACAGCTCCAGTGTGCATAGATGATACTTCAGTGGATACAGCCGAGTGTAAATTTTGAATCTCTGTAAAGGGTTTGCATCTTTCACTCTGGGTCTGTTCCTGCTGATTAGCTGGGTGTCTTGGTTTGAAAGACAGATGTCCGCCAAGGAAGGCAGGAACCTCCCTTGGAATGGAAAAATATGACGCCCTTCCTTCCGAATTATTATAACTTTGAAATTAAGGGGCTTTCAGGCAAAGATATGGGAAAAAGGAATAACAGTTCTTCACTAGTGTGTGTACGTCTAACAAGGCAGACAAACACCAGCACCGGCAGCGACACCAAACAGGAGCAGAAGGCGGCGCAGCCGCTCTCGGCCGCGGGCCCTTCCCCTCGGTGCAGTTCCGCTCACGGCCGCCAGGGGGCGCTGGTGGCTCCGGGACGGGCAGGGCGGCTGCGGTGATTCCCGCGCCTGCAGGGGGCGCTGTGCCGCGAGTTCAGCCGCCTCTCCCTCACGCGATAATGGCGGGCGGACCGGATGGCAAAAATGGGCTGCAGCAGGAACCTCGGAGCGGCGGCTGGAACTGCAGGGATGAGCAGACTCCCGAGTAGCAAACTAAATGTGTCAGAAACTCCTCAGCTGTAGCAGGAGCAGCGGGGTCTCCAGGCAGGCAGGGTGTGCAGGGTTACAGTGTAGCAAAAACCCCGGAGCAGTGGCAGAGAAACAGAGGGACTGGGCAGTGGCAGCTGGGCTCCCGAACACCCCCAGGATAGGCTCCCTTGGAGGGGGAAGGGGCTCAGTGTCCTGGGTTTTCCCCTAAGGCATCCGAGTAGATGGTGAGGGCCGTCTCCGGTGAGGTAGGGTGTTAATAAGGCTCCAGTGTGATGGCCGCTGCCACAAGCAGAGCTTCACTCAGGGTAGGAGAAGGCAGCAGGAGACAGCACCCCGCAGTGGTGGTGAATTCTCCCACAGCAACTGCAGCCTCTGCCCCCTCCGATGTTGAGAACGAGAGTGTGAGAGGAGCTGAGCCCAGCTGCTCACTCCTCCCTGGCCAAAACCTCCTGGTATCTTTTTGTGTCTTCTCCAAAGAGAAAACCCGCCCAGGTAAGAGAGTAGCCAGCTGCACCCTTCCCGTACCTTGGCATTTCTTTTGTCTCTCTTAAGGTACTGGTCATTATTCTCTCTTAGCCACACATGGGACAAAATTCCATGAGAGGAAGAAACAAAAGGAAAAATCCTAACACCCGGCACTGGGGCTGGAACTACCGTTCAGAAACCAAATCCTGCCCAGATGTCTCCTGTAGGTTGTTTTTTCCTTCTCCCCAGTGTACTTTTAATGTATTAATGTACTTTTAACGTGTCTCATCCTTCTGCTGCCTGAAATGCATAACTTGGGTTTATTTTAGGCCACACCCCCAAAGTCCCTGGCACAGGTAGCTCTGAGTCTCAAGGGACACTGACTCGGATGAAAGAGCTGTGGCCCAAAGCAGGGCACTCCTCATGAAGCCCTTCAAACACAGGTTGGATGAAACAATGACCTTTGGAAAAGGTTGGCTACATCTGATGGGAATGGAATTAACACCATTTCTCACCTATTGACATTATAATTTTGCATTTATTTATTTTACTTTATGACTGTTATTTGTCTTAGCGTAAGAATGTTTCTTGTACGTAGCGTGATGCATTTTGTTACCTTCAGAATGTAGGGAGGAACAGCTGAAGTGTTCACCAAAAGCAATCTGAATTTTCCATTTTCTGAGGATTTGGTTGTGTAGCCCAAGTTGACTGATGCTTCTGAAAAGTAGACCGCTGGTGTAATTGCCTAAGCTTGAACTTCTGACTAACTCTTGCTGGAGAGGTGACTTGTAAGAGCAGGTTTGTCTTGTCACAGCTGGGAGAAGAAGCCTTAACTCTTCTAATGAGCGCTTCAACCATTAAGAGCCTCTCATTCACTGTCTTCTGATTAGTTCCAAACTTGAGTTTAAAGCTAGTCGTAAGTTAATATAGGAGATAACAGAAATAAGTGCTTCTCAGATGTTCAAATTTTTTTTTTTTCCAGATTATAGTTTCCTTGTACCAGCTTCAGCTGGCTTGTAAGGGGACTATAGCAAAGCAAACTGACTTGAATTAATATTTTTTATAATCAGGGAAATTAAGCTGAGGCCCAGCTGCAAGACTTTGGTTCTACTGGAATAACATCTCTGATTAGCTTGGGGCTAAATTACTAATTCCAGTGAGGGATTTTGAATTTTTCATTGGGCTTAATGTGCAAAGCCCTTAAATATTCTGTCATATTTAGTAATCTGAAATACCAGGACTCTGTGAATCTGTGTCTAAAAGGCTAAACCCCACAAAAATAATGCTAAAGTTTTTGCTTTAATATTCTAAACTAAACAGATGTTGCCTTTACTGACATTTTCAGAATCTTTACTGCGCAATAGTATATTATTTGAATGTTTTTAATGTGACAAGTTCTTCGGTGTTGAGATTTCACCACAATTCAGTACACACAAACTTAGAGCATTGACACCAATTAACTCTTATCCAAAAGCTTTAATGTTTTTTGAATATTGTAGTCTAATGATGGCAGCTTGGTGAGATGCTATTTCATGTTTGCTGTTTAGATATGTATCTACTGAAACGAATATAAATTGAGTTCTAGCTCTTGATTAGTAATCTATACAGCTGTTAGCTTGAACTCTAAAATCTGGGGCCTTACAGTTCAGGAGGGAGAAAGTGGACAATTTCAGCAATGATAAGAGGCATTGGTGAGCTAAATTAAATGGCTGATGATAATTGTGATAGCTTACAAAGAATGATGCTGTGTTATTTACAAAAGCTCCTTTTTGCATGGAATCTGATGTCTTCTCCCATGAGCTTGCTTATAATTCATATTCCACTTTAATATGCCTGCAAAATGTGCTTTCTTTCTGTATACGTATTATTTTTAGGATGTTATGTTTCCTTGGTGCATACACAATGAGCCTGAAATCCTGTAGGAATGTGCTTAATTTGAAAGTTTTATCCTCTGGGCCTGGTTAATTCAAATAGGAGGCTCAGAACAGTGCTGCAGTGCCGGCAAGAATGCGGGAATGGCAAATCGTCTGCACAAAGGCAGCAGAGAGCCCGGGTGGCTGCGGTGCCTGCACTGGAAGGTGCCACTGTCCTCAAGATCTGCTCTCTGAAGCTGCTCTGCTTCCTCCTTTCCTCTGTCAGTGCTGGGAAATGAGGGTTTGGCCAGCTTTGCTTTCCTTTATACCCTTAGCGTCGTTCCTCAGCATCTCATAATTGCAGCCTCCCCACATCTGCTCTCATCCCGTGGCACGGTGCGTAGCAGGGAGCTGCCTGCCTCCCCTGCTGCTGATGCAATGCCTAGACAGGATTTGGAGAGGGTTTGCTGGTATCTTTTAAAGCTGGAAAAAAATGGAACTGTGGCCTGTTCAGGCCTCCACCCTTTATTTTTTTGGTAGGTGGAAGGAATACACTTGCTGAGTCCGTCCTACTCTGAGATCAGTACGCTGTGTTTGCTCTGTAGGAATGTGAGAGCCCAGGAATTCCAGTGTGCAGCCTGCTGGAAAGCGCTGCTGGCTCATGGGCAGCAGAGGGGAATGGGCCTTGCCAACGATGGCTGGGGGAGAGAAATGAAAGGCATTTTTTATAATACCCTGGGCAGCATACGCAGGATGTTATGTCTGGCTTGGAGTGGGCTGACGTGGTGCATTGGATTTTTTTCTTATAATGCTGGAAAAATAGCTATAAAGGAAATTCAGAGATAGAAATGGAACAAAATTAAAATGAAAAGCAAGCTTTATATTTCACAGTGAATAATTTGCAGCATCTTTCCTCAAAGAAATTGGGCTGCCACTAGAGATATGAAGCAAGCAGCATAAAATTTTCTGCAGATTTATAATCCACTTGAATATCCAAATTATGGCAGCCCCATTCTGTGACTTGGGAAAAGACACAGTTGTGGGTAGCCGTGGGGTGGGGTTGGGAGATGCCTCCAAGCAGCTCAGCTAAGGGAGAGTTCCAACTGTGTGTTCGGAAAGAGGAGACAGTAGGGTGGAGAAAACGGATGAGAACTTCTGGCTTGTAGTTGGCCAAGGAGTATCTCCAGGCTTGTACGTGCTGGTGCAGGAAGGGAAGGTATTAGCTGCTTCCCTAAAAGGGGATGTGTGTTTGCTGGAGTCATAGGCCCTTTTCTCCAAGTACCTCTGGAGGGTGGAGTGGGTCTTACTACTTTTCCGTTGCTGCTCATGAGGAACTGGAGTTGAAACTTGCTTCCTTTCAGGGAAGAGGTTGCAGTCAGATTTTTCTCTGGTCTCGGATGCTAGTCCTGTCTTCAGTTGGAGAGAGCACTCACCTGTACCCTTCTTGAAATACGTCTGTCTTCATTGGCTTTCATTTTTATCTGTCGCAGGATGGGTTTCCTTTCTCTTTGAAATCCACATATACAGGCTCCGTGCAGTCCTTGCCCTCAGTGGAATTCACCAGTCACACCCCAAAAAGTACCCTCTCTTTTTAGGAACAGAAGTGTTGAAAAGCCAAGAAGTGTGCATATGTGGGGGAAATCCCAATCAGTGCTATATACCTGATCAGTGGCTGTCAACTGCCTCATTTATTTCAGTATATTAATAATGCAAGTCCCCGAGGCTGATTATTGTCTCTGGAGTTTGCTATGTGCAAATGCTTTTCTATTCCGATGAATTCAGTAATCAAAGTCCCACTGGCAAGGCCAGCGCTGAGCAGTCCTTGGCTTAGAAAAAATAAGCTGTGGGTTTTTGTTTGGTTTTTTTTTTCCCCTTTATTTAGGCTGAGATGTACATTGCCCAGGAATTTTTGTGTCCCTACTCCTGATTTTCATATGTAGTCTAGATAAGAAATGAAGGCTTTCTTTAGTCATTTTAAATACTAGGAGTTAGAAGAGAATGAAAAAGTCATGCCATTATATCTGCATCTTGCTTAAAAAGAAAATGCTTTGTCTGAAGGAAAAACAGACGAATTGTTTATTTGAGTTCATTGCCTTCTTCAGCTTTCAGAAGTCGCAGGGAAAGAGTTACTCCCCTTGCTTCCCTAGGCGTGTACACTGGGATTTCTAGCTCACATTTATTTTGCTGAGACTTTGGAGTCAAGTTTTTATATGTAGTTTTTGATGTAGGACCTAATTAGGCCCTACACATCTTAATACTTTTTGCTACATCTGCATTAAAGATGGCATTGCATATATTTGCATACAATTTACATTTAAAAGTTGGCCATGCTGTGTGCAATAATCATTTTAACAAAGTACCATTGACAGTCAGTATACATATCCATGCAAAAGATGTGGGGGTTATAGGAATAAGCATACAAAAACCTATGGGTGCACACTGCTGTTGTTGTCAAGCAGTTTGGAGAAATCAGGCGTTCTTTTTTAACATCCTAAGTTCATTGGGGTATTTCCTACAAAAAACCAAGAGGAGCTTAAAGATTAGAGCTCCTGCTTTAACTACACCCTACGTGTGCAAGACTGTGAAACTGTTCCAGTACTCCAAAACATACCCCAAAGTCTGAGCCCATACAACGTGGTACGAGTGCCATTGCCAGTCAGGATGCCCAGATGTGACATTCGTTTCTGGCGCTTCAGCTGTGCCCAATCTGAATTTAAATGGTAGCTGAAAATCAGATACCTGGGACAGTTTGAGGTTATTATATTTTCTTTTGGGCATGTAAAAGATAGTTTGTTTATTAATTTGTTTTCAGAAGTACTGCCAACGGTCAGTGGTGGAAGATCCTGAGCGCTTTTTGGTGTTTTCCTGTGGAAGCACACTGGGTTGTTAAATTTTTCACTTAAATTAGAAAAGGAATCTACTAGTGACAGGAAGTCAGCCAAAAAGAAAAATTAAGTTACTTTGGTTAAGAAAAAGGTTACTTTGCAGGGCAAAGAATCTGTGTGTGTTGACACTTAGGCCAAACGTTTAGTCCACGAGATGCAGATTTACATGTTGAATAGTCAATATAAAAAACATGCCAACAGAACTGTCTCTGTTTTACTTGGCAAAACTCAGCTTGTTTTTTTGTTTGGAGGTGATCAACATTTCTCATTTCATGATTGTGATGATATCAAAACCTTTTCAGACTTTTTTTTAAAAAGCATGAAAAGAGCTTGAAGTCAGCTGGTGCTTAGGCAAGTAAAGATCAGACAGAGGCATATTATTTTCCAACAGACTTCAGAGCTGATCTCTGGGGTGGAAACTGGGAGTTGGACTTTCATGCTACAGATAAGTTGCACGAAGCAGCAGAGTCAAATGTTAATTTATGTCTCGGTGGTTAAGTAATAGGAAAAATCAAGAAGGATGAATAAAATCTTCTACAATCTCTCATCTACAGGCAAATAGTTTCACTTCTTTGCATTTACTTATCTGTCTGCTTTCATCTGTGTAGACATCACAGGCAGCTGAGGTTTGGTAAGTTGGCAAGCTGATGAATTAAGGATTTGATTTTGCAATATTGAAGTTAACTTTATCCATTGTCTTGGTCAGATGCTGTAGAAACCTGTGTTCCTCTGTTAGATGGGGAACAGAATGAATCCTCCCTTTTGCAGTATTCCCAGAGAGATAGAAAGGGTTTCTACATCATTCACCCTCTTAAACTTGGTGTCACGAGTTTCTCCAGTCTGTTTCCTATACAAATTGAGCACAATTGAACTCCTCTGAGAAGCTCTGAGCTGACCTACTGTTCCTATAGCAGTGTGAAATTGGCTGAGCCACTTCAGCACCGTATCTGCCCTTATCAAGCTGGGTTGTTAACACTGGGTTAACCACTGTGGTACTGGTGTAACTAAGTGGGGATGACAATTACAATGTGCAGTTTAATCACCTGAGATTCTGTCTATACAGTGCCTTTATAAAATCAAATACATTTTGTGTTAATAGTCATGATAATGCTGACAGTAAGTACTTTGGATTGTCAGTGATGTGAATGTTTGCATCTTAAAAAGTATGTGGGAGTGAAGATTTGCAGCGAGGTCAGTACTTCAGAAATACTGATCTTAAGTCAAGGACTTAGGCCTGTTTAGACCTTAGTGGTTTCCTGCTCCCTTCTCTGCACTGGGCTTCACACAGGATAAAGCATCTGCATGAGGTGTGTGATACCTGTTTTGCCTTTGCAAGTTTAGTGCAGCACCAAGTCGTGAGTCTTGATTCAGCTCCTGGATCTCTAATCTCTTGTGGCTGTGGGAAAACTTACCTGAAAATGGCTTGGTTTACTCGCCCCAAAAAATCCTACGTTGTGTTTAAGTAATTTAATTATATATTAACTTTGTGCTTCCTGACAATTTTTTTTAATAACATCACCTCATCCAAAGGAATCAAAGAGCTTTTTCCAAAGGGGACCTTTTCAGACAAAAGGCTTTCAGAATAGCTTTTCTGTAAGTGCATTCTACACCATATGAATTCTATAAAAATAAGTTCTGAAAATGGTTTTCATATCTGCTTAGTAAAATACAAGCTTAGTTTCAAATCCCATGAACTCTGAAGTTTCTCCTCCTTAGGGAGTGCTCTTCTGAGGTAACATTTCTGCTTTTATATTTACAGACAGACATTCTAATTATCTGGATGATGATAATGAATGTGTTGCTTATAACCTATGCTGTGAGGGTTGAAAAAGCTGGAGGGTGATTGTAGATACTGCTCTTGTCTTAAGTGATGAGAAACTAAAACATGAGAGAAGCATGCAGAAAATGGAATATAAAAAATTCATGTTTTACTAATGAAAATCTTCCAGATTAAGCACAAAAAGGAGAGGGAAAAGGAAAAGTAACTCCCACAGTAAACAAGTGAGAGGTTTGAATCTGATGCAGAATGCTCTATGTATAATTGATGAATAGAATTTGTTTTGATTGTGCTGCTCTTTTTCCTTTGTAGTACCAAAGCGTAACTGCACTGTAAAATTTGTCAGGAAGGAAATGAGTGGCTTTTAGGTTTCTGTTTTTCAGTACATATAAATACCAAATCTTTGTGGTTTTTGTCACCTGGAGAGTTTTTTTGGAGGCTTAGTTAACATGAGTTTGCTACAGCTATTGATACCAGCTATAAATAATTAGTTACACTGGTATTTAAAGTGCCATCCTTACAGTTGAATTTGAGCAAAGCCCTGAAATCAGTTAGGCCCTTCATGGTATGCAAGTAGTGTTTCAGACTGTCAGGAGACTCAGGCAGGTGCCGTGTATGTGTTGGTACTTCATGCACATTTTTCTGTCCTGCACATTTCTTAGTGCTGCCATGTGCCTGGAAGGATTGGAAGTATAAATTCAGACTTTGGGGTAGTATTTAAGAACTAATGATGAATTTCCCCAAAAAGAGGAAGGGGTGACTCCCAGATGCTGCCTGAAGGCTTCAAAATTCTCGCCATTGTATAATTGTCAAAATTCAGACATTTGAAAGTCTTCCTGTGGAAAGACTATATGGGAGAGAAGGAGAGATCCCTCCCAGCCTCAGTTACAGAGAGGTTCTGTGGCCATCAAGGTGGTTGGGGGCTGCAGCGCTGGTGCATGAGGAGAGGCCCAGTGAGCTGGGTATGCTCAGCCTGCTCAGGGAAAAGGGAGATTATAGTACAGGGTGGGACCTCAGTGCATTCTTCATCTTTTTTATGGAGGGCTGTAGAGGAAGGAGGAGACCTTTCCCAGGTACGTGCACAGGAAGAGGACGAGAGGCAGCAGGTGCACACCTGCAGCAAGGGCAATCCCTGCTCGGGATGGGAGAGCTCAGGGACCTCAATGGGTTTTCCAGGGAGGGTGTGAGGTCTCCAACCCTAAAGACTCTCAAATCAAGCTGGCTGTGGCCCTGAGCAAGCTGAGCTAACTTTGAACTTAGCCCAGTCATTACTGGCCTATAGGGAAATAAAATTTTCTTCTTACAGTGTTTATAAATGACATGTAGTGTTTTTCAATGTCACATGGCTCTTCTTGAATGAAAACCACTGCAAATTACTGGGTTTTATTTGGATTTAACACTAAACAGCCTTTGGCATTTAATAGCAAAGGAATGTTGTTGTTGCTGTAGCACATGCACTCCCAAATGTTGGAAATATGGTGGCATATGTTCTTTTAGTGCATGCTTTAAGAATTGCTATTAACTTTTAAAAGGCAATATTTTGAAATTGCAAGAAATAAAGCACAAAATCTCATGAATCTTTTGTACTCGTTTCATGCACAGTATAGAGATCCTTTGGGAATGCTGCCATTATTTCATAATTGCATCGTTTGGCTGTTACTCATTTAAACAGAGAGCCACATTTTTCCAAAATAGTTACCCTGACCTTTGGGCAATTAACACATGGCTCGTCAAAGAGGTGTTCAGCATTCCTTAGTATACTGCCTCTGATGCAGTCTGATGTGCTCTTAACACTGGGAGAAAAATTAAGTTTGTAGTGTATTCAGTCAATTTATGCAGCACGTGGATCTCCAAGAGCTGTGGATAAATGTGTCTAAGGAGAGGGACTGCAAGGCTGCATCTAGTAGAGCTGGAATGGAAAGTAAGAGAAATCTTTGCAGTGATTTGTGCTTAAATTTATGCTCTGAAACGACAGAAGCACAGGCTAAGCTGGGAATTTGTAAAATACTTGACAGCCTGTGCATTACCAGTCAGGAAGTATTTTAGAAGTCAGTTGAAGTAGGGAGCTTTTGCTTAGCTGTTTTCTACTTTTAGCTGTTTAGTGTTCTAAATTGTTCCATGTTTAATTAGGCAGATTTGGGTTCAAAACCAAATAAATTGAAAATTTAACATGAAGAGGAAATTAGGAAATTGCGCTCAGGAAATGAGAGCACTGTCAGTTTATTGCATCTGTTGGTCATTCAGGTAAAGCTTCTGAACAATTTTTGAGTTGCATATGGACATATAGTTCCTAAAAAGTTTTAAGGGAGACAAGCTAGCAGTGTTTGCAGTTCGTGTGTTGATTAATCTGCCTGCTTTTATTTATTTTCCATTCAGTTGTGCAAATTAATAAACTGGTAAACTTTCATCATGGTCTGACCTGCTATAGCTGTATCTTTAAAAGCACTTCAGCAAATATGTCAAAATGCAAAGCAGCACTGGCAAAAGAGGCCTTGGTGACCAGATTCTGCCCTTGCAGAGCACTGCTGTACTCAGGACAGATTGATGCTTTGGATCTTTTAAATGTACTTCTGTTCGTCATGTCTTGGTATTTTGCATGTAGTTTTATGGTTCTTTTACAGAGTTTGAGCTTTGAAAAAGGCCTTGTATTAATTTTGACATAAATTTTATCCTATTAGCTAAAAAAAGACAGAGATACTGTGGTGAAGGGAATGTATATAGTGTTGTTCAGAATTCAACAGCACGAGGCTCTTTGCAGTTAATTTATTTGTGCTTTTTACCCATGTTTTTGTTATGTGCATCAGTTTTATAAAGATCACTCTGAAGCTGGCTTGAAAGAACTTTGCTTGATCCTTACACCTTGCATTGGCCTGGGGCCTTTTCCAAGCAAATGTCCTGACTGATGCTTGTTGAGGCATTTGCAGGTATCCAGGATTATTCAGAAGCATAAGTAGCCTTGAGGAGGAGAAAAGGTCACAAACTCACTCTACAAAACAACAAGAAAAAAAGTGCATTTTTGTGTGTTAAAATAGCAGAAATTCTCCCTTGCTTTCATGGTTTCTTTGTTAATGGATGCTATATCTTCTGTGTTTAACAGCAAATTAATCTTTCCTCTGTCAAGAAACACTGTCAATACAAGTATGGCTTTAAGAGGTCATTTACATAATGGAAGAAAATAGTGGAAATAGGGAAGAAAAAAAGGTGGTTTTGTTGTGTATTATGAGATGAGTGCTTGTGAGATACTCAAAAGTGTTGAAAAATTACCACATTTTGTCCTGTGACATCTGCAGAGCAGGAACCTGCAGGCGCAGGATTGTGCAGGCCTTGGAACACGGCCGTGCACGGAGGGTCTGTGACTGGCTGCACTGCGAGAAGGCAGCACTCAGAATTCCCTGTCAGTGTAGGTGGGACACTGCGGGTGCCCGAAGGCACAGCAGGATCGAACAGCACCAGCGAGTAACCATCGTGTGATGGGGGAAACAGCGGAGGGAAATTCTGGTCAAAAGGAGGAAAATACATTTGTCTTGCTTCCCTTACTGATCATATGGTGTTCCCTGCTTTGGGTCAGTGGGGTGTGATGATAATGCATCAGATCAGCTCTCTGGTTCGTGTGTTTGTCTGTGACAGCACTACTTCAGAAAAAGATACAAAGACCCTGCACAGCACATCATCATCTCACTCCGCTGTCAGGGGCTGCATTAATTGTCTGTGCAGTGTCTCAGGGTTTCTCCTGCTCTCCTGGCCTTTGTGATGACCTGTGGCACTGAGCTCTGCCAGTTGTTCTGTGAGTTTGACTGGGTCTCCTCCTGGTCTTTCCTGTGTAAAAGCGTAAGCAGTTATATATTCTGTACCTTCCATAAACTGCCAGTGTTTCATACATATTTCTATCCTATCGGATGATTTTTTTTCATGTTCAAGATGCCCAAATTTCTGAGGCATATGTGATTTCCTACAGTAAAATTTCATAATGCAACTGTCATGAATTTTGGGGTTTGCTCCTGCTGCAGGTAGAAACAACCCTTGGTAAACTGTTTTTTCTGTGTGAAAAGCCTTAGAATGAGGGAATATGTTCCTTATAAGTGGTGCCATGATACTTTGGGGTTTTTTGAGTTAAAACGAAAATGTTGAAAGAGAACAGTCAGTACAAAGCTTGTTCCACTAGAAACTGAGGGTGTGCGTTTGGTTTCACTTCTGTCCTACAGTCAGTGTTCTTCCTCCCTGCTCTCCTCTTCTTGCCCTTTCTCCCTGCCCTCCCTCAACCCCCCCTGTACACAGTGTGCCAGAGTCACTTCATTCTGGTCAGCCTTTCTTAAGCTTTCTGTGCATCTGGACCTAAAGAACAAGGCTGGCTGTACCTGCAGGCCACAGTAGGTGAGGCCCATCTCTTTAGTTCAGAGGAAAATCCTGCTTCCCAATGTCTCTTTTTTTTTTTGTACTCAACAGCACTTTCTCAAAAATGTCTTCCACACAAAATTAGAAGCTAAGAGGAGTGGTGTTCTATGCCAAGGGAGCAGGGGATAAAAGGACTCAGAAATCCAGGCATCTGTTAATAGCTCTGTGACCAGATTGTTACATGACTTTGTGAAAGGCTTGTAACCTGTCTCTATCTCCTTTTCTGCTACTGGAAAATGTGTAAATAATACTTTTCTCACCATCTTAATTAGTAGATGCCCACAATGCATGAGGAAAAAAAATTGCTGTGTTTTTCAGAGTTAATTGCAGTGATGTGCCAGAAGCCCATAAGCTCACCCTTCTGAGAACTGTCTGTACTGACTGCTGCCAAGTGTTTTCTTCAGGTCACAAATTTATGAAAACTCATAGCTGAATTCCTTATGTTGAGTATTTCAGAAGATTTAAACAAACTACTTATCACGTCTGTGTATCTCAGGAAATTAATGGTTCATCCAGAATCTAGCAAAGGTAGTCTTTTCTTCCATCTGGTATTATCCATTATCAAAGTTAGCTTGAATTTCATTCCAAAAGGACAACTGATCAGATCACCAACTTACATGGAACCCTTAAACTGTTGTTAGTTTGTTGCAGGTAACATAACTGCAATTTCTTATGCAGTTAAGCATATTTGTCATTAAATTTCCATTTTGAGAGTATCATTTGGGGTGGATCTGTCAGTTGTCAGAAACCTGCCAGAATCGTGATCCTCATTGGTCTGTGTGTGTGTCTTTGGGTCATCTACGTTACACCCCTAGCCAAAAGCTCCAGAGGTCTAGATTGTATCCTGGGAGTGGGACAGCAGGCAGGTGGCCATGGCTGACACAAGTGTCATTGGTGGCACTGACTTGTGCTCCTGTGTTAGGGCAAGAAATATGCCTTTTTCTAACCCTTCCCTCTGCTGCTGTTGAATGGTACTTCTCATCACAAAGCATCATCCCACCTCGGCACACCCTCCCTTTCACACCACCCTCTGTTGCTGCTTTGAGGAGTGCGAGTCCAAGTGTTTGGATCCCCACAGGTATTCAGGGCTCAGCAGTTACCACCTATGTGAAGCAGAGGAAGTACCTATGTAAGTAATAATTACGGGTGTTTACTCTCTGTTTCCAAGTGTCTCTTCTTGCATCTGCTCATGGAGAGCTTTGCTAATGCATCAAGGTATGGCTATTGCCCTTTTTGCTGCTACAGCTGCCTTCAGGGAGTGGCAGGTTTCCTGACTAGGTGAATAAAATAGAAGGAGGTGGAGGAGGGATTGGCAGATGCTCCAGGGTGCTCTACCAATACAGAAGTCAAAAAAGACACAAATTAGTATAGTGGAGAAACCAGTGGAGATTGCTATAATCCTTGTGAAGTAATTTGAGAGTAATGTTTTGAGTTGCAAGCCAAAGATTTCATCACTGGTAGTGGAGGAGGAGACCAGAGTGATGATCTAATAGCTCCTGTCTGAGCTGGAGACAGCTTTTGCTTTGCACATTCAGAGGAGGAGGAAGAATGGCATTGCTGATATTACCCAGGTGCTAACCAGGGGTAGAAGTGGTGTCTTTTTGTGGCAACCACTATATAGGATTTCTCTATACTAAAAAAAATGTAGCAGGGGCTGTACTAGGTCAAATCAAGCCCAGTATCCTGTCTCAAACAGTAACCATATGTCTAAGCCACTTAATATCAAATCAGACATGGTAGTTTTAAATTCAGTATGAGCCTTCGGAGGAAATGGAAGCTTCCTTCCTTTTTATGAAACTATTCCTCTATTTCCTTCTCTATGTATTCTTTTAGCACACTCAGAAACTCTCTGATGTTCAAGATGAAATTAACAGGATTCCCCCTGCTGTTCCTATTGAATTCAGTTAATATAATGAGTTGATTTTTAAATTAAACAAAATAAAGCCTGCCATGTCACAGAAATACCACTGAGATCCCATCATTTCCGTCTAATAACCAGTGTCTGTACTATGGGGTTGTAACTTAAAGGGTGGAGAGTATGTGTCTGTCAGACAATGTTAAGTATTTTTCATAAGAACTCTGGACACATAATCAGTCAGAAAAACAACGTGCCTGTGACATAAAAGTCAATAATTTTATCTCTAGTACGGTAAATTAATTTCCATAGAGCTTTCATACTTTGTCTGTGTATGCTTAAAAATTCACAAGGTGTTTTCATGACTCGGGTAATGCGCATTGTCTTACTGCTTGCTGAACCCAAAAACTTTTGAAGAGCTATGGCTCAGACTGCTGGCTCAGTGGAACATTCCCTGTGATGTTTATGGTAACACAAAAGGGTTCTGGAAGGGGTTGGGCCACACCTTCTGGCAGCACCATCCGCTGCCGTCCCTACTTGTTCAGCATCTCTATTTTTGAATTCTTTTCTACACCCCTGCAGTTCTATCATATCATAAGGAAGTTTTGTCTTTTAAAAATTAGATTTTGTTCTACCATCTGTTACTTCTCTGTCCTCAATGTTCATTATCCATAAGTTCTCTTACGGTTTTTATTTTGCATGTGCATGTCTCCTTTTGTGGCCAAATGCAAAAGCCAGCTACAAACAAAACATTTGTGTTCTCATGTTGATTCAAGTATCCAGAGCCCTGAGGTCATAGGACACCGATACCCATCAGTGACTGCTGGATTTGCACCAAGAGACTGTCACTGCTCAACATAATAATTGGTTGTTTCTTAATTTAATTTTACACACTTATGTTCTTTTTTTCCCCCCCCTCTGCTGCTTCCTGTGGTATGCCTGCAAGAACTGCAAAGATCCTTGGCCTTGGGACTTGTTCAGACCTGGAAAAAATGCAAGATTTAGTTTTGCTGTTTGTCGTACTTGGTTCTGATCTCAAAATGAGAGAGGCCTAGTTGTGGGTTTGTAGGCTTGTTTACATTTTGAGAGGATTGTAGGGCTTGGATTTTGGTCCATCACTAATTGAAATCCCATTAAATGTAATGCCTGCTTTTGATGAATTTAAACTGTTGTTTGATTGGTAACTTAACTCTGAGACACGGGGCTTTGGCACCAGAACCTGAGGTGATTGCATAAGCCCCTCTGAAATGAAACTGCTGAGTTACTGCTGATGCTTGCTCTTACATGGGAGTTTATTTAACGTTTGGAGACTAATGTGTAGCTAATGTTATTACCATTCTTTCAGGCTTTATTTTTATAAAATACTAAAAAAACACCCCACTCAAGCAGTACTTATGGAAAGTTATTTTTCTTTCCTGTAAAAGACCTCTGCAGGTTTCATGTGTTTTACAATTTTCCACCAGTTGAGTGGCACAAACATATTAACTCTTAATACTAGAGGGTTGCTACTCCAGCTGAAAAATGGTTTGAAATGTTAACTGTGATACAGGAAGTTGCTTTTCCAGTCTCTTAAGTAGTTGTTCCTAAATCTTTGATAGATTTTTATTTTTTTAAATTCTTACCTCTCTTGCCCTCCCCAGAAATCCATCTGCAGCTCAGCTGCTCGCAATGGTCTTTGCAATCAAGGCCTGTTTAGATTTTGCTCATGAAACCAAGTGTGAAATCTATGGCCACAAGCCAATCCCTGTCCCATAAGGCTGAGACTGCTGAAGTCTTCTCAGCTCAAAGAAAATGAAAGAGGAGAACAAGCCTGTGTATTTATAAAAGTAGATCTCTGAATGGATTACTTTTGTTTAAGAATGGGTTATTTGCAGGTCATCTCCAGGTGATTTAAACCCTACCTGTAAGGTTCTCTTCTCATCTTGACAGGTTCAGGGCTGCTGAGAGAAGAGTGTGCAGGGTCGGGAACCTGGGGCTTCTCTTGCTGTCTTGGTCACTGATCTGCTGAGTGGCCATGGATGAATCATCTGACTTGTGCTTATCTCAGTCCTCACACGTAGCTGGGCTGGTATTCTGTAATATGTGAAGATCACTTGTTGGGAGTAGAAGCTGGCTTTGCACCATGGTGATTTGGAGTGTAAGGTTAAAAGCACAGGTGCATGACAAATTGCAGTAACTCATAGAAATTTGTGGCATCCCAAAGGAGCTTGGACTCCATTTGGAATACTAAATGTTTTGTGTGAAAAGTAGTGTTGTAAATTCTTTGAGGCAGACATTCACTTACACAGGTACAGTGATTAGCTCCAGTGCAGCCTTGGCATGTTACCGTTAGTAAATAAGTTATTTAGGGGCAGATCTCCAAATAAGAGGGTCCTGAGCATTTAGGTCAACAGAAAAGGTAATATGGAGAATTTTACAGTATCCTAGTGGTGAGAGATTCAATTATGTCTTATTTTTCTCAAAAACTTTCTCACCAGACCAAGTCTATCAAACAACCTTGCCAAATTCCTTGCTATTGCCATGGAAATCATACTGTTTTATTGCTTGAAAATAGCATACTCCATTACGTGTGATGGTATGAGTGTTTACAAAGGAAACCACAGTGCAGTCTGAAAACAGAAGGAAGTTTTGAGTTGGGAATGTTTTACAAGAAAGCCCGGGAGCGTGGATGCCGGCCCGCTGACCTACCTAGGCCTGTCGTTCTGTACATGCAGCTGCTTTTCTCTCTTAGTGAAGTTTGGCCCTTGAAAGAAACTTCCTTGGCCCTGTGTGGTTGTTCAAAAGCAGTCAGCAGGCCCCAGGCTCTGTTTCCTCTTTGAGCTGAAATGTCAGGTCCTTTCTGTCAGGATTTAAGGAGTTTTATGCTTCCTTTGGTCCTTGATTCTTCTCAATTCCTTCTATATGTTTTTTCTTTCGTTTTCTTCCTCTGCGCTTGACAAGGATTGCTCTGTGTGGCTCCTTTTACTGTGGAATTAGGAAATCAGCAAAAGATGATGTTCTTTTTCTCAAGACTTTGAAGGCAAGGGTGGGTGAACAGTGCTAATATGGTGGTGGTTTTTATTTACACCTTCTTTGTGGGTGTCACTTGTTTATTTTCCTTCCTTGGAGGATAGAAAATACTAGGTGAAGCAGGTGACATATTTGAGGGAGAAAACTGCCTCAGTGAATGTGCTGCCTGGAAAGGGAACTAGGTACAAGGACAGGCATGGACTGTTCTCCACATGCCGTTCCCTCACAGGAGGCCCTTAGCTCAACTGATGAGAGACAGACGAGAGCTCTGGAGCCAAACTGGGACTCCTGGCAAACATCGGAGCAGGCTGAAAATACCACTTTGAGTTAGACACAGTGATACAGTTGGAGGTGTGACAACCCACACAGATCAGTTTGAGCAACTGTGCTGGGGAAAAGTGTTGGGTTTATCTACTGTTAAATAAGACAACATGTCTAGCTCTGAGACAGGAGGAAGGATGGAACTGGCATGGGGAGAAGAGGCCATGAAGAAGAAGAAAATCTTCTCCAAGGTCACCTTTTACCGCAGGGATGGGAGATTGAAGAGGACTTTCTTGCTGCTTTTGATGGCTAAAGGCTGCTGCAATCCTGGCAAATCTCTCAGGAATGGTTCTGGAAGATCTGCTGCCATACCTGAGGCAGACAGTCATTTATCTGAGATACAGTGTTCAGACTGCTAACAACCAGCTCAAATTGGCTTATTTTTTCACAATTGTCACAGAGCCAGCCACATTGTCTCAGCTGTGTGCCTCTGAACAGGGAAGTACAGACCCAGAAGAAGTTTTGGAGTCATTATTCTTATGTGTTTCTTTTCCTCTCGTCTTTCTTTCTTTTTTATTTTTTTTCTTTTCTTTCCTTTAACCGTGTTTATAACTCTCCTTTCCTTTGTTACTTTGAAAACTTGGACTTTTTCCAGTCTCTTCTCCTACAGCAAGATGCTCTGTCCTGACAGTATCATATTATAATATCCCCTGATAAAGCCCTGAAATTACCTAACTCTTACATTCTCTAAATCCCAGCGGAGCCCTAGCTAAACTCTAATATCTTTATGGCACCAAAGAGGGTTTTCTACTGGAGTTGGGAGGGGAAGATGAGTTAAAGTGGGTGATGAAGCACTCCCTGTTGGGGTGATGATGGTTGAGTTGTAAATCTCACAAGCTCCTAGTCTTCCTTTTTCCCACAAAGGCGTTTCTGTCAGGGTCTACGTAAGGAAGACTTCTACCAAGAATGTCAACTAACTTCTGCTTGAGCTGTGTGGGATGTTATCAGTATGGACCAAGACGTCAGCTGTGCTCTGACACCTTCACCTGCCAACCACCCTGTTGTCTCCTAGGTCTGGAATTGATAGCAACTGACTTCGGGTTGGTATCCGAAGAGTAAGTCTGCCACTGAAAGGCCATGTACCACATATCCACCACGTGATGCTACCAGGGGTCAGTTACAGGTGTTTGCACATCACTTCATGATGGGTACAGGTGTTTTCAAAGGTTTCATCAAGTTAGGTGACTTGTCCCAGGTCAATTAGCATGTTAGAGATGAAGGAAGGAATACTGTAAAAAACGTCTTGGGCCCCAGACCAAATGCTTCTGGGCATGATCTAGAGATTAGAATATGCTAACTCTCCTTTACAGCTCATTTTCAGAGATCAGCAGGGATGCCCCTTCCCTCCGCTCTCCCCAAGTTTGCATCAATTGCTCAGAAAGGAAGCTAACTGTTTGGAGTTTGATGGTAAAGGAGAAAGTTCCCACTCCCCTCTGTGGCTGCAGTCAGAAATTTCTGACAGAGCTCTTGGAAAGTAATGTTATCCTGTGTTAAGGCAGTAGCATTTTCTATGCTGTAATAGCTGGTGAGTGAGGTAGTGGTAGAACTGACAGGGTGGTGATACTGGTGGTGTCTGGGGACAGCAGCTGTACAGCTGGCAGAGTCACTAAAACAACAACTAAATGAAATCATTGGGAGAAGCAAATGCAGTCATGTGCCTGGGAGCACGTGCCTGCCACGGAAGATTTGTGCTGTAGGACTTGGCTGCAGGTGCTGTGACTCAGGTGTCACTCAGTCATGCGTCAAGCCCCAGTTCTGACATCACGTTGAAAGGTCTTTAGGAAGCTGTGTTATAATGACAGTGGAGAACAGAAGTTTCTCCATGTGGAAAGCGCTGTAAATGTAGGTACCTGAAGCTTGAGATTTATTGGTGAAGTGAGTCTTAACTACAAAGGAGCTGTAACAAGAGATGGTATTGTGTTTCTTCTCAACTTATTTCCACTACAGTTGTCCCTCAGCAGCATTGATGTGCCACTCTGCTGTCCTTGAAAGCACCTACCACTTTTTCTTGACGTTTCCTAGTGCCTATTTTGGTTTCTTGCTCTCACACTCCTGTAAGTAAGCCTTTTATAATTTGTACAGATAAACTTAGACCAAGCACAAAGGGAATGTGTCACTGTTAAAAATAAAAAATACCAATTCGGTAACTTTAGCATGTACATGCACTCACTGTGTCTGTTAGGCAAAAAGAATTTATTGTCACATTTTATTCTAATTCAGTAGATAGGTGAAGGGATGGCTCCCAGGTGATGTTTCTAGTGACAAAAGTCCTACAATCATAATATTTCAATCCCAGTGACTTAAGAGTTGTGAAATTCAGCTCAGTATTGTTGGGTGCACTCAATAGCCAACAGTTTTCTTGTGAAGATCTCTGATAAGTAGCAGGATTTTTTATGATTTTGGTTTTGTGTGGGAAGGAGTTAATGAGATGATCCTTCTAGGACTTTTCATATTTACAGCTAAAAATGAGCTATTCTTCTTAAAGTTGGTAATGAATGCTTACATTTAAAAAGAAAAAAGTGATTTTGATTTCCTGAGTAAAATGAAATTCTTATTTGGGAGATTGTATTTTAATCCATCTTCCTTTCTAATTAAGGTGATTCTGAAAGCTGTTCCATTTCTGAATGGGCATGTATTAGTCAGTAAGGATCTCATTATGGAGTTACTCCCACTCCTAAATATATGCTTGGCAGTCTAGTTTGCATCTCAGCTTCTTAGGTATTTTTATAACTTATTGCTGGAGTGTTGCAGTGGTGGAAAATTACTCATTTACTGGCTACTACTGATTAAATTATTAGCCAGCCAGAACACACAATGAATATAATATGGCCTGAGAGCAATTGTTAACAGAAATGTTGAAACATGGGCTGTTAACTGAAAGACTGGTGGTTCAAGCACAGCCAGGGACAGGTTTCCGTTTCCCTGCTCATGGCAGGGGACTTGAAACTTGATGGTCATTAAGGTCCCTTCCAACTCAAACCTTTCGATGGATCTATGTTGTTAATACCAAGGTAATAAAGGAACCTGTTGTCTCACGTAAGTAAGTGAAAGTTGACTCGGAATGTACCTGAACAATGGTTTGGGATGTGTGTGGGAGAACATGTTCTTCTGAAGGGTTTATGTCCAAGGCAAGATCTCGACAGTGGAGTTGCAGTGATCTGTGGTGGTATCTAGTGGGCACACTTCAGTTCCTTATGGGATCCTGCTGGGCAAGGGAGTGGGACCAGGCAAACAAAAATGCCTGTCAGGTCGTGGGACAGAGCAAAGGGATGTGCATAACCAGGTTTGGCCCAGGCCTCCTGAAGACAGGTGTTTTCCTCTTTTTGATAGCACCTTGAAGAGAACAGGTTGCTCTTATTTAACAGCCCTAATTATTGGCAAGGATTTTTAGTAGGTGCTACCAGAATTGCTTGTCTAAATCCCTTGAAAAATCAATTTAAATCTGTTCACAGTGAAATCTGATTTTGTTGTTGTCTCTGTTACGATTTGTGGTGAAGGAAATCAGTGTGATTTAAGATTCAGTGCAAAGGAATGACAGAGATGAAAAAGATGTAAAACAGTGATGTGGAAATGTGGAACAAGTCTGTGCAGTGAACAGTGCAGGCAAACCCTGCATATGAGCAATACACACATGGTAAGGAGCAGAGAACTCTGTGGAAAGGGAACTTGGGAACTCCTTACCCGTTGACTCATTTCCAGACTCTTAATAAGATTTTAATAGGTTCTGTTCAAGCTGACTTCTTGAGGGATTGATAGAGAAAAACATAATTACCATGAATCCGTAATGGTTCTGCATGTTGTAGGCTTCTGAATGCGGGTGACAGAGGGGTGACCCTTGTCTTAACTGCTGTTCAGCAGGACACGGCACCTTTCTCAGAGATCACTTCTGGCTGTGCATGTTCCCCTGGGAACAGATGGGGTCGGTGGAGTGTTGCAGGACATAACCAAAACACAGGGCTCATAGTGCCAGGGTGCACGCTGGGGTGGAGAGCTTCCTGCTCACCATAAGGACTCTGAGTCTAAGGGGGCAAATAAAATCGACTTTTTTCATATTATTTTGATCACTTCAGGCGTGGTGACATCCGATAGCATCTTAGGATGCTAATGATAGAATCCACTTTCTTTTTCCACTTACTTCTGTGTCCTGAGGCGCAGGGTTCCCATCATTGAGAAATTACTGTTTTTGTAGGAAATGGGTGTAGTAGAAGCTACAGTAGAGTAACACAGTATTTGCTGTATTATGCTGCAGTCTTATGCTGCAAAGACCTTTAAAAATAACTCTAGTGCAAACTTAGACCAATCAAATAAAAAGAATTATTTCTAATGTATATGCTTTAAGTGGCAGCTGGTGGTTTATGTATTAAGAAAGCATAAAACTTGGTTCTATTTATAGTGTCATTTAAACTTGCCTGGATGTAATGAGGGTGTTTGATAACAGGCTAGAAGAGTGTGCTAGATGGAACAGTCTTTCCTATTTTCTTAAACATGTGAAATCTGGAGGAAAAACTTGAAGCACTTTAGTTGAATCATGTGACACAGGAATAGGCTAAAGACTTTTGGAAGTCTGGCTGTAAATAGGATTATTTACCCTTTCCTACCTCAGAGGATAGAGTTCTTTTCAGAGCCTTTGAGCATGTCATATCTTCAATAGATACTCAACTGTTATATTAAGTAATACGAAACTTTGTGATAGTAAATACAATATAAGGAATGTGACGTTGAACTGCCTTTGAGGATGCAGTGTTCTCTGAGAAAAGCTTTTTCTTTTTCTTCTGATATTAAAAATAATTTGTGTAGTGAAGCTATGCTGTAGAATTAATTATGTTGATATTCCAGTGTGTAGATTGTTTAAGCACATGCTTTCACCAAACACATGGGAAATGAGCATTTACAGAAGAAAGTCAGTGTAGTGATTATTTTTTCCTCCCCCTTCTCTTTCAGTAAGTAGATTCTGCCAGAGAGCATACATACAGTTCTCTATAATCCCGCTGTTCTGGGGTCAGGTTGTCACCTGAACAGTGGCAGAAGGGGAACTTTGCGTATTCTTTACTGTATTTGCTAGAAAGTCTTTTTGGAAGATTATTTAGATGTTATTTTGCTCATGCCTTGGGTTTGAGTGGCAAGGTTTTGGTAGTGGGAGAAAGTGCCAGAAGCTTCCCCTGTGTCTGACAGAGCCAATGCGAGCTGGCTCCAGGATGGAGCTGCTGCTGGCCGGGGCTGAGCCCATGAGCCACGATGGTCGTGCCTCTGGGATAACAGATCCACGAAGAGGAAAAACCCTGAACAACGGCAATGGCAGACAGGGAGGGAAGTGAGAATATCTGAGAGAAACAGCTCTGCACACACAAAGATCTGAGGGTGAGTCTGTTTGGCCCATGTGGTAATTGGTGAGTGATTTCTCCCTGTCCTTATCTCAACCCATGAGACTTCCACTGTTGCACATTTGGACCAGTGTCGTGTGTACTATCCACTGAAATCTGAATGTTGTTCTTTGCACGTTTTAAATCTTCATTTCTTAAATATACATAGGGTAACCCAGTTCTTTTGCTTTTAAAACCACTAGTGAAATAATCATTTAAATACACAAAATCTTTAGGTAAGTATAATATAGTTAAACATCTTGACATTCAGATAAAGATTTTAACTCAGTTTCCAGAAACTATTCCGTTATCTTTTCAGATCTTGGGAAGCAGTGATACTTTACAGTCCAGTACATTCAATGAGATGTTTCCAAATGACCACTGTTAGCAGTATGACGAAAAAGAGAGAATTCTGTATGACTTCTCTTAAAATAATGTGCTTACTGTAGTAACAAAGCAAAGTAATTACTGAATTCCAGGTGCCTAAGTATGTGATTTTCTGAATCCCTCATAATTTAGAGGATTTTTCTATACAGTCTGTGATCTCTAAGTATGTGAAAGATGCTTTGAGAGGAACCTATAAGATCTAGCAAAATACTTGCAAAATTTGCTCCAGATACTTCCTTTTTATGAGTTTTATCTCTGATCATCTTGGTGTGTTTAAGTTATGGAGGAACTACTTTACCATAGTTGAATTCTGATTGCCAGGATTGGGGAATTCTTCCATGACAAAACCACTGAATTTCAGTTAACGCCAAAATATTTGGCTATTTGGAATCAGCTGGGCAGTTAAAAGACCTTCAGCTTGTTCAGATCCAGAACCCAGTGCTATGTAAATACACAGCTCTTCCTAAGCTGACATCAAGATATTTTAGGAGCAATTTGTGTTAGCTGTGTACTTCAACCCTGATCTGCCATTGCAGATGATACTGTGGAGGAACAGGCAAACTCTTGACCCTCTCTGCAGTTCAAGACTGGTTTTTTGATATACCTGCTTCAAAATGTATTTGAATTGAACCTTGATTTAGATGATTGCTCAGGAAGCCTTTAAAAATCAGCTTTGGCCTTGGTAAGGAAGGGTGAGGGAAGTGTGAAGAATCTTTTACTCTGTTTCTGAAAGTCAGAATGTTTTAGCAAATCCAAGCCTGATTTATGCTGGTGGTGGACACTGGGGAGATCCCCATGAAGTTTCTATAATGCAAAAAGAACTAAAGTGGCACAGATTTTATACAGGAGAAAAGGTGCACGTAACCCCTGCCTTGATGATAATCTGCATCCATTAAAAATAGGTTCCATGATTCTCATCCCATGTAAAATCAGAGCAGACTAAAGGGGCTTCATAGCTAGAAGAGATGGGCTGTAAGGAATCAGGAACACAACAGGAGGAGCAGGAAAAGGGAAGATGCAGAACATCATAGTGTCCACGTGTACTGGGGGCCTCTAGAGCTCCTGAATATCATGGGCTTTTTCGTTTTGTTTGTCCAGGTAATCTGTGGGCTTTGGAACTGAAGATATTCTCATTGTGAATGACAAGGCTGGTTTAGATCAGATGTAGAGATTTCTGAAGTGGATTTCTCTCTCTTTATGCAGAACTGTTGGTAATTAAAATGTGTATTTTCCAACTGAGAGGAAATGTGGTTACTAATCAGGCTTAATTATTATACCATATTTATTAAGTAAAATATTTGTTTTATTTTAATTGTTATTTTACTTTCTTAATAGCATTAAATAACCAAAGTACAGCTTAACAGTGGCTGTTTATGGCGATAGTAATTTATCCTTATGTGACTGCCTAAGCAGATACTTGTTTTTCTCCTATTGGAGATAAGGATGGTTTGAAGACATTTATTGCTGCTACACTGAATCTGTAGTGTGACCATTTCTCTTATTTGTGAAAGCAGGGTGATCACCTGTGACTGAATCCAATTGTAATCTGAATGTTTATTAGGAATATGAAGTCATTAGCAAGCTGATTCTGGAAGCTAATTACCAGTCAGGGATGAAAGACTTTGTTTACATCTTGGTTTACATGTATTTGATGTTGCAACATTTGCAATATGTAAAAATACCATGCTGATGTTATTTTTCCATTGTCCACCTTTCCACTCCTGGTAAATGGCCTATTTAACTATGGGATAGCAGCACTCAGATTCCTGTGACTGTTGGCTTGTGTGCACTTGTTTAAGGAGGGTGTGAGAGAGTGTGCGGCTCTGAATAGCTGGGAGCTGATGGAGCCTGGCTCCCTCCCTCCTGCTGCCAGCCCTGCCCAGTGCTGTGCCTGTAGCCATCCCTCCATCCGTCCTTCTATCCATCCTGCAGCTGCAGCGGGAGGGGTGCTGTGCCTGTAGCCATCCCTCCATCCCTCCATCCATCCTTCTATCCATCCTGCAGCTGCAGCGGGAGGGGTGCTGTGCCTGTAGCCATCCCTCCATCCATCCCTCTATCCATCCTGCAGCTGCAGCAGCAGGGGTGGCCGTCAGCCTCTAGCCGCCTCCCCCCCGCCCCGTGCTCCCTCCCCAGTTTTAATCCCACCATGTGCCTGCATGCTCAGCAAGGGGGATTACTTTAAGTCTGCATATTTTCATCTTTCCTGGGTCCAGGTCAATTTACTGGCTGGGCACAGTGAGCCAGGAACAGATTGGTGTGGTGCAGAAGCAGCCAGCTGAACTTTGATGAAAGGCAACGCATCAGTTTGAGATGTTACGATGTTTACAGGTTCTGTTGGATAAATTACGCACAATCCAGGCAAAATAAACAGCCAATTTTTCTTCTTTTCCTGCTTTGTGGCAAGGTGATTATATTTAAGAGAAGTGTAAGAATTTCCATCTTTCCAGTGACACCATATGAGAACCCGCTTAGCACTGAATAGTGACAGCAAATGCTGAAGTGGAAAAAATATTTTCATCCATCTGCGCTAATCTTCTTTTACTCCAAGATTTAACGGGGCGGGGGGTGGGGGAGAATGAGAGAGAGAGGAATCAGAAAAATCTTAAAAGCTTGGCTTAAGCTTTTAGCTTTGCCAGCTCATTCTCTAGTCAATGAAGAAAGTGCCAGACTTCTGCATTTGTGGTGGGGATACTGGGATTTTATTTGAACAGTGATGCCTGCAGACTTTATTACCAAAAAGAAATAACTAAATAATGGTCTCTAAATGTGAAGGAAGGAAGGAAAAAGCCACAGCTGAGCAGAACTGATTGTTTTTTAAAAAACAGACTGGAATACACAGCGTACAACTGGAAAAAGCATTGTTGAAAAACTGTAGAAGTCTCCTGGTTTTTTCTGTAGCTACGTAATTTAGGTCTTCTTCCATCAAATCTGTGATCACCCATGTTATTGTGAACTGCACAGATCTGTGCCCTGCTGATCAGACAACAAAGACAGAAGGATTTAGATTTGCAACTTGTGCTGTCTTTGCTTTTACCTTGTTAGATACCACATTCTCAAGGAGTTTTTCAGCTAGGAAAACCTAGAGTATTTTACTCCTTTTTTAAGCGTTGGATCAGATCTGAGTCTCATCTTGCTTACTCAGTAACAGTCTCTCCTACCCAGCTGCCAGGCTGTCCTTGCAGCCACAGGGAAGTGCTACATTTTATAGTGGTGTGGGCAAGTCTTTGCAGAATTCTAAGAAAATCAGCTGATAGCTAGGAAAGGTTTTGTTGTTGTGATATACAATGAATTCATAACAAAATTGCTGGGAAAGGAAAAAATTGAGAATGGCCAACTTTTCAGAAGTCAGTCTTTCTTTTCCCTCAGGGTGGGTCAGCTAAAAATATTTCCATGTTTTTCTACTTAAAGGAAGGCCCAGGCAAAGAACCAGAGGTAGGACAACAGGAACAGAAACATCCGTTTCGATTAATCTTTGGCAAAATAAGTCACCACTCCATATAATATATTCTAAATGTTGTTTTAGTTTGGATGTTTTCATCTTTCCACATCTCTGCTCTTTTCTTAATGTTAGCTGGGGGGGATTTTTCTGCATTCTGTTTGGCTGTGTGTATTTCACTGGATATTTCTGCTTCCTCTTTCCTTCTGGCAAGGAACATAAGAAGACTTACCTTGAAATTCAGCTTTGAGGCCCCTGGGCAGTTCTGTTGTTTCTGTGGGGGTTGCTTGGGTTTTTTGTTGTTTGGGGTTTTTTTTCTTTTATTAAGTAGGTTTTTTTCATCCCCACTAATGAAGAAGTGAAATAATGGCTCCGATTTAATGGGAAAAAATAGCATAATAGATACATCAGTGTTACACATTTAGACAGAGGTAATAAAGCAGCAAGGCAGTGTAATAGCTGTGTTTCAGATAGGCTTGAAACTTGAAATCGTGCATGTGCGATTAGTCCTGATGAGTTTTGTGCTGGTTTGTTTTTCGAAGTGATTGTCGGGTAGTCATGAAACAAGACTCCTGGATTTTCTCATGTGCAGTAAATATTTGAGCTTGAGGATTTTGGCGTCTTAAGCTACTGCAGATTGCACATGTAGACTGAGAAGTTATTTTTGAAAAAAATCTCATTATTTCATGTTATTCAGTTAAGTTGCAATTTTCATCAACATCATTAATATATGTTTTAACTTGGGTAGCTTTGGTACAACCAAAATAATTTCAAATAGGTTATGTACTAACAAAGTAGACTGATCTTAGCTCAGTCTGAATTCCCAGGAGTGTGAGACTTTTTTATGTGATGACAACCCCGTTAAAAAAGGGATACTTCTCTGCTGTGGTGCCTGTTGGCAAAATAAGAGTCCTGGGACCTGGTTGATTTTGCCACACTGACTACTGGTTTGAGAATTTGCATTGCAGCACTACTAAGATATACGGTTTTAGGGCACAAAGGGAAGTTCTTTGATTCTTTCTGTGCAGTTGGAGACACATAGGGAAACATTTCTCTTCTCGCTTTCATGCAGTAATACCTGCTGTTTAATTTACCTTGGCTTTAAAAGTGTCAATATTTAAAGTGCTGTTAGCATTGTGACCCACAGTTGGTGGGCCACATTTTCTGCTGTGTATTTTCATTTTGCTTGGTGAAGTAAAGATCATATCTAACACAGGATATAGAATTACCCAGTGCTGCCCTTCAATTCACTGCTTAGTCAATCAGCTGGTCCCACCTGACTGTTGTTTTCTAAGACAGTTAGAAAAAAAATGTTTTCCTTTGAATGTTTGAAGGTGTAATTTTGTTTTTTTTTTTGCTGTTCCTCTCTGAAGAAGAATGCCAAGAAAATTGTCTCAAAAGCAAGTTGTGAGGTTCCTGTAGTTCACTACTAAGAGTAGGATCGCTTAAGTGCAGGAAGGGTGTCTGATTCTGCACCAGAAGGTAAAGACTTCTGCTTTTTTTTTTCTTCTTCTTCTTCCCTTGCCCTGGAAGGCTTTTGGCTCCTTGGGACTGAGGTGTTGATTGTTTTCTGCTCATTTTTGTTGCCCAGAGAACTGAGGTTGCCATCCTGACAAGACTTAAGACACTCCTGCAATGCAAACACCTATGGGAGAATTTCACTTGGTCATTCAGAGACATCTTACTGTCACTTCAGTTGTATTTCAGACATCACTTATGCCTTTGCCCAGCCTACCATCACTTCCTTCCCCTCTTTTGGATGATACTCAGAGGAAAAACATTGTCATGCATTCAGGACTTCAAGGTCCAACTTGACAGTAAAAAGTGTAATTGCATTTGAAAGAATTTGTATTCAGGACATGAACAGAGGGGGAAATCCATGTGTGGGTTTTGCCTTTATTCCAAACGTACAGCAGGTGTGACTTGTTTGTTTGTTTGTTTGATTGATTTTGGGGTTTTTTTTGTTTATTTGTTTTTTCAGTGGGGGGTTTTTTGGGGGGTTTTGGGGGTGTGATATCAGCCCAGGAAGACAATCTAGCTAGTAATTGCCATGTTGTCTTTGATTAGACCACTGTTTTCAATATTTGTTTGCTTTTGCTAAGAGCTTTGTAAACCTCTGTTCTCATTCTTTTGGTTCTAATCTGAGTCTTTGTGCTTTTGGGACAAACAGTCTAAAGGTTGATGTTTTGCCAAAATGAACACTAGAGCGCTTGCAAAACGAATTAAAATGAGAACTAACGAAAGCCACTTTGCTTCTGAATGAGGAGTCTTTCAAAGAATTCAATGATCTTTAATACATAGTAATTTTCACTTTAGTTAATTTGATTTAACTTGAATTGAATGAGGCTGTTCAAACAAGCACCAAGTCCCATTGATTTTCTGTGGGACACAAGCTCTTAAAGTACTTGCAAAAATGATAAGGGTGCATTTGAAAATGTTGACTGCTCTTGTCCTTGGCTTAAGAAGCACTTCAAAAATACCGTGTTTAGCTTTTATAGTACCTTCGACAGTTATCCACTTCTATTTTAAGATTTTCTTTCTCGTCATTATGGGATCCATCATGGCCACTCAGAAGCTGATGATGCCACCGGCTTGGAATTCAGCTCCAAGAGCTGCAGCCCCCACATATCAAAGGAACTTATCCTCATGTGCATAACATAATTAAGCTGCTGGAAGAAAGAGTGTGGGAGAGCTTTGGTACAACGTTTTCATCCCTTGTTCTTGTAAAAATTAGCTGGGTTCTGGTTTGTTTATTTACACCACTGATGGAGATACTTTTCAGCTGAAAAAATGAATTGCACATCTACTGCATAGATAGGTCTCTGTCCTGTCTGCTATTATTTGCATGGTCTGTAGGTGTTTGCAAACTTTATTCACTGTCGTGTTACTATTAACAATTATTTTAGTATTTATAAAAGTCTTTGTGCTGGATTGCACTGGAGTAGACATTTACAGAGCTGCAATTGCACGATGACATGAGGAGGAGCGAAGGAGGGAGTGTTACAGCAAATGGAGTCTGTGGTACCGTGTGTAATAAGGCAGGAAATCCATATACTGTTAGTTAGCTAACAGTTGGCCATGGATAATTGAATAATTGGTCCTGCACATGGCTGGAAGGCCATGCTGTTAATTACTAATTTCTTTGCAAGATACAGAGCATCTGCTCGCTTTGTTTAGTTTTAATAGTCAGTGGTTGATAGAACACCTTCTGGGTTGTTTGCTTAGATCCCTGAGACACTTATCAAAGCCATTTCTATTCTAATAAGCCATGTATCTGGATGCAGTGACTTGAGGATCTTTTGTAGGTTATTGCTCTCTCCAGTGTTGTTTTCCATGGCAAACACAAAAGGTAATAGTGAGTACACTCAGGAGGTACCTTGAGAGGTCACCTTAGCCATTCCTGGGCCTGAACAGAGCAACTTCATCTGGATATCATTCCTGACTAGCAGATGTGTGCCCACCTCAACTCCAGAGATGGACACTTCGTGGCAGTTCAGGCAATCCATGCCAGGTATTTCTGACATCTGATCCAAATTTGCTCTGTTGATGTTCAAGCTCAGTGCTTGCAGTGCTGTCCTCAGGTGTCAGGGAGGAAAAGGTGACAACTCTTTGGCAAGCTCTCAGTTATTTAGAGGCTCATGTAATATTTATCCAGTCTTGTGGTATCTAGATCACGAATCAAATAGTTTTTTCAATGTTTCCTTATGTCCATATTTCCTACTCCTGAGATCTTTCCAGCCGAGCAGCACCTTTCAGATGCTTTTAGAAGCAGATCCTCCTCAAAGAGTCCCTCTGCAGCTGCTTACACCACCTAAGCTGAGCATTTTGCCTTTGTCCTTGCTGAATTAGTGTTCATTTCATATCATTCTCCAATTTGTAATCACTTGAGTTCTCTTTATTCATGCTGCTTGTGACCCCTCCCACCTTTAGACTGTTGACACAGTAAAATGATGGTGAAATACTGCTAGTAAGTGACTGTTTCCTAAACAGTACCAACAAGAGACTTAGTCCAGCTGGTGAAAACACGTCTTCCTAGGATAGCAATATTTCTTTCTTCCCCAGACAGTTGTTATCCTCCTAAAAAGTTCATGCTTAGATAGTTTGAATCTGGCCCTTCCAACCTTTCCGTAGTTTCAGTGGTCTAGTTGGAACCAGTGTAGGACTGGTGCATAATTGATGTGCAAGGGACTGTATGTCTGGGTTTGGTGTGTATTTGCTGTTTCCTGCTGGTAGTGCTAGGATTGATCATTGGTATGGATCTGCCCAGTGCTAAGCCAGAAGTCCTTAGGGTAACATACCTGTGTGTTGCCCTTCAAGACTTAGCTTTTAAATATGTTTCTCTCCTCCCTTTTTTTGCTCCTGCTTGGTACCTTAGATGTCATTTAGAAAAAATACCTCTTTTTCCTGCATTGACAGTGTAGGGAAAAAAATTATTCTTAGGAAATGACTTGCAATACATTGTTTGACCAGAGAAACCTTTCACAGATGACTGCTCATTAAAGGAATTTAGCATTTAGTGTTAATACTGGCATCAACATTCATAAGTCAGAAAAACTGAAAAATACATGATGTATGTTAGCTTGAAGCATCTTGACCATGATGAGAATTGAGATGGACATTGTAACTGTAAAACGCAGAGGAGAGAAAGATACAAGGGCATTAATACCACACTTTTACAGGTGCTTGTATATCACTTGTAAGCTTTAATTGTGTAACATTTGTAAATGCCACATTAGTAAATATATATGAGTCTCCATAGTTTCAATTTCTAAGTAATTGTCTTTTCTAGATAATGACAGAGGAAGAAGGCAGAGAGCACTCCTCTGTGGCCATAAGCATTGTTCCCTGCCAGCAGAGCTCTCCCTGCATCAGATTCCAACGAGCTCAGACAAGCAAATAGTGCCAGGGACCAGGTACTCCCCCAGCTCTTGACAAGGCACCACTGGGGATGAGAAAAGAGAAGACTTGGGTGGCTCCAATTAACGATGGACTGATGAGGTGGCTGGAAGAAAGCAAGAGACCATGACCTGATTCTGTGCTTCATGACGGAGGTGAATTTGTAAATAAAATACCTGAGGTTGGTCTTTGATTATTATCAGTCAAGAGAGAGAAGGGAAAAAAACCTCAAAAGCCAACTTTGAGCTGAAGCAGTCATTTAGGGCGCTCTTGAAAGCAAAACAAAATTAAAATCACTCCTTGGCATGATTGTGAGATAAGATTAAGTTTGATTGTCAGATAAGACTAAGTTAGTCTTTGGGAAAAGCATATTTAATAGATCTAATGAGACAATAAAACAATTGAAACCACTCCTCATAAACTTAATTTTTTAATTTAAAATTACATAAATTGCTTATATAAAAAGTATAAGAAAATCTATTGAAATCTTTGTCATTAAAAATGTAAATGCAGTCAAGAAAGTAAAAATGCCAAGGCTTTATCTGAGGCTTCAGATGAATTAGTTTTGCAATATTTAGTATTTTTTTAGAGCCTCTAGAGCAGTATTCATTTGCCTGAGCACTTAGTTATAGCAAAAGTCTGTAGATTGCAGACCTTCTTGTGCTGGATTTATTTTTTCAAATTGTAGTAAACGAGGAGTTATGATTAGCAAGTGGCTTGTTGGAATTACTGCACAGCTTTCTAGAGAAGCTGTAATTTCTAAATGAGGCTTGTGAATATGGGAATGGACCCGGTCTCAACTGTAGTGCTGTAATTAGCCTGCAGAAGCGCGCATTGTGCAGCATGGCCCAGATGAGTGTGTTTTGCCTGTCTTGCTCTCTTTTGTCTTCCTGGTGATTGGAAGAGGCCCAGATAAAACCTACGTTGATGGTAGGGCACAGAGTATCTTACTTGATTGCTGGCAGCTTATAATTGTACAGAAGCATACATTCTTTTTTTTTTTTTTTCTGAAGGTGGGTGATGTATTTAGGAAAAAAAAGCTACATTGGAAGCTTGCAGCGGATAGGCCTTGCCCCAGCTTGTGTATGGGTTACTGACCACAGCTGCTTGGCTCTTGATGGCATGATTAATGGATCCTGTCTGTCATCAATCCTTGGATGGGGCTAGATATCAAAAAAAGAAAAAATTGCTCTTTTTAGTATAGTAGTTCTATTAGTAATTAGATAGGAATTAAGTTGTTAAACAATTATTAAAAATTTGTAGGAATATCTGCCAGCTCTGCTAGCATCACGGATGGGGAATCAGGCCTTCAGTACTGTAAGGAAAAATTTGTGATCTCCTGCATATATATCGTCTCGGTCTCAATTTAGCAACTTCCCTTACTCGATTTAGTAAGCTCCCTTACAGCACTACGAACGAGTTTAGTGTTCTCTGGAGGCCTTTCTGGATATCACAGCCATACAAAATGCAGGCTCTGACAACAGAGAGGGTTTCCTTCTTGCTCGGACGAAGGGCTGCCTTCACACTGCACGAAGTTGAGCTAGGAGTGGGAATGCAAGAGGAAATCTATTGGGCAGTTTAATGGTAAACACTGACTTGAAGCAGCATCAACATTATCACTTAGAACTGAAGGATGGTCTCCAGAAAATGTTCCATCCTGCTGTTATAAATTCACCTTAATGAGCAGCAAACAAAAGGTTGCCAAGGATGGCTGTGACTGATTGCTGACAAACTTGTGGTTGCTGCAGCTAGCCAGGCTCCTGCTGGCAAAAGACATAATATGTATTGCTACAGGTCATATAATGGTAAATGAACACTTACTGCCTCCGTGGCAAGTGGATTGATTATTGTGTCCACCTCCAAACCGGTCTGCCTTTGTTTTACAAGTAAATGTATTTGTTCCTGCTGTGCTGAAGTCAGAAGATGAGTTCAGCTACACAGGACACAGAGCAGTAGTGATGTGTACAGGAGCTTGTTGCAGCTTTTACAAAATGGCCTGTCACGTGCATTTATATAAACAAATAACTGTGTGTAAATGTACATTATTTTTTGTTGTGAATGGTTTTTATTTCTCCTGGGTCAACGTACCTAGAATATTGGTCTAAGATAACAGACAATATTTGATTGCTAGGCACTGGCTTCGCATCATAACTATCGTCTGATATAAAGGTCTCTGTTGATAAATACTATTCTTAATACATTTTAGCTTTCTTAGTATGCTTGGGGAAAAAGAGAAGTGCAAGAAAGCCTACTTGAAAAAATTTTCGATTTGGAGCCCAAGATGTACAGATCTTGTTTTAACTGAAATGCAACATCCGTTGCCTAAAATGGGAATTTGAGTATTTCCACAAGGACTATTCATTGCTGTGCAACCAGAAAGGAAGGGAGAATGCTGTCACCTGAGAAGCATGGCCAGTGAGATTTCTGGGGTGTGGGGGAGACAGGCATGCTTAAATCGGCACGAGCTCTGGTACCACTCAGTCTGATTTGGGGAATAAACCACTTGAAATAACGATTACTCCTTCACTGGGTTAAATACATGTGGTAGCTAACTCTGTAGCTATAGGCAGTTTAGGATGTGGCCTGCTGAAGTTCAAGGCCCAGTTTTGCTTGCTTTGGTACCTTTGTCTGAGGTATCTGCTTAGGCTACCAGACCGTCAGCTGTTCTACGAAAGCACTTCTGCAGTGTTCTCAAGGCTTTCTTCTTGCTTCCAATACAGAATGGAAAGTATTTTCCAACTCTTAAATGAAATACAGTTCTTGTTTTTGTGCCAGCCACAACTGTAACTTGTGGCAAGAGTCAGTTTGGACTCCAGTCAGCACCAAGATCAGCGAGAAGAGAGAAGTGGCCTAAAGCTTGATCTGCCACCCACCTCTGGAGCTGTGTCAGGCATGCTGGGACCTAAGCCCTTGCATGTGTTGTGCATGTGCTCCCCTTAATTAAGTCTGACAAGGGGCTGAGAGGTAACGTGCTCTGATGAAAAGATTTTCTTAGAACACGGTGGGGCTTTTTTTTCCCAGTTAAAGGCATTGGTATGTATCCTTCGCATGTTTATCCCTATGCGTATTTACATATACCTAAGGCATATCCTGCAAATTCAAATATTTTTGCAGATTGTGTCTTTGAGCTGTTTGAAATGAGGCATTTTTTGGAGGGTTTTTTTTGGCTCTGTCTAGAAATCCTTGCTCAGGATCCTACATGTTCTTATAGGCTAACATGGAGCATATTTGCCATGTGCCAAATTGGACTGAGGTGCTTGTACTGCAGTGAAAATGGCCTAGCACTGAATTATCAGAGGTGTATAAGGAGCTGATGTCCTTTCTGTGTCACTGGAAAGCAGTTTTTCTCCAGCAATTGTCTGCCAAGTGATTTTTAGATTGTGTTAGGTAAGAACCAGGAGCTACATCCAACATCTTAGATTTAATTGCTTTTAGAAGTATTTCTAATGTGGAACAAGTCTGTCTTGTAGGAAACTGGTAGTAAATTATGTGAGGGAGTGGAGACTCAAACAAACCAGGGCAACCTTTAGAACAAAGCAAAATAAATGCTTGCCTGGATCTGTGTCAGTGGGAGGCCACTGTGACCCCACAGCAGTTAATTTGTTTAGCATGTTGCTGCTGTTATGCTAATTAGGTATTTCGTGAACCAAGTAACTGTCAGTTCCAAGTTTCAAAACTTCTTTCTTTCTGTTAAGAAAAGAAAAAGGGAAAGGCAGATGAAAGTTTCTTGCAGGTGTACAATTCTGGGCTGCCTGTGCCTTTCTCCGTGCTTGGCTTTTGCAGCCACTACAGAGCTCATTTTCTTTTTTTAATAAAAACACTGTGGTAGCACTAGGTCAATCTCAAAAGCACAAAATTAACAGAACTGTGTTAAATTATAAGGATTTCAATGCTTAAAAGAAATGGACAGTTTTGCTGAGGAAGGGCCTCTGCTTGCAAGCTGCGTGTTCTTCAGAGAGGTGGGGGAGCCCACTGGCTTTTCAAACCTGTAAGATAACAGGTTAGGGGGTTGACATTTACTGTCAAAACATTTTTTGGTCAGTCCAAAGATCAAGGAGTAAAATGCTTTGGTCTTGATATTTTTTTCCAGCAGATATTTCTATCACATCCAGGTAGTTTTGGGGGATTTTTTTTTTATGTTCTACTGTTGAGCTTTCTGCTTCTCCTTCTGTATCACACTTAAAAGACTGCTAAGTACATATCACTCCAGTATGACAGTTTGGAGGTTTTTTTGTATTAGCACTCTAAAAAGGAATTACTTTCAAGTTACCTTCAGTCTCAGCGCTGGTAGAATTGTGCCAGTTTGCGTTCAGAATGTCAAACTCTAGTTGCTGGCAGTGATAAATCTTCATGCCTGGTTCAGACTGTTACAGGCAGCGTGCCTTCTTGCAGACATCAAATTCAGGTGCAGCTTAATTTGCCTTCATTCTTGGGTGCTGAAAATTCCAGTTCGGATCTACGAGTCTCCATTTCAGGGCCGTAAATGTTGCACTTTGTGTTCACAAGGAAGGCTCAAATCTGCAGTTTGTTTTTGAAGTGTAATGCCACAGTGGTGTAAATCTGGAGTAGTGAGATTGGTTTAGCTTTTTAGCTTTGCATAGGGGTAAAGCCAGCTCTCAGTCTTGTTTGAGAGACTCTCCTCTGCCTCAGTCTGCTGTCCTACTGTGCTACCGTGTCCAAAATGGCTTTAGTAGCTTCATATCCAGTTGGGCCTTGTAAGAACAGCCTTTGAGCTGATGAATTTTAATTTATGTAAAGGACTCGGCCATGAGAAAAATTCCCCTCTGTAAAATGCACTGGTAGCCATCAATTGCCCTTCCTATTGGAGGCAAGTGTGAGGTGAAAGCGGAGCTAAGTAAGACTGCAGTAGTAGTAATTACCTAGGCGCTTGTTTAACCAGGCAGCAAGTAATGAAGTCAGGAGCTGTAATGTCGCATCAACTACATTACCTCATTTTCTTCTCTTGCAGACACAGGGAGGTTAAAAATAATGAGCCTGTCTGCCTCTCCCCATACCCCTGAGCACATTGAATCACAAGCACCTTCTTTCTAAAACAAATTTATTTCTTGCCTGCCTCCTTCCCAACAAAGACTTGCCTGTGATGAATACCAGACTTCACAGCATATTTGTCAAAGTGGTACACCTGTGAGGGTTCCAGCACAAGATAAATTTTGGCAGGCCAAGGGAGTAGAGGGAGGTACCAGGCAAGGAATAAATCTTCGTGTGTTACACTAGACTGTGAATGAGTGTTCTCCTCCTAAGAATCGCTCCTCTGACAAGTTATGATAAATTACACTCTTTGTTGACACCTTCATCGTGTTATTTATGGCTCGTTAATTGAACCGAAAAGGAGACTTGTAGCACAGCAGGGGGATCGTACAATATTTTTCCACTAGGCTGGAACCTGAACCAAAGAACAAAAAAGGGGAGGAAAAAGATAAACTAATATATGCATGTGTGTACTCTTCGCTGAAAGGAACTGACTGCTGGGAGAGACCAGTCCAGAACTGTAGCAACTGCTCTCGGTCTTCTCAGAAACATTCCCTTTCAGTCCTCCTGGATGTCCCAGTTAGGAGTCTGGATGTTTGTCTTGTGTTTCCACCTTCAGTCCTTGTATCTGCGCTGCTCTGTGCATTGCTGAAACGTGGGTTATCAATCCCGTGGGAAGGCAAGCATCCCACCCAAGAGTTTCTGGACTTGACTGTCCCTCGCTTCCCTAACAGCAGTTTTCCCTAGAACTCTTTTGGCTGCAGTGGCATTCTGATAACACAGTAGGTGAAAAAGGATGCTGGTGTGACACCGCAAAAGTATCGCATTTGTACAGCAACACAAAATTCTGTTCTTTTGGGGCAATATATCCCTAGATCAGAAACACACTCGTTTGGGGAACCTTCCAGCTCTCTGCCAGTGCTAAGGGCAAGGTCTTTTTACCAAACATCCTATTGTGGCAGCATAGGCGGCAGGCATTTTCTCTGAGAAGGAGTAGTGTAAACAGGAAAGGGAGAGGTACAGGATCTGAGCAGGTGGCTCTCTACACTTGTTGTGCAAGAGTTGTCTGCAGGAAATATAGCTGTAAGTCATTGTGGGGGATGATAAGAGAGAACAAATTCTTCAGCGGATAAATACTGAGGCAGACAGGCTTGTTTCTGTGAAGAATTATAGATTTGATGCTGAGTCTGAAATGGTTCTAACAAGCTCTGTCCTGAAAGAAAATTAGGTAAACTGATGCCTGAGAGTATTTATCATGCATGAATATTTTGAGAAAAAACCAGAATGCTCCAAGAAAGGAGCACATTTTCCTGTCAAAGGGTTCTGAGAGAATCATTCAGCTCCTTGCTGGAAAATACCATCTGAAATTCTCACATTTCCATGGCAGTATGAGCAGCATCATTTATGGATTTGCTGTTCAGGCTCCTCTCAAAGGAGCCAGGTCCTTCTGTAGTGGCAAGGTTGAGAGTTAAAACAGCGAGTGGCAAGTGGCACTAACCCCTTGTTAGTGGGGTCTAGAAGAGGCAGTAGTTGGGCTGGGTGTCAAGAGATCTGAGATTCACTCTGGCATAGTTCCTTGATCAGCTTTGTAGGTACAGTCAAACTCCTCGAACCTCACGGCTTTGGTGTGTCTTTTTTTCAGGTGTGAAATAAAGCTTTACTTTTGCCTTAGCTAGAGATTGAGCAAGTGGTTTGGCAGGGATAGAGTTTAGCCAGGTAATGAAAATGAATTCCTGTTCTGACAGCTTTCCAGCCTCCCAAGTGAAATATAGGTGCAGTGTCTTTATGTTCCCCTTTAAGGATTTCCTGGTGTAGAGGCAGCCTCTCCTGTGTGCCATTCTGTCAGTGGGGATGACACTGTGTTTTGCCAAGCTTTTGGTGAGTGATGCCCAGTTCCTCTGTATGCAGCTCCCCACTGCTGCCCCTTGGAAAACTGGTCGTGTCCCTGAGTGGAACAGTGGCCTCTGTGGCTGGGCCCGGGATGCCCATGGTCTCCATGCGAGCCTCCATGTTGTGTGTGCAGCCTGTGTGCAGTGCTGTTTGCTGAGTGCCGTGCCGTTGGCTGCAAGGCTCTGCTGTGACAGGGACGGTGCTGGAGCGGCACAGGAGCTGGGCTGCGGCTCACTGGAGGGTGCCAGAGCTTTGCAGCGGGTATGGAACCACGATGGCAGCTTGTGGTGGTGCAGGGCCTCCCAGCCCGCTGGCCCTTCTGTTCCCGGCAGAGCCCGCTCTGCTCTCCAGGGCTGTGGATGAGAGCAGCATCAGCACTGCCCCTGTCGGGTTTGCCTCCTCTCTGCTGTTTGTGCACCGTGTTGATAAAGAGTTAAAGCAGTGTAGTGGCACTGTGCGTGTGGAGGCACTGGGAATACTCTATTTATAGCGCTGCTCTCCGTTAGCTCCAGGGAATTGTCGCCTGTGTGCTGCAGCAGCGGCCTCAGAGCACTCTCCAGGTGCGGGTGGGTACAGCAGCCAGGCTGCCACCCACCCCGGGGTGTGTCCTGGTGTCCTGTGGGGCGTGGAGCCTCCTGGGCAGCGGTCTGGCCGAGGATGGCGGTGCCTGCGGGGCAGCTGCCGTGAGGGGCTCGCTTCTGTCTGCAGGTCTGCCCAGGAACAGATGCTGCTCTTTCGTTTCCCTGGAGGTCTTTAATGCCTTCTCTTCGAGTTGATCTAAAAGCAGTATGATTTGCCTTGTAATCAAAACAAAGATAGAATTTTAAGGGGTTTGTTGCTGTTGTTTGGATCTAGAGAATGGGGTCATTAAGAGCAAGGCAGCATCAGACCCAAAATACAAGGTCGTTTGCTGTTTCAAATGGCAGCCCAGCCCCACGGTAAGTGGCAGCAGTCTGTGTTGGTTACTTTCCTGTGCCTAATTCCTCAGTTAGGAAAGTCACTGCTGCCAATAAGGATGTGATATCAGCGCAGCTCCTGGTCTGAAAGGTTTTCAGTTTCCTTGATGAGTTACCAAGGTCCTTCCCCTGCCCCACTCCCTGAAGCACCCCTTAGCAAGGGAAAACCCTGAGGGAAAACCTGCACACACCCATTTGCTTGGGTTTGCCACCTTCTAGAGCAGGAGTTCCACACTGAATAGATTTCATGTTTAAGTATTGAAAAATGTTTTTACATTCTGTTCCGAGCTGAAATGTAATCTGGAGGCCTGATAAACTGGTTTCTTAGGGATCTGTCCAGTGCTGGAAAGCATCCTGCTGCCTTCTTGCTCACCCTGCCTCTTCTCTTCCTTCGTGTAGTACCTTAATTGTGAGTGTTGCCTACAGGCCTTTATCTGTGCTTTGCACCAGAGGCTGTATTGCCAAAATAATAGCAGCTACTTCTGGAGCCAGGAAATAGAACCTTGCAGGTTGAGTGGGAGCAAGGAGAAGGAAACCACACGGATAGGAAAAGTCTGAGAGGAGTACAGCAAGTAGGAAAAAATGTTTGCTGCGGGCTACTTTCAACCATCACTTCTGAAAACAGCTGTAACTAACATCCAGTTCTACTGAAGTAGGGCAGAGCAACCTCCAGCACAGCATCCTGCTCTCGTCCCCATCTTTCGATTGGGAGCTAGGTGCTTAGAAAGATCTTGTTTTTTCATTTTGTAGTTGTGCCCTTCCTCTTTTCTCCCCAGCTAGCTGGCTTTTGTTTTCGGTTACAATAGTGTGTGGTTTTTTGTTGGTTTTTTTTTTTTTTTTACAGTGTCAAACAAATTGAGCATTACGTTATTTCTTCAAAGTATTCACTGACAGAGCATCTCTCCCAGTTCTTAATTTTTGATTAAAAACTACTTAAAATAACATAGGCCATGTTACTAGCACAGTAAACAGGTTTATGAGTGAGAGACTTTCACTTAAATAGCTTTGTGGAGCTGCTGCTTCCTTACCACTCCTTCAGTCTTCCCTGGCTGTCAGTTTTCCAGGATTTTGGCTGAATACACTCATTTTGGCTCGCTGCTGCAACCATTGGTATACATTTGCAGCATGTCTCGGTGGATGTGGTAGAATATCTGTATGAGATGAGGAGCTGTAGGGGAATAATTCTAGTTTAATACTGCATTCAAGTTAATTTATGCCAGCTGTTTTTCCATCCTTGCTGACAAGACTCAAAGTTCACACATGGTACCTTGTCTTTGTCCATGATAGGCAGACTTTGAAAATACTTTCTTGTTGTTTGTTATGAATTTTCGTGTTCAGTCTTTCACTGCCCTGAGATGGTTGTGAATTTTCCAAATTTTAGGTTTTATTTTTATTGATCATATTACTGGCACACTTGAGTTCATATTCTGTGTATTTCCATGTGCCCAGTGCTTCATTTCCAGATGTTCATACAAAGGCCTAAGCATCTCAGCATGCGAAGACAGCACCATCTCTTGGGCTTCAAATACTCTAACCCTGGGAGAGGCTCCCCTGAATTAACTCTCAAATGAGACCATGAACTGCAAACTGAAGATAACTGGAGAGAAACAGGTTACAGAATTTATGTAGCCTGATAGGCCCTTTGAATTCCTGGACCATTTGTACAGAAATGAGACAGATAGAGCAGTGACATGTCTGTGTCTCAGATATTGAAGCTGCTTTTTTCCACAGCTACCTCTGTGCTCTTGTGTCTGTGACACAAGTGGAAACCAAGCACTGTGTGGTAATGAATATACCAGAAAGAAGGGTGGTAGCACTGGTGTCTGTCTTCAAATTCAGCAATTAAAGTCTAAAATGAAAATAATTTTTCTTTTTTATCCACTAAAATTCTTCAGTGGAGGGGTAACATTTGGACAATTGTGTCATCCTTGATGACAAATATGAGCAGAATCAGCAACTTTAATCAGCTCATGGGAGGTAAGTGCCACCCACACCACAAAATATTGGCTTCGGTCTCTGGCTTTCTGCACTGTTGTTCTTTGTTGATTACAAAGCTAAAGGAGGAGGGAAAAACAACCTCCAAGTCACTCTTACATAATACTTTGTTTTGTAAGGGTTCTACTAATCATGTCAATACTGAGCCTCTAGTTTTTGATAATTACGTTGGAAATGCCCAGTTTGTACATAGTAATTCCAACTATAATTACCATGAAATTATATAACTACAAATTACCCTGTCATGTGGATGGACTAAATAAGCATGTACAGTACCTGCTCTGTGATAACAAATTAGAATTACATGGTTGGTTAACTAGCAGTAATATGAGATTTTTGAAGTGGCCAACCAAGCTGGCTAGTTATGTGAGGAGGAAGTGTTGGATTTTCTTTCTGATGCTTGGTTAGATTTCATAATAGTAGATTATTTATTTCCTGATATTTCTTTATTGGAAAAAAACCAAACAACTGTGATTTAGGGTTTGTTTTTACTGGACATTTATATTGGATTGAATCGTTTGCTTGGTCGCTGCCAGGTGCTGTGTTCGCTCCTCTGGGTGCCGGCTGCTGCTTGTGGGACATTGCCTGTTTGATTTGGGGTTTTTTTAGGGATTTCTAACTTGATATATTCGAAAAAGATTGCTTTGCTTTTTTTTTATCAAAGAGCATTTTTCTTAATTTGCCGCGAAAAAACCTGTTGATGGATAAAAGAGCTGTAGAGATTATATACAGGTGCAACCTTTTCCTTTCATTAGTTTTCATTTAAGGAAGGGGAAAACCGTGTCTGAAACTCATATACATGACAAAACAGGCTCTTCATTGTGTCAGAACCCCTCTTCAAAACATCCATACCGTAGTTTGTTCTTAGAGACGAGATAGGAATAACGTCTGTGTTTCTTAGTTGCTCTTAACCTCTGACATGACATGGTGGGGAAGAAAGGCACGACTGGAGGCCGGAGATGGCAGTGCTGGGTCATTTGAAAGCCTTGCCGGTCTCGGACTGTGGCACCCTCGAAGGCAGCTGCCCCTGCGAGGGAATCGCGCTGCGCGTGTGGGGGAAGGCTGGTGCTGCTGTCCCTGCGAGCGGAGGTGTCACCTCGCCAAACGCCAAACCGGGGGCGCGCAGTTCTGTGCTCCAGGAGGGCCGGAGTGCTTTTGTAACCACACAGAAACAGAGGTACAATTAAAAATGGCTTCTGCATTCCGGTGGGCACAGTCCGGNGGAGAAGGCGCCGGGCAGCGCCGCCGTCCCGGGGCTGCGTTTGGGGCGCTTTGGGGAAAACGGATCCTGCAGGCAGGACGGGCTGGGTGTGGGCTCCGGTGTCTGACCGGGCCTGTTTCTGCAGCCAGTCTGCGAGAGGACTCCATCCATCTCTCTAATGCGCTTGCCTCATTTTTATTTAATTGTTTTTAATCTTAGAGTATAAAGTAATGTGGGCAAGGAAAAGACTGCATCTCTCAGGACCTGAAGTTCTTTTGTTGAAACTTAGAATTTCTTCCTCTTCCAGTGGTAACTGAAGCTTTATGCAAATGTCTGGGCAACTGTACCTTTAATCTGCAGGAGTTGCTACAGAGAAATGTGTAACTGAGAACAAAATGTTTGTCACTTTTTGCCCTAAGCCGTACTATTGCAAGAGCTGAGTTTTCTCCAGCTGATTTTAAATTAATTTTCATGCCTCAATTTCTGGTCTGTTTGGTCTATTCTTAAATAAATTAAGTAGCCACCTACATGAGGGGGGAAATTGTCAAAGAGGTTTGCAACCTTGGTTCTTTGTTCTTACATAAATTTGGGTTTTTCTATATTTCTTGTTGAATCTTTTCCTTATCTGGCATCACCTCTTCTGAGAGATACACTTTTATAGGAACAAGTAGTTCCAGCTGAAGCTTGCCTTGTTTACATGTAAGTGCAACTCTAAATGCATGGCTTCAGTTCACAATAGTTTATTTCTGATAGCCTCATTGCTTAGTAGCAGTGGGAGATGAAAACTAATGGTAACAGGTTTAAGCAGTGGCAGCAGCCTAGAGATTAATAGTGAGCTCTAGAGTAATCTCTGGGAATGGTCATCCTTGCTGTCCAAATGCAGGATTTGTAGACATTCCTTTCAGCTGGTGTATTAATTACTTGTGCACTGTTCTTTTTGTTTCAAGCAGATGTGAATGGTTCCATATGCAGATATATATCTATGTTTGAAAAAGAAAAGTAACACAGGAATTCTTAGCCTAGACATTATTCAGGGCTGTGGTTTTTTAGCTTGTTTGTTGTCTGTCTTCTGCTTTTCTCATAGCTGGGTCCACCATGTCTCTTTTGTCTGTCATTCAATTAAATACTGTGCAAACCTGTAGGAAGTGTTCCGTGATTCATGCTGGGAACTTATTTCAAACAAATATCCTGTAAGGTGTGAACAAACATAAGGTATATTTCAAATTGCACAGGGACTGGCCAGCATGCAGTGTTTATGAACGTGGATAATTATAATTAAATGTTTTCTGTTCTCAGATTTTTCTTTTTCTTTGTGTCATCTCTAAACAATCCATCTTTCAGAAGGTGCTGACTGGGAACTTAGCAGCAGAGCAGTTTCTCATGACTGTTGTTTGGTAATTGGAACATCTCAGAAAGCTTCTGTGAGAGTTTGTGGTAATTTTGGTTGCACTGAATGAGATAATTCAGCAATCAGCCGGTTTTTTAGCTGGCTCAGTGCTCAAACTCTCAATAAGGTCAAGGATTGAATTTGGGTAGTTTCAACTTAAAAAAAAGCGTAATTATTTAGATTATTCAAGGTATGGGAGGAAAAAGCATAATTATTTAGATTATTTCAAGTATTGGAAAAATGTTTTCAGACAATCAGTTTCATTGCACAGAACTTGTTTGATTACCTGAGCTGTTTGATTTGTTTGATTATCTTAAAGCTGCTTAGAGATGTGGCAAAAAGATAATTGATTAATGGGGTTTTGATCTGGAAGAGAAGGGATGTTTTCATCACTTTTATTTTGATTTTTTAGTACGAAAGTGACTGTTAATTCAGCTATCTACTGATGGGACGTTTCTGTAAAAAACACAAGAATTTTTCTGCCACAAAACCTGTTGGGTTCTTTTTACAAGTGGAAGATTTCTGTGCAGCGTATCTCCGTTCACTGAATGTGTTTGTAGGACACGTGCTCTCGGTCACTTACGCTCAAACACAAAGCTTTTGTTATCAGTGCTCCTGAAATCAAGAAAAGTCCTCTGAAATAACTGAGTTACTTGTTTAAGAGGACAGATTTGGTACAATCGTTACCCGAAGGAGGTTTCTGAACTCCCTGTGCAGCTTTCAAACTGGTAGCACAGAGCTTCCCCTCCACAAAGGGAATGTTCTGGTATCTGCGAGTGTGTTACTTAACTTTGCTATCCAAAACTTTGCCCGTTCAGGTTTAATAGAAAGCTTCTTACACCGTGGGGCTGTGTAAATAACTGTACAAAGCATCCATGGTTTAGTAATCCCAGAGTAAGACAAGGCCGTAAAATGTATTTCCCACTGGTGCAGCACTTTCCCATTCCAGATATATTTACTGTGGTGTAGTAGTTCTTTCCATAACTTCAGCGCATCAGCAGTCCTATTAATGCAAATAATATTATTCTTGTTTAACTTCCCTCCTTCTTATTTTGAGACTAAATATCACCAAAATTAAACAGTTACCTGGCCCACTTGAAATTTAGTAAACTGAGATTAAAAAATGGTAGGTGAGATGTGAACAGGGAGCCTAGTAAATGAGAACAGAAATAGAAACCGTGATACTTCCCAACTCCTGCAGTTGGTGTGCATCAGAGGACGGACTCTGTCCAGCCTCTTGTGGAATGGGATGGTTTGTTTGATAGAAGTGTTTATGTCGCTTGACAATTTTGCTCTCTATGCCGTGCCAAACCCATGAATTATTGTGCTGAATTACAGAACTATAAGACAGCAGGCAAGTGACACTGTTTGCAAATTGGTCTGGAGTCTGAAGGTTATTGTCTGACAAAACTCTTGTACAAAACAGCTTGAAAAAGATCCAAGTGCATGTAACTGTCACAGGAAGAGAACCAGTATCTGCCAATCCCTGAACTGATTCTACAGTACTGATACTTTTAATTTTCATTTGTTGTTCTTTTAGACCAACAAAGATGCTCTGAATTTCTTCTAATAGTTCAATTTTTCAGGTTGTGACTTTGTAATTTTGATGTTCCACTGTGTTTTCTAAGGCGGGTGCAAGAGTTCAGCGTGTCTGTAAATGCCATTTATGTGCTATTGCTGTAGCTCAGTATATCTGTGGTGTGAAGGCTGGCATGCCTTGGTTTGTAGCATTGTTAGATAATAAGTCACGCTTTTCCCACCTGAGAAGCTTTATAAATGCACTCCAGAGTTTCTTGTTCAGTATGTAACCTTGTTGCTTCAGAACTCACTAATGATCAGGATTTATTCAGAGATTTTATGGATATTTTTCTTAATAAATGATATGAGGATTCGTATAAGACTCATCTGTTTAATTCCTTGAAATTATTTGGCATTCTTAGTTTCTTATATTACGGCTTCACTTTGAATTTGTCCGCATTCTTATTTGCATCCTTTTCTATGCCCCGTTCATGTGTGCACCTGATTCTCTGTGCTGATCCCTGCTTGCAGCCAGACCGAGCTGAGCTGGGGAAGGAGCTCCTCTTGCACTCTGCCAGTAACTAGAATGCTGCTCAAGGAGGGCACAGCCTACGCTGCAGCAGCACAGTGCCTGAGCTGTGAGAAGGCGTCAGAATGGTCTCAGCTTACTGGAACACTGAGATGTGCTCCTGCGAGTCAGAGCACAGCAAAAGGCTCCGCAGTTCCCATAGGGTGAGACGTACAGGGACCTCAGTGAGTTTCGTGAGGTGGCTGCTGTACCTGATCCAAGGCAGCTCTGTGTTTTAGGGGGGAGAGGTGCTCATCATCCAGGCAGAGGCTATAATGGAAGTGTGATTTAGAGAGGCTGGGAGCTAAAGAGCTGCCCGCTGATGCAAACAGGATGGTTCACATTCGAAGCCTCACTGTGCTTCACTAACTCACTGCCTATCACAAGATGTTTCATTTAAAATCTAGGACAGTGGGGTTTTTCTCTTGAAGTCTGCGTTAGGGAAGCCGTAATTATTAATGCTTCAGAAAATTATTTATCAAGTGTTCTGAGATGTGTGTTAACTTAGTGATGAATCAGAAAAATATCTGGAGTTCGTGATTTATTCTGCAGACATAGATCAGCTTATGGACTTACACAAGGAGAATTCTCTGTTGATTTCTTGTTTTTAAGGTAGAATAACCAAGGAATTGTCACTGTTTTGAGGAATGCTAATGACTCTTTTGCAGTTCAGATAAGTCAACCAGCCAGTGGCTTTTAGGGCTGTGTGTTGCCTTGTTAAGGGTGCAAAGTGAGGTTTTTAAGTATATGATGTTATGAAGTATCATCTCAAGGAATCAGGTCCTTTGGGAGAGCTCTTCACTTCTCAGTCTAAAGTTAGGACACTGATACGGTTTCTCAATGAAGCTTTTTATTGTAAAGATAAAATGTCTGAACAGTTTGAACTTGGAACTTCTAACTGACCAAAATTTACGTTGTCAGCATCTTTAACCGGTGATGTTGTAAGCATTTTAACTTGATTCCTCTTAGGGATGCCTGAAGAAAAGCACGTCGTAATATGGAGTAACATGTACGATGTGAATGGAGATAGAGGAGTAGATAGGGAATGTGCTTTACTTTTAGTAAGGTCCCTTTGAGGCTTGGCATTCAGCTTTACAATTAGGACAAATCTGTCATGTTGTAGTTGACAGTTGCATTCCTGTTGATTACTTTGACTAGAGAAGGAGGCCTGTAACTCATCAGTTTGAACTCACGAGCTCATTTAGTTGCATCTATTGGAAAATTCTCAGGAAGTTTAAGGATTACAGCTGTAGAATTTAGGCTGCAAAACAATTAGTCTGGAACAGTATATATTGTTTACTTTTTTATAAAGTTTATTTAATTTATTATTGGGAAATACATCTTAAAAATTATAAAAGATGATATATAAATGGAACAGCTCGTGCAATTTCTTTGCAATTTGTATTAGAATAAATGCTTCGGCAGTGCTGCCAAGTGTTCTTTAATATATGTGGATTAAGGCTGTACCTTGTGCAAATTCCTCAGATTTCTGATTTTTCCAGTAGGTGTTCAAGCGTATGGATTGGTGGAGCAGCCAAGATCCTGAAGAGATGTCTGTTCCCATTTTAGAGATTCTATAAAAATGTTGCAAGTGTTAGTGCTCCTGGTAGCTGCATTAGGCTGGATGTTTGTGTTCTCTGTCAGACAGGAGGGAAGGGTTTATGTGTCCGACCTGTCACCCCTCTGTAAGAGTGGCACTGACCACTGGGAGACTTGTTCTGCTGACAGCCTCTTTGTCAGTCAGTAGCCAGTTGAGCTTGTCTTCCCAAGAGCTTCAGAAGCAAGTTTTTTTCAAGGAAAAGCATTTATGTTTCATGTTTATTTAAGATGTTGAAAACCAGAAGCCACAAGGTTTAAAGTTTCAAGTTTGGTTTTTCCTATTAACAAGGTTTTGGTGTTGTATGCCATCAGTATTTGCACCAGAAGGATTTGTACGTGATTAAAGAGTGTCTTTTATATGATTCATCTGTTCCAGAATTGCTAAGTGAGACAACTGATAACCAGTGCTGAACCTGGTGACCTGTTCATGATCAGCCCATCGATGTTCTTTTTAATAATAAAAAGAAATAGCAGTAAGCTACTGTTGTTAAATTGGTTTAAATTTATTTTTATTTCTATATTGAACTATATTTCTATATTGGAAAGGTTCTGCATTGCAGTTTGGACTCTCTGGAGCATTCCATATCAGTATGTAACCTTGTTGCTTCAGAACTCACTAATGATCAGGATTTATTCAGAGGTTTTATTGAGATTTTTCTTAATAAATGATATGAGGATTCATATATGACTCATCTGTTTAATTCCTTGAAATTATTTGACATTCTTAGTTTCTTATATTACTTTAAAAAAGTACTTTGCATGAGATGTTTAGGGAAAAAAAACCAGCAGAAACTTAACATGGGGATCATGAATTCAGGCAGTTAATATACTGGACTCCTGTGTTTGCTTGGTTTGATGAACCAGGATGTGATAACATCTACAAGTCTATGGTTTTTACAAGCAGCTGAAGATTGGTACAAAACCAAATGGACAATGCAAGTGTTTGTGTGGGTACTTCATGTGACACTCGGCTTTCCAAGTGACAGTGCAGCCGTGCTCTGGAGGCTGGCGGGCTGCAGTGCATGGAGCCTCTCCTTGTGCAGTAGCTGGTTTCAAGATGAGATTTCCCTTTCTACATAGGAAATACTGCCAATTCTGTGATAAAGAAAAAGGCTCCAATTCAGTGAACGCCACCCCTTTTTTTTTTTTTCCCTTAATGTTCCACTTGTGGCATAGAAACAAAACCCTTGTCTGCTTTTAGGTTACACCAGCTATTGAGTGATAGTTGTGGTGGTACATAATTTGCCAACCTAAGGCTTTTATATGTTCTTTTCTGGAAAGGAATTGCTGTGGTGAAAGAAAATTGAGTGCTGGAAACTGTTTGGACAGTATTTGAAAAACTTAAAAGATTGGCAAAGAAGGAGGTCTGTTCATAAGCGAAACATGGGAGTGATTTTCTGTCTCACTATTGATTAGTGCTCAGGACATACAATCCAGGGAAGCTTGGTAAACTCCAGTGAGAAAGGCACTTGGGAAAAGCACACACATTGTTCCAGTCCAGGAGGTGAACGTGGCAGTGCTGGTGCTGGCACATGCTGGTCCTTTCGCTGTGGAGGGGAACTCCTGTGTTGTTCCTAGTGCTTGTCGGTGGCAGTTACTTAGTTCCCAGTAGCTCAGAGTGAAACAGATGCTGTGTTCTCTTAGTGATGTAAGCTCAAGTGACAAGTCAAAATAAAAGACTTGTCCAAATTACTTTAAGACAATAAACATGATGGCTCCTCATTGACAGCATGTTAAATATTAATTTCTCAAACAGTGAGTTTGAAGGACTTTGACATGTGTCAAGATTCTGACTATTTAAAACCAATCTTTCACAAAAATTTCTTACAGATTGAAAGAGCGAATGTTGACTTGTATGACTAGCAAAGATGACTTTATAATCTTTCTGCATTAAAAAAAAATAAATAATCTAACACTGTGTATTCCCTAGACATAATGTGGGCTATTATTTGAAAATATGTAGCTAGCTCAAATGTTGTTAATTGCCTTTCATTGATGCTAGGCAAATGTTCCTAAAGGTACTGTCCAAGCCAATAATAATACCAGTGAAATGAGTAATGAATCAATGTTGTTGCTCTAGTAGTTGCTAAATGCTGTATTTGCTGTGAAAAGTAGAGCTTGTATAAAAACAAAAGGGAAGAAATAGAATCTGTGCTTCTGAAGAAGGCAGCACTATTCAGTTACCCCTTCTGAGAGCAGGAAAGGATATTTTCTAAGATCTTTTGATACTAAGGCCCTTTTACTGCTGTTGAGAGAAAAATATCTCTGACAGAGGATTTAGCTTCTGCTAATCCTTTAGGGACTTGTTTTGACAGACTCTTTATAGAAGATTTTCTCAGTAACTTCTGATTTGTTATAAAAGAGCAATTACTAATTTGTCCTCAAGCACCTTTTTGATGCATGTTTGTTAATGAAGTTCATGTACATACAGGAATGAGGAGAAAAAGCCAGTTTGAATTGTTTACTGTGAAAAAGCAGGAATATTTGGGTTTTCCTGGACCTCCGCTTTGCTGTCTAGCCCACAGGGTACTTAGAGTCTGGGTTTCATTTCATGTGTTATGTGGTCTGCTCAGCAGTTTGTGGAAGGGCATCTTGCTTTCTTGACAGTGGACTATGAATTTTTTGTTACCCTTTCTAAGCATGAAGGCTTTTCCTTGTGTTCAGACTAATGCCCGCTATTAGATTTCAATCCACATTCTCATATTTTGCATGGGTAACCAGAAAGTCCTGGTTTTATGGTGGTTGTCTTAGTTAAGGGGAATAAACCAGCTTTCTTGTAATGCCTTTCTGTAAATGCCTCTGCGTTGTTTGTTCCTTTTTTATGAGCAACTCAAATATCCAACTCCATGTCCCTTTTCGAAATCAAAGACAGTACCGAGAATCCACAGAGAACAGTTCGGCCGTGTCAGTTTTCCCAGATTTTGTCTGTGGCTCTGCGCATGTGCTCATCTTGCACAATAATGCAGGATAACAGGGCTGCATTACCAGTATTGTCTGAGTCTAATAAAAAGGTGTCATGCTGTTTAGCTAAAAAGATCTTGGATCACATTCCCGTGATTTCCCATCGTTCTCCTGCCAAACTGCCTCATTCCTGATCTAGAGGCACTGTCTATGCAGTTGACACTGTACTTGATTCATCTGCTGGCTTTGCTTCAGAAAACAACTGACTGTTAACCACTGTTAATATTAATACAGGTTCTTTTTCTCTTCTGATCTGAATAAACCCAGAAATTATAGAGCATACTGGAGTGATAAAATTACGTTTCAAAGGCAAGTGTGGCCTTCAAACCTCTTCAATTTATTTCAACTTTTAAATGTTTTCCTTAATTCTAATGAATATACTTGGTGTAAAATCAGCAAAGTTTGTGCTTGCTGCACAGACTGTTCCAACCATTTCAGTGGCAAATCACATTAACTTTTATCAAACATAATAATGTACTGTTTGTATCTTGGGAGCTGTGTAATTTTTGCTGTAACGCTAGAGACATGCTGAAGAAGTGCTCATCTCTCTATAGTTAAAATCCACAAAAAATTAAGAAAAAAAATTCTCAGTTCGGGGACAATTCAAGTGACTGCCATTAAATATCCCAAATGTCATTCACAACTTGCTTTTGTCAGTGACCCAACAGATGAACACTGTTACAAATACCATGTTTAAATTTCAGGTCTGGAGAGTAAATAGCTGTTTCTTTTGGCAAAGAACTTGGATTAAATTTTAAAAAAAGAATTGTTATTTATTTATAATAAAGGATAATTTCTGTGATAAAAATTTTGTGTCACAGCTATCTAACACCAAAGAGCCAAGTAAGAAACTGTTGAGCCTTTGTTACCATTATTTTTATTCTTCGCTGACTTTCTGCTTTTGGAGAAATAGTAGTTTTTGTTAGAGTGAAAAACCTTACAAGAGACAGCTTGCAGAGCTTATTCTGATAAAGTTGTCTAGAAATCTCTTCAGGGAATGAGCTTCTGGTAAAATACCAGGTATTTCTCACTTCTGGCAGTTCTGGAAATGTTCTGAAAAAAGCTGTTCCTGAACTATTATGGAAATTACCATGGTGGAGCTGGAACACAGATATGCAAATACCTACATTTGAGTAAAAAAGTAACTATGAAGAAAAACTGGCGTTTTGGAATCTTCAGGGAGGATTCTCTAATTCTTACGAGGAAGTTAATAATGTCAAGGGAAGGGGGAGAAGTAGCCTCTCTGTTTCTTTCCAGAGGTATTTGCTTTAAAAATGGAGAAAGCTGCCCTCACACAAAGGTCTGTTCAAGTGCCCACAGCAGGTTTAGTGGAGGAGGGGGAACGCTGTGTGTGCATATTGCCCTTCACACAGGCACTGACTCTGTTAGCAGTGCTTTCCACAGCTGCCATTTTAAAAAAAGCAACTGCTAAATGGAGAAGATGTGAGGAAATGCGTACCTTGTCCCTACTAGATGAAATTTGTCATTTTAAGAATTAAGCAGGGCCCCAGTTCCACCAGGTATGGCCCACACTGAATAAAGTAGTAGACTGTGACTTAGTCATAGTAACTTCCAGTGGTACTAATTAATCTTGACCCATTTGTCTTAATTTGACCCAAAAGCCACACAGTTCTCTAATATCTTAAAGAAGGAAGAGATCAAGAGGATGAGGCCTACATTTGTAGTTACATTGGTAAAAATGTGACATCATACTTTTAAATAAGGGGAAAATGGTGGAAGTTTATGAGGGAGAACTATCGGCCATTTATTATGGCCTCTGCAAGCAAAGCTTTGTAGGAAAAGCCAGTGAGCTGGTTGCAGCATCAGAGTTGGAATAGATCGGTTCCTTGTGTGGTCCAGACAGACCAGGCAATGCTGTAAATGCATGATGACCATGAGAACTGGCTCTGCTACTTACAGAATCCTTCAAGAGAAATGATGGAATGTGTTTGTGCTCCATCTTGCTCCAAATTCTGTGACTCTCAGCAGTCTCGGCATCTGACTTGGTCTGACTGGGGGATTGTACCCCTCAAATTCCTTTTGCTGCACTCACACAGGCTGTGAAGATGTATAGCATAGGCCTGTGCTAGTTTGAGTTTGTCATGGGAGCTTTATTGGTTTTACAGTAATCCACAGGTCGGTCTCCATTCCCATTGTTTGTCCTTCTGAGAGTCAGCTGATCTTCAGGAGTTGGTGGAGCCATGTGCAGCCTTTCCTGACCTTCTCCTGGCCACGAGAGTCAGTACCCAGGGTTTCCAGCTGTCTTCTCCCTCTGTCCTCTCCCAGGGCTGGGCTTCTCTAGTGCCTCGTTATGGTCAGGCTTTTTATCCTGAACTGCATAAAAAAAAAAACCTGGAAGAGAAGAAGAACTTTTGATCTGTATTTTTTTTATTAACAATGTTAATTTTCCTTCATCGCACAAAGCCATTTTTCTGTGTCCTTTCGTAGTGCCTTTGCTTTTTGTATTTGAGGTGTTCATCAGTCTATTACCAAGTGCCGTTGATGAGGGGCTTGCTCCTTCTTACGCTTGTTATTCATGAAGGTGTGTCCTGAGAGAGTTAGGATGCGGAGTTAGGTTTGAACTTGCAGGTCTCCTGCACTGCAAATAAATGGGTTGTCACCGAGTCACAGGTGCTCACAGCATGATGGTGAAAAATATTGCAAGTCTTGAGCATTCTGGTGACATTTCTAGTACCATAATTGATTCAAAGAGACTTTTGCTCAGTTACCTCATGAATATTCTTTGGACAGAACCACTGTAGGGTACCAGTATGTTGAGAATGCATCTTTTTTCATTCATTTAAGGATAAATACTTGATTGTCTCTGTATTTTGAGAGGGCCTCAAATGTCCTGTCATCAGATGTAAAATGTTGATGTTTGTCTTGTGAATTAAAACAATTTAAAGGAGAAATGTGTTTTATCTAATTACTTTATGCCATGCGTAGCTTTGGTTGGAAATGACAGAATCTATCCTTAATCTCAAACAGAATTCATTTTGTAAATGTAAGGTTATATGGCATCAAGGCAAAAGCACTGGAAACAAACTGTAATGTTACATTTGTTTAGAGTTCATCCCTCACTTTATGAGCAATTAATTTCTAATTCATTGAGTCAGTCCATAAATGATCAATAACAGAGGGCATAGAAAGGCTGATAACATTGGACAGAGGTTGTAATGGGAGGTAAAGAGAAAGTCTTCAATGACAGAAAATACTGTAAGTTTGTATCTCACACAACATGGTAATTTTTTTACCATGTTATGCGTAAGGATTGTATCCAGGTGAAAAAGAGATGGAGAACTTGAAAAATGTGAGGTGTAGTTGATAAATGGTGTTGTGCACTGTTTGGATGGCTGTGCTCTCTTACAGACAGTAGTGTTTGAGAAGTATTTAATATATCATGTAGATCAAGCCTTCAGTACTGTGGACTTTGTATTGTGCAGTGAATAATAGCTACAGCTTGCCGGGCGAGCAGTTCAATGCAGGTCATGTATTTAGAGCACCTTGCACTTGAGAGCTGAGCTCAAAAGCTTAGCAGCAGACTTCCAGAAATCTGCTTGAGTGGCCTTGAACAATATTGAATCAAAACTCACAGCCCTTAGTTTCAAAAAAACTTTTTTACCCTAAAAGGGCTCTATGCTTCTAAAAATAGAATGGAGCCAAAATCGTCAAGATACTTATTGAATTGTCAGGCATCCCAAATTGTTCCATCCCTGCAAGTTATGGCTCCTGGGAGTATCGTTAGAAGGATAGTCAGAATCCTGACAGCTAAACGTTGTAGCTGATGTTTTCTGGAGAAGTCCTTCAAAACCTACAACTACACAGAAATAGTTACTCTTTATTTACTTTTAGATAAATTGATACAAATTCTACCCGTGGAGCGTTAGAGGTCTGGAGCTGCCCGTGGTTCTTTATCGGTTTGTTTTACCTTTGAAGTATCAGTTTGTGGCAGTGTCCCAGTCGTTCTGGCTTTGGTTTGCCTAATATAACTTGAATTGCAGGAAACAGCTGCTTCGACAGAGTTAATTTGACAGAAACTGTCTAGACTTGTATTTTTTTTTATTATAGTTTCAAGATTAAAATGAGTGACTACATGCTTATTTCCCTTGTCTAATCATGTAATTACCTTGGTCTAATTTTGAAGGTGTCCAAGTGGATGGGAAAAAAGAAAATTTCAGAGTGCATGTCTGAGGACAGTGCTAATGTTTTGATTTTAAAGACTAAAATACAGAGTATTTGGTCCTGGATCTTTGTGAATGCACTTTGTTTTCATAATGTAAAATTACTTGACAGCAATGCAGTTTGCCCTGTAAAGCTACTGAATTAAGAGAGAAGTTGACAGAAATGCTGTGTTCTTGTACAATGTCCCGGTCACAAAGCTGTGCTTTCCTTTTTGTGACAGTAGCCCTGAATATTGGAAGCAAAACCCAAACAAAACCTAATAATATTCAAGCTTGTTCTATCAGCGTCCTGTGATTTATGTACTTTAAATGGGGATAACAGATCCATTAACTTGATAATTAATTTGTTATTCTCTTAGTGTTTTAGTAGACTTTATCATTTCTGAGGGCTGAAGGCCCCATCTGAATAGATTTTATGAGAAAAGGTGATTTCATTGTAGCTCAGAATAAAGACTTGTTTCTCTCTGCATAAATGAAAACTAATTTTCTGAAAGATAAAATTAATTCAATTACTCGAAAAAGTTATGAACCAGAAAAAGGAATAATTTGATGTTTGTTGAGTATTTGAAATGTGTTTTGGAAATAAGTCTGAGAAGTGTTCTTGAGTAATCGTCCAAAGTAGCAAGTTTGGACAAAGTGCCAACGTATTACAAATAGGGTATAACTTGATTATTGTGGCACACGAACGTAATTTGCAGCACGGATAAAATCTGATGTCCTTTTTCTGCAGATGATATACAAATCTCTGTTGGTAACAGGGACATGTGAGCCATGATGGGGGCAGGGCCTCCTGGTGGGTGTGATGTTGTGTGGTGCTCCAGGTGGAATGCTCTCTGCCTGGGTAAAGAAGGATGTGTTTGCATATCTGTGATTGTTTCATCCGAGGAATACAGTGTGGCCAGATTTCAGCTGAAGTTATTAAAAATATAATGATCAGTTACACTTCACAATACATTTTAATTTATTTATGTGTATTAGAGAGATGTTACACATTGCAGCACTCTGAGGTGGAGCCTGGTAGCTGAAATCTAGCTCTGTGTGTGCATTTGGACTTTTCAGACAAAGGCTATTTCTATTTTAATTTNGTGTTTAAATAGCAGCAATGCTATTTGGGATGCTTTGCTTGAATAGTCCAGGTCGTAATAACTGGGCTTGAGAGGGAGAAGGATTATGCATGAGGCTCATATAATAGACAATTTCCTTGTGTAGGTATGGTGCAGTAAATTGAACAACCCAGAAGCAGGAAATTCTGTGGAACTTGTTCTATTTCTTTGTCTTGTCACTAACAGTTGATTATAATTACTGTTGTTAGCGAGTTACCTGCTGAGAACCAAACCAAATGAGAGTTTTCTACCATTATAATTTGTAGAGCAAAGTTCTGATGCTGCCTTTGGTTGTGTCTAGACAGGCTGCCTCAATCCTTCTCAGCCCCCAGTCTCCAGCCTGAGCTAAACTGCAGAGTGCTGTCTGGGTGCTTTTGAAATGTGCGATTCCAAAAAGCTGAATTTCATTAAATAGTAATAAAACTTGGCCTACTTAAATTAAAGGCATATCTCCTTTTTTCTTTAAGCAAACACCTGCTTTCAGGAGGATGTCTGATGAATATAAAAGTGTTACAAAGCTCGAATATGACTTTAGCCTCTCTTTTATTTTTGTCATCTTACCTGCTGTGACTGAGGGAATATCAGCTGTTGTTCTGGTTGACTCAATAGTCAGCAGGTCCAGTAGAGTAACAGAATATAGGTTTGCTGTATGGATGGTAAAAAGTGTAAGCATCCATCTTGAAACCAGCTGATTTTGTTAAAACAGGCACTTTATAGGCCATTGGTAGAGAGCATTGAGTATTACTCATTAAGTCAAATCTAGCTTGGGAGGGTTGCTTCATTTGGGAGATTGGTCCCAGCAGCACGTGCAGCACAGGGTTACAGGTTTGGCTCCTGAGGATGATGATGTAAAGTAGGTGCCAAAGGATCTCTCATTACCGTGGAGCAGAGGGCTGCTGATGCTGGGCTGCCTGGCTTTTGCACTGCCAACAGCAAGCAGGAGATGAGCCATCAGAAGTCTTGCTCAGTTGCAATGTGAAGTGATTAAATATTCCCTGCTGGTTGTTAGTTTCCTGCCTAAGTAAGTGTGCTGGGCTCATTTCTTATTTCTTCCCAACTAGCCGTGCATCCATTTCCACCTTCCTGAAACCTTTCGCAGGTCCAGGGACAAATAAATCACTTCTAGTGTATTCCCAGGATAGTCTCAACTAAAAAAAGGATATCAACATGAAGGACAATTGCAGTGTTGAGCTGTCATCCAGTCCCCACAGGTACCATGAAAAATTACAGACAATAAAATAACATTTTTCAAAATGTGACACTACTCTTAAATTTTTCTTCTGCAATAAATGGGTTGTAGAGAGAGTTTCTGTCCACTTGAGTACAAACTATTCTTAAAGCACTCAATAATAGATTATAGAAGAGTTGTATTATTAATTTCTAATAGAGTAAATGTTTTGCTTCAACAGTCACTTTCAGGAGCTCAGACAGTAATTTTCTATGCTTCGTTATCATTTTAAAGATATTTCTTATAATTAAAAAAAAGAAAAAAGTTCAGGGTTGAGCCAAAGCTGTCCAAAGCCATGAAGTCTTATGTTAAAACAGAAATAGATGTCATAATTCAGCCTGTTATGCTTTAGTAAATGGTCAATGTGTGCGAATTTCCCATTGTTTTGAAGGTTTCTTAGAGGACCATAGTAGCAGTTAAAAAGCTTACTGTGATTTTGAGTGCCAGCCTAATGATTAAGAGGTAAGTTTGCTCTTATCCCAATTTTCTAGCTCTCGAGAATGATATTAACATAGTTTTAGCTTGAGTTTTTGTGATGTTGCTTAAAACTGGTTAAAAAAAATGCCAGCAAAGTGTTTATCTGCAGTTCCTAGAATTTGAACATGACTGTTATTTATACACTATTTATGCATATGTATCCCCTGACAATTGGTACCAAGAGCATCATTAAATTTAAGGGATTTGTATTCCCACATGGCGAGGTGAAAAGACAATTCTGTGAGGATCTGCTCTATAAATATTTCAACAGCAACCGGGTGAGAATTTTGTGTCCTACTATATATTATATTTTTCTTAATAGACTCCAACAGGCATCTATTGTTGGTCATTCATATCTTCGTATTTTGGACATAGTTGCATTTTTGGACATTTTTGTGCATAAATCAGGTGCTAAAGACTTTCCTGAAAAGGTTTTTTTAAAAGATGCTGATGACTCCTGTGAGAGTGGTACAGCCCTTCATGTGGAGGATATTCCGGCATTGTTTACTGTTACTAGCAGAGCCTGTGACTGTAGCTCTGAATACATTACTTTGCCGGGCTTACCACTACACAAATGCCTAATTCTTAATAGCAGAAATAGAAATCAACAGTGAGAAAAAAATTCTGAATTGTTACTGTGTAGCTTAAGGTGTTAATGTAACAGAGTAGCTTGTTCTAGATCCAGTATAAGATGTCCGAGTTGAGCGGAAACACACTGGTGCCACTGGTTTGCTACTAAGTTCATGAGTAAATGGCTGTACTTCAGATGTGACAATTATAACTACTGAATACATGCTGCAGGTAACCCTTTACAGCTCGCTCTCCTTCACTGGAGATACAACCAAAACAAGAGTAGGAGAGCAAAGCCTGAAAGGATGAGGTGTGATGTGGAGCAGAGCACTGGAATGGATTGTAGTGCTCAGCAAAATGGGAAGGTACCTTGGAATGGTTAATGTCTCCAAACTAAGCAGTTTGAGCTCCTGTACAGACAAAAAGCAGTTACAGCATTTTAGAAGCGTATTTACATATAAACAGCTTTTCTCAGTTGATTTAAGGAACCTAGAAATATTTTCTCTTTCCCCCACTCCCATCTTTCATCTGCAGTTCTTTTTTCCGAGATTTTTTTGTACTCAGAGCAGAAAATGCAATGGTTGGGGTTTTTATTTTAGAGCCATTTTAATTATTTTAGCCTTATAAATATGTTATGCTGCTGTTATTAGGAAATGTGATATGTCAGTAAACAACAATTTGGGCTTTATCTGTGTGTGGTACTGCAAGATACCCGTTTATAAAGGTGAATAGTATAAGAGGGTCTTATGATGATGGACTTCAGTTCTGGTTTAAGGTGGAAACTAACACTAACACAGTTCTGTGCTGGCTTCAGCTTCCTCTTGTCTCTGACAAGTTGAGCCATTAAATCAAAATCCTCTGAGTTTGGAGCTCTGAATTAGGATATACTTGAAGCTGTTGAGGACTCTTGTGTTCTGTTTCTCGTGAGTTTGGCTCAGTGCTGTGAAGAGACAGCAACACGTGCGTACACCCATGCATGTGCCAGAGAAGTCCAGGAAATAAATGTGATTTGCAACATCTTTGGATTAAAGGCAGTTTAAGAATGTATGCTGCCAGAGCCAGATGTTTATTTTTAGTGCAGGTTTTATTTAGTTCTTTGTAAATGCTTACAAAGAATGCCTGTGAAAGCAAATTGGTGCAAAAGATGGTGACTTTTTGCAGGTTCCTTGTGTCAAGGCCTTTTGAATTTCTCACTTGGTAGTTTGTGTGTAGCATCATTTCTTCACGCAATGTAACTTACATAGGTGAGCACGGGAGTTCACATTTTAACAAATCTTGGACAATTTTGAAGGCAGCATAAACTGTTGCAGCTTGTTGACCAATGTGTGCTCCAGATGCAAGCTGACACACAGTTCTAGTAAAGGTCTGGAGCTTTCCTGGCACCCATTCTGCTGAATAGACATGATTTCACTTTAACATTGCTACCATGTGTGCAGGATTTAGAAGGAATGCTAGTCTTTTGTTCACACCTGTGGTGGATTAAGGTTGCAGTATGGGCAAACCCATACTGTGTTTTAGTCGAGAAATCAGCTACAGGCATAAACTGATCAGAAGTTATGTGGCCTTCAGTTAGTTCTTTATAGGTATGTGCCTCAGTAGGAACACAAAGATTTGCTTTCATCTTTTGTATTAAAAATCTCTTAAGCACATTTGCAAGAGGTTGTGAAGCACACTCAGAGGTACTTTCCACAGGTAAGCTGATGTGCAGGGATGGCCCTCGGTTCCCACTCAAAGTGCAAACTTAGTGAATACCATCAACAAGTTTATTGGTGGAGAAATCTTCATTCCCCTCGACGAGTGAAAGGCGGGACAGAAAATGAAAGCCAGTTGAGGATCCTGCAGTTAAAGACATCGGAATGAAAGCCAAAGCATGCTGTGCATTTCTTGTAATGCTATAAACAATCTGAATGTGATGTTATCACCACTTGTTTCAGGCAGTGTTATTTTGTGTGTAATGAAAATACTTTGGAGGACTCTCATTAAGGAATAAGAGGCATGCTGACTTTACAAGGCAAGCGTATGAAATGGATAAACTGATGGAACCCAGGTTATTGTTGGATAGAATAGATTGCTTTGGAAGTTCTGGAAATTCCTTCATGAAAATTGCTCCTGTTGAGTATGTGAGTGGAAGTGTGTTGGAACATGTGATTGAAGGCTCTTTGTAACGATTTCAAGTTATGCTACAGCCAATCTTCAGAAGAGCAGAGAATGCCACCTGAGCTGTAACACTTGATTTCAGTTGTAGCAACTTTTTTTTTTTTTTTTGGCCATGAAGAAGCTCCACACTGTTTTAACAAAGGACCTTCTCCGTAAAGGGTTTGGTTATTACTGTATTGGAAATAGAGAGTGAGGGAAAGCAGAAGAAATACCACCAAGGACTGGTGCCTGTCCTTGTGCCTGTACCCTGAGCACAAATCATTCAACTCCAGTGAGAAGCACTATCAGTTTCTGCAAGCTAGGAAACAAGACAACCTGACTTACAGTGTATTAGTTCAAGTGGGTTGCTCTCGTGAGCATAGTTCGGACACTCTTAAGGATATCAGGAATCACGGTGACTTTTCTTATTTTTTTTTAACTGCCTCTGATTGTTTACAAAATTAGACCAAATAGTTAAGTAATAAGGTAATGAAAACACACACTTGTCCCTTTATTAAATCATAAATAGCCTAGTAAATGGCTTTATAGAAGTAGATTGATACAGTCACCTCTAGTATGAAAATGCTTTTTGCTTGATAGTTGATGTTTTTCCCAGCCATTCTTTCTATCACATATCTTGGGAAATGAGAAGAACATACTGCCTGTGCACATAAAGCGTTTGGCACGCTTTATGTTCCTGTTTACCAGTACAGTAACTTAATGGAGAGTCAGCGAAAGTCTCGTTAAAATAATGCTGAGTGACCTTTGAGAATTGGCACATTTTGCTTTATATGCTTATCTTGGTAAGGTATTCATAGATGGCACAGATTGATCTAAAATGTATCGCTATGCATATATTTAAGTGCTCAGATTATTGGAGTTGAGTATTTTGAATAGCTGAAAAATTTTGTGAAAACCCAGGGGTTTAATTCACATTTTCTATTGGGTGGGAAAAAAGGGTGGACATGTAAAATAACCCATTTGGGTTTATTTTCCTATAGCATAGCTGTGAATTTTTCTGGTAATAGTCTGCAGGTAAGGTAAGTGTTTTGAATTTTCATTTGTAGCTGTTCTGTGATACAAATATATATATGTGTGTATGTGTCTTAAATACAGTTACTGTGCTTGTGCAATAACCATGGGCTTTAGGGAACTGCTGTTTATCTTCTCAGAAAACATGAAAGGAGAAAGAGGAGTTCATAAAGCATTGTTGTTTTCTTTTGATACAACTTGCTCCAGGGAGTAGAGAGGAATGTGGCAAACAGGTGTCTCACAGGCTTCAGCAGACATTCTCCTTATATTCTCTTGGCTCAACAGATGAGTTCCAGATATCCATAAACCTTAAATCTGTGATCTAGCTCAGAAAGGCCATTGCACCGAATATTCTGTGCAGATTGAATCTGAACATAACAGTGTGAGAAGATATTTAGAAATTTAGGGGTTTTTCTTGCATTAGAAGGGTTAAATATTCCAGTCCTGAGTAGTTCTTTATTTCAAGTCTTCTGCAGGTTTTTCATGCATCATATAGTGGGAATGGGAGTAGTGGAGGAGGAGATAGACTCCTTTGAAAGAAATAGAGGATTTCTCTGAGGATTGCCTTCTAGATGGACCTTAGAGTTCCTTCCATCTTTTTATTATACCCTAGACTAAACTGACTGTATATGAAGCATTGAATCCATGTACGCCATAGGGAGAAAGAGAGGACCGGAAGTAAATCAGTAGCAGAAATGTCAGTTCATTGACAGCCCGTCAGTAAAATGTGTGGTGCGAGTTCTGGTTTGGATTGAAAAAACTGGTTTCATTCCTCAGATGGGAGACCAAAATCTGTATCTCCAGTTCAAACTGAGCAACGTAGAGTACAATTGCTCCTGTGTTTATTGTGTTTTTACTGCAAGTATGGAATGCATAGGGATCTCCCAAGAATGTTGCTGCAGCACAGGTGCAGTCCTGGCCAAGCACTGGGTAAAAATGAACCATGTTCACAACCCCTGTGGATATCCTAAGTCACAGGGCATGGAGCCTCCTTGCAGCAGTTCCCTTCCAATAAAACTGTGGCCCCGCGAGGGCTGCAGTTTGGAGCACTGTGAACTGCTTATGGCCAGCCTCTGCGGAAGGAGGGATCTGTTTTACACTTCCAGTCTGTCCTGATGCAACGCTTGCTCCCCATGTCCTTGGGCATGCCCGTTACTGAGGGATACAAGCACAAAGCTAAAGGCTGTAAGGAACTGCCACACTTCCCAAAAATTGTACCGTTTCAAATTGCTGTGTAAAACACCAGTGTTCAGCAACAGGCTGTTGAATAATGTGCTGCCACATGCCATGGAAAAAACAACAAATCAGTGCTGTGCAAATCCCATACATCTTCAGGATTTGATTCTGTCCAAAATTATAACATATTTTTAGTTTTAGTCAGAAGAGTTTATTGGGCTGCACTTCTGGTTAGTCTGATGTTTCATTTCAAAAGTAAGTGCTCCCCACATCACTGATTTTGGGCTATGCATTTAATGATTAAACATTTATTTATAATATTGTTACATGTTCCATGAATTGCTTTTGGGAGAAAGTGTTTGTGGGTGTGAGAAGTATGTGGGTGCTTCTGTGTGTGAGGTCAAGATTGCTACTGAGATTACTTACATCAATTGCATATGGATGTCGTGCAAGCAAATCTAAAATGTGGGGGTGTGTGACAGTTAAAAATCTGTCTGCTTTCGGAGGCTGATAGCTGCATTCAGCAAAAACCACTGGTTTCTGGTCCTCTGGGCAGTGTGGAAATTGTGTCTGAGCTTAGTTTTTCCATGGGTTTATTTCTTTCTTTGGGACTTAGTTTGACTCCAAAATTTTACGTACCCCAAGACAGCCGCAGTTTTGTTCGTGCCATACCTGAAAGTTTCCATGATTCTGTAAATCAGCTCAAAGGTGACCCAGAACTAAAAATTTGGCACAGTTCAGGTTTTGGTGAATATCTGGGACTTCAGCTGTATCATGATGCCTGCAACCAAGGAAAAGTAGCATGGTTACAGATGTCAGAGAGTTTCACTCAATTCCAGGTTTGAGTTCATTTAAATTGACTGCTACTCTGCTTGTAACACAGCCTTGTCCTGTACGTAGGGTGCTTGATTCTCATTAGACCTCATTGGAGAGGGAGCTTTGAATCTTGCTGTAGTGAAAGAATCAAAGTCCAACAGATTGGTTCACATTAAAAAATAGATTTCATCTCCTGAAACTGAAATGCTTCAGAGGCACCAGCAGATTGCCACCAGAATGCCAGCTCAGCACTCACAGTCAAGGAAATGAATGGTTAATGGCCTTAAATATTTTACCCAATTCCCTTTTGTCCTGCTAGTTACTTCAAACATGATTATAATTTTATTTTTATTCATTGTTACTGAGCACCTGGTGTAAATTTTACAGGGAAATTGTTGTAGCTGGTTGTAACTCATCCAGTTAGAATTGTAGGCTTTTGTAGAGTGTGGAAATGTCTCGTATTTTGTGACTTTGTTTTATGGAAACTAAAGAAACCCAAGTGAGAAGGCTTGAAGGTGTGCCGTACTTAAGATTATTGGATTTATGTTGAATGGGCTGAGACTGCTTTCGGTGCCAGACCTGCAATGTGTTCTGAGCGAGGCTGAGAGCACCTAACCTTTTGAGCTCAAACTGGTGGCCAGGGTCATGGTATAATGACTTTTTGGTCTAAAGTAGGACAGAGATGTTGGTTCTGGGTGGTTTAATTTGGGGGTTTTATTCTTTGCAACGTTTGCTGTTTTGGGGTTGAGTTTTTTTAAATGGTGAGAGCAATTTTGGGGATCGCTTTCACTCCCCCCGTCAGTCACTGTGTTAGTAATGTGATAATGTCAGCTAGCATTGATACTAAAAGTGAGCTTGTTGCCAAGATGGTTGTAGAGATTTATATCTGTCCTTGTTGCAGATGTATGGAAATAAATACTTGGTTTAACCATCAGCAGTTACTTTAACGAATGAGCCCTGTTGTCGTGCACATCTTACACGTGTCTCAGATGTAAGCTCTAATGGTTTTCTTTATTAGATATGTTGTCTATTCCGATTATCATTTGCTTTTGCTGTTTTGAGGTTTTTAGTCTTCTCTACTGTTTTTTGGATTTCGTTGTACTTAGAATTTTTAAACCCACAGATTATCTGGTGCTTATCAACCTTTGTTACTTTGCTGCAGCTCCCTGCTCTGCCCTCCCCCTGGCCCAAGCAGGGGGGAAAAAGTACCATTTTTGTTCTGGTGATTAGTTTCAAGCTTATGGATAAATATTTGTAGTGAAAAAAATGAGTAAGAGGTCGCTGATGATGCAGCTTCTGTCAGTTCCCTGAATACAGTGAGGAAGAGAAGTAAAAACACTCATGGTGGTATAACTGCCTCTGTGCTACAGTTTCTGATGGTACAGTACCGTGGATAAATAAAAAGGGGAAAAAAAAAATCACACCTCTAACCAGCAATGCTCTATGGGCAAAAGCTACTCAAGTCAGGCTGGACTCATTCGGGAATAGGTGTAGTAGAAATCTTGCAGTATTAGTCATTCTTCAGCTCTTTCAACCTAAGTTGAATAACATGAAAGTAGCAGAGTATTTCCCCTTACTCATGGTGTAAATCTCGATGGAACAGCTTATGAGAATTTTACATCATATATGCAGAGCACTTCGGTCAAATCAAAACATAAATCTTTTTCCTCATTTCCAAACTAATCTATGCCATGGGATAGCTATGATTTCTTCAGGTCTCTTGCAAACCGCTTTCAGTCAGAGCTGTTTGTCTGTGAGGACATCAGAGGGCTGCACATGAACTGTATAACCCCTGACTATTGGCTTGTCCTGGGACGTGCTTTCCACAGGGTGCTAATGGCCCTTCCAATATTGCTTTGCTACTGCCCAGCTCAGGGTAGGTGTGGGTTACAGTTTTTATCACAGATCCCCATAATAATTAAATCTATGGGAATTTTGTTTCGTGGGTGTGGGGAAAAAAATACTGGAAGGGATGGATGTTTCAAAACTGTTGTAATTGATTAGTATTTTTGCCCCTGTATCTGTTCTGTTGCCATTGCAAACTGATTCATAAAACACAGGAACTGAGATACTGACAAAGAACAGATCCCAGCTGGATTTTCTGAAGTGCTTTGCAGTCAGGAGGTGGCACAGGCACAGTCCTGGTTATATTTTCAACAGTACATGAGTAGATCACATTAAAGTTCTTGCTTCCAAAACGTGGTCTTTTACTTGAAGCCGAGAATTAGGACATCAAAGCCACTACAGATTGAAGGCAAATACTGATCTAAAATGATATTTCTGACATTGACAAATTGTTACTTAACTGCTTAACCAAAAATTTCTGCTGTTTTTTCAGCTGATTCTCACTGCCCATACATGATTATAGTATAAAGGATCTTCTGCTGTTTTCTGAGCCTGCCTGGTTCCTGCAATACTTAGTAATTGTAGCGAAAGAAAAACCAAAGAAAACCCAAAAGAAACAAAACCCCCCACCCTATCTGGTCAGCTTTTCAGCCACAAACAGTTCAATAAAATTTTCACTTTGTGGTGTGTGCAGTATGCTAATGTATCCTTGAGGAGTGACAGTCATATGCTCTCTCTAAAGTTGTCGATCCATAGCTACATGGGAGTTTTAACCACAGCAGAAACAAAGTTTAAGCAACCTTACCTTAGCATTTCAAATGAATAAAATGTATGTGTGGTAAAGTTTAAAATCAGTTTTTCAGGTTGCTTGCTCTTTTTCCCACATTATGCCAAGATGCAGAAGCAGCTCATTAGTCTTACCAGCATTGCAGAGTCCTGCAATCAGTTGTGCAGCCCTGCAGAACAGCAGTAAACTCTTATTTTATTTGTGTTGGAAGACACTTCTGAGGTGCAGGGTGAAGAACCCTTCATTTTTCCCCATTACTTAGATGCCTATATCATTGTGCTAGAAATCTGGTAGAAACAGCTAAGCTTTCACAAAGATGTGTCTCGAAAAACTGTTTGTCTGACCGTGTTGTTATCAGTTTCATTATGACATTTGGTTTGTGGTTTTAGGGTCTCATACCAAACAGCAAATACAGGAGCTTTGCATATTTTTTCTGTATTCAAATGCAATACCTGCTAAATCTGTTGTCACACTTATTAATTTCTTCAAAGGCAAAAAAATATTAATAGTTTTAAAAAAAGAGTAAAAAAATTAGAAGTTAATATTCCTCACAATTAGCTTATGCAACAAACATTTTAAACTCAATTTTGAAATATTGCTTTGTTTGGGTTTTTTTTCGAAGGAATGCCTCTCCTAGTAATCTGATAGGTAGAGTTGGAATTACCTTGTGCTTGTGCCTGTTTATGTGCATTATGGCATTTCGGTGGAAGCACAGAGAAGTGTAAACCTAAACCCTTCCTTTAAGAGCAGTTTACATAGGGGAGACGATGCTGATACTCTCTGATCATTGCTTGCTTAGGATGTAATGGAGTTTAAATGGTGGCAACATGCAAAAGCTCAGAGAATTCCGAAGGCTTGTGTAGGAAACAGGAATGCTGCTGTTTTTTCCTGGATTCAGGTAATCCCTGCAATCTCAAAGCTGCAGTCGTTGGGGTAACAGTTGGAGGCAGCTTTGTGCCGTTCCCCTCAGACTCTCCCTGCCCGGGGCTGCCGGAGCTGCGTTACCGCAGGGCTCGCAAAAATCGGTTTGTGCATTTCCAGAGCCCTCCTGGGGCTCCTGGTGATCCTTACGATACCACCAGGAGGTTTTGTGAGGTAATGATTTAACACTTGAAGCAAATAAAACAGTCTCATTTAGCAGTTTGCCTCCCCCCACATGTGAAGTCAATAGAAAAGTAAGGTTTAAATCCCTGCAGTTTATAAATGCACTCCACCTTTGCTTTGCTGCTTCCCCCCCAACTACTGTCTTACAGAAAGAGTTTCACCTGCATTCTTCCTCAGGTAATGAAATCAGCAGAGTTGAATTGCTTACCAAGCCTTAAAAATTTCCTCAGAACATGAAATGTTTCACAAAAGCTCTTTGTTACTGAGTGGTAATTTTGCTTCCATCTGATGTATTCTGCTTTTTTTATATTTCAAGACCAAGGTTGTAGTGTGGCAAGAACTAGAGACATACAAAAAAGGAAGTTCCTTTTTTATAGAAATGGGTATAAAATATGCTGGGCGTCTTGGAAAAGACAGTAATTTTGTCCCAACTTGAAGGAGCAGGAAAAAGTGCTTGTATTCGTATGCTGACTAGTACTTAGTGCATGGTGATAGCTCTGTGATGATTGCATTGATGTTCCTATGTTTTACCCATTGAATCATACGTGAAAAATAACTGTCTGATCAATGCTCTATAAATTATAGCCTGTTTTAGAGTTGATAAAATGTGCATTGAATGGCAGCTGATTTACACACATGGGGGAAAACCAATTTTCTGGGTGGTGGTTTTGGCTTTTGGGTCTAGGTTTTTTTGGTTTGGATTTAATCTTTTTCACATTAATAGCAGTTGAACCCGGACTTCTTATAATAATGGTCATTTAATTGACAGTGAAAGTTTCCCATTCTGTTTGAGACGTGTGGTACTTGGCTCGTTGCTTTTGTTGATGAAGATAAAAGCATTAAAGAAGCCGTGACATTTAGCCTCTTTTTGAACAGATGAGTATCCTAGCAAATAACAGTACACTCACAACACAAGAAAAAATGTTAATGAACTGAAATTTCCATGCCGTTAGTGTTATTTAATTCCACTTTTAGAGTCAAACTGGGGATAACAGAATTTTGGCAGCTTGGTGGTTGTCTGTTTTCAGTCAAAAGCAGTTAGAGGAACTCAGTTGTACACTCCTGGTTTTTTCTTCTACTGCTGTGTAAAAACCAAAAGATGTAGCAATACTCAAATGTTATGATCAGCAAATAACTGCACAATTACACTGAAAGTAATTTGTCTTACGATTTCCCACTATTTCTTGATGGTCGGAGAATTGGGAAGCAGGCATATACCTTTGAAAGTGAGTAAGAGTGTACCACCGCATTGAAGTTTTGAAAGACTTTATTTCTATTTTAAATTTACTTGTAGAGCTGAATGAGGTCTTCGTGTCAATTCTCATTTTACCGGAACATGTTTTTCACTCTGCTTGTCACAGTGAAAACTGAAAGTTAACGTTTCTTTTCAAAGATGGCACTCTTACAAAGCCCGTGACTGGGGTCTGTTGACTAAGATGAAGTAAAGGAGCTAACCCATAAATTCAGTGCTCACACCAGTCTGCCTGGAAGTATTTTTGATTGTGAGGATGACAAGCAGAGGATCTGAGTTCAGGTAAAACTCAGATGCTCAAAGGTAAAAACTCAGATGCTCAAGTATCCATTTTTATTAGCCTTTGATTCCATGGAGAGTTTTTGATGACTGTCTTGTACAATGTTCAAAAACTTTTTAAAGGCAACATGAAAGACTAAAACTGAAATACCCATGTGTTTAAAATATTAGGATTTCTGATATGTTTGAGGTTTTGAAGCTTTAGATTTACATTTTCAGATATTTTTATGTAATGAGGTAAGAATATGAAGCTAGTATATGCTAAGGTAGCATAAAAATTTCATTAGCAGTCCTAAACCGTATCTGGTTTTCCCACTGTAAGTAACAGTGCCAACCTCCTTCATTTCTTGGCAGCAAGTATCTAAAGGTGGTATCAGAATTGAGGAGTTTTTTCTCTATGTCTCCGTGCCGGAGAAGAAACAAAAATGCTTTTCACCTGTTTCCTGGTGTTCCTTAAACTGCCAAGAGCTTTTAAAGTTTCTTTAAGGCAGAAGCCAAGCCATAAAAGCTGCTGGGTGTTTTTCATTATGCATATCAGATAGATGTGAGTGGGTAAGTTTTGTTTCTTTCTCTCCATAGTTTTGGCTTGTGATCCCAGACTGCTTTTCAAACACAAAAACACCAGCAGTAGGTTGATAGGTAGTACAGCCTAGGAACCAAACTCAAATACCTGTACAGGGTGGAGAAATGTGTGAACTCTGTCAAAGCTTGAACTGGGCTTTGCAGTGCCATAGAGACACACAAATCAGCTATTTTTTTTCCTTTGTTATCTGCAAAGCCTAAGATCAGTAACAAATCAGTTGACATTTGGTAAGCTTCTTGCCTCCCTATATTTTTTTGGGTATTAATCCTTCTTTGTTTTTCTTTGAATTTTTGGAACTGTTGAAAGTTCTGGTTGGGTGGGTTCAGGTGTTTTGGGGAGGGAGGAGTTTGAATTGGATGATTCCATAAAGGTGTTTTTCTTTGGGCTTAGAAAATGTAGGAAGATAAAAATCAACTTGAGAATAGCACCTCTCCTTCCCCCTTTAAAGACTGGGTTTCAGTTATGTTTACTAGTTGGATTGGACAATTTCCTGAAGTAGGCAATCTTACATTCTACAGTTTCTGCCTAGATGATGGACTGCATGTTTTCTTTTGTTTGTTTGCTGCCTGGCACTATGGATACAAACAGTAACCAGATGAAAACAATTTTGAAATGGAACAATGTCACACGTTTAAGAAAGTGTCATAAAAGGAGGAAAGACAACCTGCTTTTGATTCAGTACGGTAAAGAACCTTCTGAAATCTCTGTCTGGATGCTGTACAGTAGCCCACTCTGAAGAGGGAGTCTGTCATGGTTAACCCTGCCAGAACTGTGGGCTGCTGACAAGGAGAACATGTTGCAGTGGCAACTCTGCCATCCAGCAAGAATGAAATATGCTCAATTTCCGTCCCCACGGTTGGCTTTATGCCTGTGCCTTGGACAGCTTTTCGAAATCTGTGGAGAAGTCCTGTTGCTTATTCAGAATTTCTGTTGAACATTTATGACTGGTTTCACTGGGGTAAGTAGACTGTGGAAGTGAACAAGGATTTCTTTGACCTGTTCATTAAGCTCTTGAGAAGTCCCTAATCTAAAGCGACCCAGTTGACTGAGATCCGGCCCTAGGCAGTGTGCTTCCAGACACACTATTTCTGTGTAGGATCCAGCCCACACCGAGAAGGAGGGAAGCTACTTGCACTTCCTTCTGTCCTCGTTGTTCTTATGCATTTTGGCTCTAAATCCACAAGTAACTTATTAATTAAATCATAACTACAGGATTCAGCTCTATGCATTTGAAAGCCTGGGCTTCATTCTCAAGGTGTTAATGTAAATTGAAAGCTCTTCCATAAACTGAAAGATTCATAGTCTGAAAAGTCTGGGATGTAAAGCTCCTGAATTTGATCTCCATGTGGTTATTTAGTAACTCTTTCTTTAACTAGGCTCCCTAGAAGTATTCTACATTCTTAATGCAGTTTGACACCTAGAACAGTTACTCTTAGTGGAACAATTGACCAGTTACCACAGCTGAAATCCCTAAGTCAATATATTCAGGGTCAAATGTGCTTTGCTTTTGTGGGTGTTTACTTTAGCTGGCTGAGATGGATTAGCTGGCATCTGGAGGTACAGAAAGGCCATTGCAGTTGTAGCTTCTGTACATCTTCTTTGGGTTTTTTAGCTCATTTGTGTTTTTATACTATAAATTGAGGATTGTGAGGTGGCTTTTAGGGTCAGTGAAGCAGTGTCATTCCGTTTTAGCTCTTAAAACTGAGTGTGTGGCTAGTTCCTTGAATTCAGGGGGGCTGTTTGTAGCTCTTTTGCTCCTTTTGCTCTTTTGCTGCTTTAGTAGTTGAGGCCGGGTAGTCCAGATCTTGCAGAACCCAACTCCTAGGATTTGGGGTTTCTAGCCTGGACTTGGTGCTGTTTGCATTCACGCTGGCATGACTCCAGTGAAAAAATCAGAATTGTATAGGAATCAAACAAACCTTTCCTCTTGCCCCCAGCTTTCATTTCAACTACCTCTAATCTGTACTCTTTATAAGAAGCCAGTACTATTCTTTTTGTAATGGATGAGTGACTCAGTTGTATTAAATGACTGTGGGCTGAAAAATCCACGTGCAAAATCTAATTAAATATTTTGTGTCTGATTCTGATTGTACTTATATGATGTGGATCTGACTCCATGGAGATGCATTAAATTACTCTGGTTTTATGAGGCCGTTGTCCGAGAGAGTGGCGTGCGGGTGGGAGAGAGAGCCTGTACTTCCAGATTCCTGGGTGTTGGTCCTGGCTAAGCCACTGGCCTGGTATTGGGAAGCCTGCTCATTGCTTCTCCACTATAACGCAAGGATGAGCACATAGTAAAACCTGAGAGAAACGTGGGGTTTAATGAGTGCTGTTTGATCTGTGGCTCGAAAGCATTGTAAGCGTTAAATGACTTAACATTCAAGTCTAGAGTAATGCTTGCACTTGTGGTATAACTGAAGAAAAGATGGTACTGTTTTTAAAAAAGTTGTCATCGCTGTGCCAGGAAAGTATCAGCCAGTTTTCAATAAGTTACATCCTTCTCAATGGGGAGCAGGAGTAAAGCAAAGAGAAAATTTCTGCTTCATGTTAATTCTTCCTTTAGCGTTTATGTGAAATGAGGTTTAGTGTCAAGAGTTGTCAAAAATTAAAACCTTTTTTTTAAACTTTCACTGTAATGCAACCAAAGAACCTGCTGTTTTGGAGCATGTAGGTGGTTCAGGATTTAGAAAAGCTGTGTGCTGATCGTGTCCAGGTCAGAACTGTTAAGGGTTAACAAGCCAGGGCCCTCACTAATCTGAGTTGTAATTTGCACCACTATAGCTGGGAGTTCGCTCTGCTTTGTTTCCTAGTACAAGTCTAGAGAGAATTCCTTTCCTGGCTTTCCTTTTGAGAGCTTGGGGGTGGAAGGGGGAGGAATTAAACAAATCTCCAGGTAGTCCTGATGCCACGATCAGTATTCTGCTGTTATTTCCTCTTGTCAGGCACTGTTTGAGTTGCACAATTTGGAATGTTAAGCATCTGCTTTGTAAGTGTGTAGACATCAGGATCATTACAGATTTGTTTATGGAGATAAATTCTGCCTCTTCAAATTTGCATGTGAATTGAGGGGCAGACAGAAGTTTATACTTTCTGTAAGAATTAGAGGGGGAACTTTTAGAGTAAGCAATAGAAAGCAATAAAAAATAAAGGGTTAAATATAGTATTTAGACAATTCTACAGAAAAACTACTCACTTGCTCAATTATGTTTAATGAGCAGAAGTCTTAAAAATGCAGTGGTATCACAATCTTTTCCTACAGAATAAGCAAATGGGATTTATGCCATTACATTTCTTTACTGATGTGTACTTTAATAATCCAGCTATGATAACAGCTGACATAATAATAAGCAAAATTGTAATGGTTTCCTCATTAGATCATATTTACAACATGGGGATATTTGTGTGTTTGATCAGTCCCTTTTTCATAGAAGTTGCAGTATTTGTCATATATGCCTTTCTAAAAATCCCGTCCGCTGTGCATTGATGGGCTCAGACACTGTTGTCACTGCTTGTGCTCAAGTCTCTTTAGTGCTTTTCTTAATCAGAGGGGCCAGCCTCTGTGGTACTGCTCAGTGCCATGTGGTCTGTCAGCAGAGAGGTGCTTGGGTGGGGTTTTGTACGAATTGCTGGGTGCCAGAGTTCCTCACTGCTCTTTCAGTAGCGACGTGATGAGCAGGAAGCTGTATATAACTTGAGAAAATTAGAACTTGATCAGGTGGTTTGCTGTAAATGCAAGCTGCAGGAAGACTAATGTGTTAATCCATTTTGTCAGCCTGTGGGAAACCAAAATAAGGTGGTTGGATATTCCATGTAAACTTTTGATATTCCATGTAAGCTTTTCTGTATAATCCAGGGAAATGCGTGCTTTTACTGTGCTGGAAAACCAGAGGTATTTTTCATCTTTCATGTTAACATATCACCGGTATAAACCATTGCATGGCAGGGTGCTGGTTGTGTTTGCTTTTATTAGCGGAACCCCCTCCTTTGGTTAGGGGAGGTTTCCCAAATGCTCATTCTAATTCTCAGCCGAGGTAATCTCTGGTTTCTGTAAAAATGACTTAATGCTCATTGCAAGCGCTTGGATCTTAACAGCTTCTTCAGCTCGTCAGCCTCTCACCAAGTGCCATGGAAAGGGATGGTTCAGACACTGAAGAGGAGGAATAGAGTCAAGAAAACAGGGAGATTTTATTTTATTCTCATTCTGGTCTGTGTGCAAAGTCAGTTTCTGTATGAACTGCAGTAGAGTGTAATCAGAAGGGGGAGAAAGCAATTGCGTTGGCTTTGAACTTGATGTTAAATGAAGTCAAATTTAAGTTAGAGTGTTGAATACTGTATTATTTAAATTATTATTACCTTGGAAGGCTAGATGTAAGATTCTGCCATTCCATTGCTTCCTGAAGCTCACCATCCTTTGAGGTGTTCAGCATTAAATTAAAAATGAAGTGTCTCCCCAGCTGGGGCATCTGTAGCCAGCAGAGAGTACAGACTGACAAGGAGGCCTTACAGAATGGTATAGAACCACAGAAGACAAAGTCAGCGGCTTAAGAAAATACCTCTGTGCCAGGACATTCTGTAAATTTCTCTGGAGAAATCCTACAACCCTTCAAGAAAGTTGACCTCATTTGCATGTTTTGATTAGATTGCTGTCAGGCTTCTTCTGACTTCCTACAAAGAAGAGAAAAGTAGTTTTCTGAACAAGTCTCAGGAACTTCTTTAAGTCACAATATATTCCTTATAAATAACTTTATAACTGAAGAGAAAGATTTTTGTGTACTGTGTCTAAATCTCTAGGGGAAACATGTTTGATCCTAAAGAACAATGTTCTCCATCTATATTCTGTCTTCCACTTTAGTGAAGGGATCATCAATCTCCCAAGTAAATTCCTGAAGTATTTATTAGTTAACTCAGCCTCTGGTATTGTCACAGCTGGGAAGCTGTTGCTTTAAAGGACTGTAAATGAAAGCATAACTTGGGGGCATATTTCAGAGAGATGCAAAGCTGTATGACAACTGTACAGTGTGGGAGTATCTTTAAAAAGTGGGGGGGGAGGAAGAAAGATCTTATGCTCCTCCCTTCCTCCGAGTGAGGGGAAATTCTAGAGGTAGAACAATTAAGTGTGAAACTACTGATATATTTAGGTGCAAGATAATGACCTACACAGCAGAGTTAAGCCAGTGTGAGGACTACAGTGTTTACTGCCCTTAATAGATGTGTGAGTGTCTTGAATAAGAATTAGGAGAATGTGGACATGAAAATACTTAAAGCATACAGAAGCCCAAATTGTATTTTCTGAATTTTTCATTACTTGTAATTGTCTCTTGAAAATACCCTGATAATGTGGAAAGTCTTGTGTTTGCTTCTGGTCACTTGCATTATTTTGGTTAGGGAAGATGAATTTATGAAAACATATAACGAGCTAGGCATTATTTTCAGCTTGATGGGTATTTCCCTAAGTGTCTTATAAATAGAGAAAGAAGCAGTGGAAAATTTAGACTTCTGACAGCTTTGATTTTTCTAAGAAAAAGGAAAGTATTCCAAGCAGTATTTCATAAACCAAAATGCATATTAAAGATGCTTTGGCTGTACCCCAGGCTCTTTAGAGATGAGCCATAAAGTCATAGTTGAAATACTTGTGCAAGTGAAGGTAAACGAATTATGCTGCTTTCCACTCTTGTTAAAAGGTGCTATGGTTTATTTAGGTCTTCTACCATAAAAAGGTGGAAATCATACGGAATATAGAATGTTTTTGTCTTCTACTTCCTGAGTCACTTATTCTTCTACTTTGTTGTTACACAGTTTTGGGGTTTGTTTTGGTATGATTGTTTTAACAAGGGAGGGTCTGCATTTACTTTTGTAAGCTGTAATACTGGATTTTGGATTGGGCTAACAAAAATAGCTGGTCAGTTACAATGGAAGATCCTGTTGCCTACATTGGTAGTGAGGTATCTTGGAGTTGTTGTCAACGTAACTCTGAACAATGAAGTAATTCATGTGATTGAGGGTCTTCCCTTGGCTGTTGGAGGTAGAGTTTAGCTATATTAGGATAATTCATGTCTGAATCTCATGAGCTGGACCTGTGTGTGAGGCTGTAGATTATGTTGAAGTAATCATAATTTGGATGACATGACAATTCAAGCTGTGTCTTGGTTTTCACAGTCAGACGAAAAGTGTTTTCTGCCAAAAATATTCACTTGACTGCAAGTGGTCTCTTCGTGTCCCACCTATCCCCCAAATGCAGATACAGATGAGAACTCAGAGGAGCTCAAATGGTGGGAGAAGGGGATTGCTGGTAATTTATAGTACTTTTTTGCAATGAGAGATTAGTTTAAACCTCACCTCGTGGAAGACTTGGCTCTTCATCTCATCTCAGTTTTATCCAAGTGAAAGCAGCTGTGAGGAATCATAGAATATCCTGAATTGTAAGCAGCCCACAAGGATCAGTGAGTCCAAATCTTGACTCCAAGACCACACTGTGTTCCTTAGAGCATTGTCCAAATGCTTCTTGGACTCAGGCAGGTTTGGTGCTGTGAAATGGAGAGTGCAAGGCATCCTGTGGCTAAGCTTTACTGAGAACAAATGGACCCAGGCGTGTTCTAAAGCGCATTCCCAGTGACTCAGAGCAGATTTGAAGAGGGCTCTGTCCAGTGTTGTCCTTGTTGAGTGTGAGACATGGCTGTGTGTGCTATGCAGTGCTGTGCCTCCTGTGCCTTCAGAGCTGCAGTCCCAGCTCACTGTGTGTTGGAAAGAAGTACCACATTATCAAAGATACCTTACTGAAGTGCAGCAGGTTATAGTGGTATGGAGATTCCTTTCCCCTCCTAGAGGTTTGGGGACAGAGGTTGAGTTCCTGTCCGTGCATAGTTTAGTTGGCACACAGAAAGGTATTTTGAAGCATCAAGTCAGAGCTACCTTTAAAACATCAGGTATGGGTTGGAGCAAAAAAGTGATTTCCAGCCATGCCCATGAGTGCATCCAGAAGTCAGTTGTGTTGGCCTCTTCTGGAATGGACAAAGAAGTAGTAAATAATTAAATAGGTAATTTTTTATTTTGCTGCAATTAAAACAGTGGCAACCAGCTGCCTTGGTTTTCTCCAAACCTCAGTGATAATCCTTTCATTAAAAAAATATTAGCCAAACATTGTTAAGGGCAACAGGCAATGGAATAATAGGAATTTTATAAAGGTAGCATGCCATAATCCAATAGCTATGGGCTGTTCTTTTCTTTTGTAACTTTAAAGCTGAATTACACCACTGGCAGTCTTTATCTGTCTTCACTCCTTCTGCCCTCTCATATGGCAGTGTCTGCAGTAGTAAACAAGGAAGGACATCCTGAAAGATTTTCTGTCTCTTCCCTTTTTTATCAGCAGAAGTGTTTGTTGTTAGAGGGTTTTTTGTTTCTTTTTTTTTTTTTTTATCAGCTGCCGCTGAATGGTTCTTTAAATTTTAATGGCTGGGGGAGGATGCTGACTGTTGCCACAAACTCTCCTGTTCCCCTGGGGATATTGATTTGGATGTGTCTGTTGCTCAGCTGTTCCTCTCAAATGCTGTACCTTGCAGAGAAAAGTTGGTGAGGATTTTAGCAATCTCACCTATTTCTAACACTTACAGTGGGCTCAGTTGCATGAAGGAGCAATTTTAGACTCTTTTAATAAGATTTCTGTGAATGGTTAGCATCATTTCTAGTCAGCCTACGTATGGAAGTAAACCGTAAGAAACAAAGACCTTCCAACAGGTTGAGAATAAGGACATTTGAGGTCAACCTGCCTCACATCTTTATGCTGTTAGTCTTTAGAGACATCTGTAATTCAGACAGTCCTAATATCCTTTGTGTTTTTCAGTTTTACATTTTGGCATCATATTCAGAGCAATTTTCCAGAACATTTAAAGAGAGGAAAATAAGATGTTCGGAAACAGCCCCACAGTTTTGCTGAGCTCCAGGGTATCATTTACTTTGAGAAATGTTTAAGCAGCTTCAGTTGTTTCCTCTTTTAATGGCCTAATTGAGTTTTAGAACAAGCCAATGAAACTTTTTTCTTCTTGCTATTTGTATAACATTCAGAACTCCGAGCCCCATCAGTTAACAGGAAGTGTCTGACTTGTGTTGTTCGTTATGTATGTAACAGAGTGTGTCAACAGAAGATTGTTAGAATTAAAATGCAGATTTACTGTTTTTCTTTCATTAGCATCACATGGCCTTAAATGAGGCCATTTCTGTCCTGGAAACTTAAGAAATTTCAAAAGTTAAGAAGTATGTAATGTGTAGATTTTTTTTAATGTTTTTTATTTTCAAAAGGGGTGGTCACCTTCTGCCATATAATGAAAATTTATTACTTCTATTTGTCTAAGCTACTGAATCTAGCTACTGGAGTGCTTCTGTTGGGTTGGGGGTTTCTCTTTGGTTTATTTATTGGTTTTGGTTTTTTTTATTCTGCTATGTTTTTATAAAAGAATTTGTATTTCTTGTTAAAATGCTAAAAGTAAAAGGATGTGCATTTTTAAAGTAGCCTGTTCTTCAGCAGGTCTGCAAAGGCAGTTCATTCATTAGATTGCACTCATAAAGGCTTAGCAAGAGGTGAGGACTTTACACAGAATCTTTCCAACATTAATTTAACAAATTAAAGCTTTCACTGCAAGTTTCCTGTGATTTTTTTTCTCATGCTGAGCAATTATGAGTGTACCTGCAATTGAAGGTTGAGTTTTGCAATATGTGCTTTTATACAGACCCTGCTGTGTCCTGACACTCAGTTTCATTAATTCTTCCCTCTTTCTCTCTGCAGCCTGTGTATCACAGGCAGCCTTGTTGGTTTAGTCAGCAGTGGACTGTAAGAGGAGAGTGACAAACGATCCCATCTTAACTGTTCCTTGAGCTGCAGCTCCGTCCTGCCCTCATTCCTAGCTCTCAAAGCTGAACTCAAGTTCTGTTGTAGTTTCCTGTCCCTCTATCTCACTTGCAGGAGAGCCCAAGGAATCTGTTCCCAGCTCTAAGTGTGTGTTGGTTGAGCTGTGCCATTAACCTGACCCCAGCTGCTGTTGTAGCTCTCCAGGCTAAGCAGGACAAGAGAAGAATTCCATCTTTAAGGGCTTTTAATTCACTAACTGGCATCTACCAAAAAATGTCCTGCCACCCTTCCAAGGCTAGTGTTCTTCCTATGGAGGCTAAAAGCTCACTGACAGAGTGGCAGCAGTGTTTGAAGAGACTCGTGATCTTTTTTGGAGGGTCCAAGGTGTCCAGGTTAGAGTGTCCAACCCCCTGGGCAAATCAGCACATTGATCTTGTGTTCTGGCACTTGGGCTCCTATGTGATGTTATATAAATTAATGATTCTGATGCATTTTGGAAGTTTGCAGTATAGCACACAGAAGGGTCAATTCACTTGGCACCACAGGCAGCTCCAGCTCAACTAATTTATAGGTATTGTAAATCCGTTTATAAATTATATTTCATGGTAACTAAGTATCAAAGAAACAATGGAGAAAGGAGGTTTCTGTGCCAAACATAATTACGGAGACTTTGAATAGACAGAATGTCAGGGAGAGAAGAAAAAAACTATTTCCTTTATGTACTACATGAATATTTCTTCATCAAAAAAGCTAACTTCTAGCCATGAAGAGTTAACATTCATGAAGAATGTGTGGAAACCTTACATAACTCGTTCAGTCTCATCTCATGGGTGTTTCTCTGTACACTCTGCCAGAACTAATTTCACGGTTTTAAAACAACTCGTGGTACAAAAAGAATACGTAATGAGTTGCCGTGAGATATGATTGTTTCCCATTTGAGAGATAGAAAGACCTGTAGCTCTCCAGGACTTATTAAGAATCATTTCTCAATTAAGCACGGGATGTATAGCTTAACAAAGGCTGTGTGGTTCCTCTTGAATACATCAGGGTTTGGCTGAGCAAAGCAGACCTTTGGCAAGCATTTGAGATGCTCTTCCCCCTCCTTTTCTCCAGCATCTTTTCCTCCACTAGTTTATAAATTCAAAGAGACCGTAAGCTTGTGTAGACAAAAAACACTGACCTGGCATGGTCTGTCTTATCCTGCCTTCTGAATCCCTGTCATATCTTAGAGTTTGAAAACAGACAAAGCTTTCTGGTGCTGTCAAAAAAGTCATCTTTGAGAAAGGAAGCAGCATCCAAACTGTCAAGACCAATACTTGCTCCCTCTCAGCCAGTGACGTTTCACTCCTGAAGCCTGCATAGCAATAAACTACTGACTTCAGTTACCAAAGACAGAGCCTACACAAAGTGCTGGCAAAAGCAGAGTCCAGGGAAAGAAAGTTGGATGGAATAGAGTGATGAAAAGGAATCTTTTAATTTTAAGATTAGATATGTACAGAGAGATAAATTAGGTTCCCCCCTTCTAAGAAAGGCAGAAAGTAACGTTATACAAAAAACCCTAGCATTATACAGAATGGGGGAATGCTTTAGACAGTGTGCCTAGGGTGTAAGCCAACAGTTCATGGCACATCTTGTCTTAGTTTGAAAAACAGCCTTTTGGATAGTGAAATTAAAAAAAGGAGAAAAAAAAGTTTTGATTAGTTCATTGTTGAGGAGACAGTGGACCGTAAGACCACTCTTCCCACCTCTGCATTTCAGGCAGATGTGAAGCAGAGTTAAAGTTCAGTTTGATAGCCCTGGCAAGGTCTCATATCACTTTTTGAGGCAGGAAGTCACAGGGGACTTAACTGGCTAATATTTGCCCAGGTCTTTCCAAGTCATAAAGTGAGATTTATTTCCAAGTATCAGAGCCACTTCAGTTCAAATGAGTTAAAGTAGCCTTAAACACTAAGGGAAATTTACGAGGATCTTTGGACCTCCAAAATACTTCAGTAAAGCAGCTGGGATTACTAGTAAAATTTCACTGCTGTAAAAACGTGATTTGAAACAGAAACGTAGGTGGATTGAGAGGGATCTCCTCCAACACAGTCCATGGTGTTACTGTGCAACTGGGAGCCCTATCACTTCAGTCAGCAGTCCTGAATGGAAAATTCAGTGTGATGACTCACTGGTTTCTACATCTTCTTGTGCTAGAAAGACAAGGCAAAGATTCCTTGGTCTATCCCCTTATTTGCCCTGCCGCTCTCTAGAGGGAGTGTTATGGATATCCTTTTTGTGGCTGGAAAAGGGGCGGGGTGGCGGGAAGTGCAGGATTGCATCATTTCTGTGCTGCCGGGTGCCCATCTCAGGCACAAGGTGAGGCTTTAGTTGTGAGGAAGGGTTACACTGCTCTGTCTGCTGGGCAGAAGCGGTGACATGATAGATGATGTGGTGGCAGGATGCGTGAAATAATTTAGATTAACCTCTCAAATTTTCTGTAACAGCAGTGCTGGAAGTCCTGCTAATTCTTGGAAGAAATCCAAGAACAAATTTCCATGCTTCTTATCCCAAACTCACTAGTGATGAAGGAAATTTTACTTCAGTAAAAATCATCTGCATCCCAATAGGAAATATACCTTTTTATAGGAATTTCTTTTTTTTTTTCACTTGTAAAACCTGTCATTTTTAATATGGGAAAGAGCCAGATGATGTGAGGCACAAACACACGTTGATTCTCTTTTTAGAAAACCAGTGAGAATAGGGATGCAAATTAGTTCGCTATACGGTTCTAATTAATCAGCCTCTCTTCTCTTTTCTTTATTCCAGTTACCTTGAATTAGAAGTCATGTTATCCTTTGGGCTCCGACTGACTTAATGTTTTAGAAAACTGCCGGCTCCTACTCTGATGAGGAAGTCAGAAAGGGTCAATACTTTTTGTATTATAGTTACTCCAAAACAATGACTGATTTTAGTTAGAATGGTATTTCAGGGCTATTTTGCTTCTCATATTTCAAAGCACAGCTGAAAATAAAGTGAGTGTGCCCTGAGACACTGACTGTAACATATGTTGAAGGAATGTTCTATAAAGATAAACCAAACAGTTGCCCAGCATTAGCTGTAGATGGAATCTAGATTTGATTATGCTGTGTGACCTGTCCAAGATTCAGAGATGTCTGAGCCTGAGGTTTTTTTTTTGATGGTCTATTTTGCAGGGGAAGGAGAAGGAGAGATTGTGGTAGAGTAAGCAGAAAATTATTCAGCAGTTCCCTGTTATGTTCATTAAGAAGGCAGAGTGAGGCACTGAACTGTTATCTCAGTCAAATCTTCATTTCATTTATGTCGGTATTTTGTAAATAATTAATATGACATTTTAAGTTGACTTGTTTCCCAAAATAGCTGGAATACAGTGATAAACTGCACTGCAGTGAATAGAAATAGCTGTAATACCATGTCCTGTTTTGAAATTATTTTTCATTTACCGGTCAAGCTGAATATTAGTGCGTCTAGGTAGGAGGTTATTAACTGTATTTGCTCTTTAAAGAGAAAAGAACTCCTCATAAAGGTGCCTTCGACAGCAAAGGAAAATTTCACAGCAGTAGCCAATTTCCTCAGGGAACAATTCCATGATTTCCCAGTCCAGTGCAGATCTACTCTTCTGCTCACTTGGAGGCAGGGGCAGGAAAGCACAGGAAGCCATAGAGACTGGGACAGGGAAAATGTCAAATGTCATGCAGACTTTTAACTGTATCAGTGCCAAGGGCAGTTTCTTCCAGAAAACCGTGGAGCTGAACAGGGCCCAAATTGTAGCTCTCCAGCAAACCAAACAAAGCTCAAGAAAGCTCTTGAAGTTTTACAAAATCCTTTCCAGGACATTTTTCCTCAGGAAAGGAACACTGAACATTAGCTATTCAGTCCTCCTCTAGGATCAGTAAGATGTCTTCCTTGCCTGCTTACAAGGGAGCTGCTTGTCCTGATGACCTTGTGCACTTTCAGGAGTGAAAACATTCCTGGTACTGAAGCGTCATTCCTTAATGTTTAGAGTGGCTGAGGAAGGGGAAAAAAGCATTAGAGGATCACTCAGTGGCACATACTGACTACAAGATTTAAAAGATGACGTTAACCTACAGGCAGAAGTGGCAGAGTGCTACTCTGTTAATTTTGCTCACTTATTAAATGTCTGTGAGATTTTTTGCAATGCAGCCCAGTTGAACTTGCCTATTTTTTTTTAACCTCAAACAGAAGACTAGATAAAGCCTAAGGGAGGATGTATTCTGTAACACTTAAATGGTGTGCAGTTCATAATTAGCTTCAGTCAAGATTTGACTTTGGCCGGTTGAGCAGAGACAGGATACTTTATTTTTGGAGCTAAGGTCTTCACCTCACTACTGTGGTGCAACATTCTGGAAAAGCTGGCAATGATTGATGTACGTGGCCAGCTTTTATGTGTTCAGAGTAACACATATGAACACTTATTATTCTGGGTACTGTGGGGTCACTGATGCTTTTAAACAACACTGAAGGGTCACTGCTAGACTCTGAATAAAATCCCAGGCTCCCAGAATTTTTCTTCTGTGTTCTTATTCATATATTAGAATTCTAGGGTCTTTCATACATTCTACCTTCAAATTTGACTTATGGCCATAGTCCACAAAAAGAGGACTGCTCAGCTAAATTTAGCCAGTGAAAAGAGCAGGAAAATCTTTTAAGTTGTATTCTTCAACACAGTCGTCGTGTCCCTCCCCACCTTCCTGACCCCTTTTTTCTTTTCTTTCTAAGCCATGAGAAACGTTACCACCACCTCTAACTTTTCTTGCCCAGTTGAAGAATAAGTTTTAATTTTAATACCCTTCTCAAGCTATAACATTTAAGGAAATACAGGTTACAAACTGTGTATTTTTCTTTCTAGTGCTGACAGGGGAAAGTAATTTCTCATTCTCTTTCTTTTCCTCTTTTCCGCTTTGGGATGCCAGCCTTGCAAATCAATATTTCATTTTGAAGGAGCCATGTTTGATGCCAGTTCTACTTATTTGCTTTGCAGTCACTGCAGTAATTCTTTGTAGCTCTGTCAGTATGTAAATTAAACCGAGCATAGATAGCTTTGTGTTGCTTAATGTTCAGCTGATAAAAATTAATGTGGTGTGAAATGAGCATTTTATCTGACTGCAGATACAGTGCCGGAGTTAATTAGACTGGCAGAGCAAAACGTTATTAAACATACAGGCCCCTGATCATCAAGAGCTGGGTGAACCTCAAAAATGTGGGTTTGGGTGGGCAGTGTAATGTAAATTGACTGAGGCAGGCTCAAAGCAAACATACTGGGAATGGTGCACTACTTCAGCAATAAGACATGACAGACAGAGCAGTAGTGCTGATGAATGCATGCCTTGGGTGCACAGTGTAAGGTACAAGGCAAGCCAAATGCTTCCAGCACGCTTGGGAAGTGCATTAATCAGCATTAACACATGATCTACAATGTCTTATTGTCATTAAACATTGCCACTTCTTAAGTTCAGAGTTCGGTGACAGTTAAATGATCAGCAAGCCAAATCAAATAAAGCAGCAAAACATTTAATACAGCATAAGTTATTTCAGCAAAAGTATTTTCATACATTTAGTTAGTTCTCTTGGAAGATTGCCTTGCAGCACTGGTGTATACATCGCAATTTTCTCTAGTTAAAACAAAAAAGCAGTAACAAAGATATCTTTTTCTATATACTAAATATGTCCCGTAGGTATTGGCTCACTTCATCTGTTGTCTGAATATGGAGCCTATTTTGATATCCCCAATACTCTGTTTCTGCTGGATACATTTATGAAGAGAGTCAGATGTGTTGTAATAGTGCCATGAGAAGCTGTGTTGGATACGACCAAACAGGCCTCTACTTTTGATGCTGTGATAGGTGAGTTTGGAACAATTTCCTCAGTATTATTGCCTAGGCAAGATGTGAATCTGATGGTTTTAGCCAGTGAAACCCACAACAATTTCTGGTTTTTGGAGCACAACATTTCTTAACGTATGATTGGAGACTTTGGGCTGTGGTGTTTACTTGCAGAGATAGGAAGCTCTAAGTCACATTTAAACAAACCTGCAAGCCAACACCCAGAATGTCGGGTGTCTCTGTGGCACTCAAGTCTAAAGGACTCTGGAGGCAGAACAGATCACCTGAGAGGAAACTCTGTTGAACAGTTTTCTAGAAAGGACCAGCTGGCACTGGAGGCTGGATTATGCAGTGGATGTTGCTGGGCAGTAAGAGCTCCAGGAATGCTTTTCTGCCTCCTTGTGAGCCCTAAAATGCTGCTGAGCAACCTCAGTTTTATTTCCTGGCAACCTCCCTCTTAAGTAACCTCTCTTGGTAAGCCTGAGAGTCTGACGTATTTTAATCTAGGGCTTCATCCTTGCAATGCTCTGATAAAAGTATTTTCACAAATCTGATGTTTCTCTGTAATGCAGGTGATCCATTTTGTGCACTTCATCTGTTTACCTTTTACTTCCTTTGCTTTGACAGTACTATATATGTTTCTGCTCCAGTACTTAGCCTTAAATGAGCAGGCCTTTTGTTTTTCAGTTGTTAGTTCTTTTGTCTTGTGCTGGTCTGATGTCCAAATGTTCCCCCAAACTGGCGGTACTGTTCACCTCTCAGCACCTTCATGTTGCAAATTGTTGTCGTGGGGCTTGCAAAATGTAATACTCCGTTCTCCCTCGGGTTGTCTTCAGCAGGTGAGGTGGTGGGTGGGCTCTGAGTGTTTTTACGAAGAGCCCCTCGTGCTTTTGCATTACATAATAGTCAGTGAGAGTCCTACTTTACAGCTCCTGAATATTTCTGAACAGTGCAGGCAGCAGAGACTAAATATTAGGAGCAGACAGCAGGACCTCAGTGGCTGTTCTCAAAACTATTAAAAACGAGCAGAGGGTGGTCAGTACTTACATGGATGCACAAGTTGATATCCCTTATTAACTACATAATTTGCTTGACACTGACTGGAACTTCCAGGCATAATTGAAGAATTTAAGCTTTTTGGCTCAGTCTCAAAGGATCTGTGAAGGTGACCAAGGAATCTGCTGAATGTTATGCAGAAACCTCACAATAGGAGGACTTGGGAGGACTTTCTTTACGTGCCCATTGCTTTTAGGTGTCTTTGTGAGAAACGGGATGATATAAGGCTGTCTGGGTATTTGTATGCACTGCTTTGCCTTCCTTATACCTTAGTAATTTTCAGATAAAATCCGAATCTCCGCTCCATTCACTTATTTAAAGTATTTATTATTTGAAAGAAACACTGGAAATTCCCTTCTGGTTTTCAACAGAGTTGAAATACTCAAGAAGATGGATTGTGTAGTTTCAAAACCCATGCCTTTGCTCTCTCCCCTTCAAATGTCAGAATTTATTGTTATACATCTATTAAATCCTAGATAGCTGCACATTGCTGGTAGCTTCTTCCATGATGCAGCCGGAGTCAACCTGGTTGCTCCTGGTTCAGAATTTCTGGTACGCTCTGTAAAATTCCTCTGTGCTTACAGATACACAGAAATGTAGCAAGAGCAGTGTTAATTACTGTCCTGAGCAAGAATGAAGTAATTTGCCAGATTAGAAACAGCTCCTTGCTAACCTGAAGTGATCGGTATGCTGGATCCTATCGAGTTTCTCCATTCAATTTTTTACCTTATTGAGAGCTACTCAGCTCTTTGAGGAGTTGCATTTCACTTAATACTATTTTCTTTATATTCATCTGTTTTATTTTTTTATATATTTTCTTTGTGATTCATTCTGTCCCGTACAGGGGCTTCAGTGCATGTAGGAAGGACATCCAGTTGTTCAGAACTGGTTTTGTCCTTTAACCTAAGAGAGCCGATGTATATCCTTTAAGCTACTGTGTGACTTGTTTTGTTTTCAGTGTTTCCTTTCTAATTTTCCTTTACCAGGAAATAAAAATTAGATCCCTTCCTCTGTAGTAACCTGTATTTGCTGCCTTTTACTACTGTAATGTCCTAGGCCAAATTTCCAGGTACGTTGGTTTTTACATATTCCTTTTTGTACAACTCTCCAGACTTTTCACTGGCACAGGTTATGAGTTACTAGGGCCTCAGTTTGGAATTTTGAAAAGATATCTAAAATTACAGAAGCTCATCATTTTGGGCTAGAATTCTCTGTTGAGAATAGTCTCTTTTGGATTTTCCAGATGTCTCTCTTTTTAGAATTAGACGTAACAAAAAACCAAAGTAAACGAAGGCCACAACCAAGAAGCAACACCACCACTTAAAAAATTATTATGGTAGCTGCAAATTCCATAAATCTTTGTTGGAGCTAAGATAATTTTAAAATAAAATCATGGTATTCAAGATTTTGACCACCACCTAATTGGCAGGGGAAAAAAAAATCTCTCCTCTAAATAAATTAGTAGTTTGATTTTTTTAATTTAGTCACCTAACACTATCCATACCTTTGGTGAATTAAAAAGATGGAGTAATTTTGCTCTGATGTGAACTTGTATTTATTTTTGTAGCTTCCAGTACTATAAAAAAGAGTATAGAGGCCCAAGCTGTTGTCAGTGTTTGGCAAAGCTGTTTATAAAGCTCCTATCTCTAGAGAAATACTCTGACTTCTTCCTCTTTTTGATTCAACAGAGGAATCTAAAATCTTGATCTTACTTTGTGAAGTCTAAATCAGGCCCAACAGAGAAACAGAATGAGATGTCACATTTCTGAAGTGCTGATCTTCCTTCCCCTTGTTCACCCTTTACTTACAGTTACTCCAATGGCAACACAGATTATTGCAGACATAATTTTGTTATGCTGCAAACTATCAGTGGTACAAAATAAATTGCTTATCTTAAATCCAACATTTAGGTAGCGGTACCAAAATCCCTACCACCCGGGACAGTTTTCAGAAGAGTGAGGATTTATTTAATTATAATTTTGTTGTTTTCGAGCTGTTTTGTTGCCAAGGATTCATAGGGCCACATCTCAAACTGGAAATAAATTAATAGGATCCTGCTTGCAGCAGTTCACTTGTATTTGCTCAGGAATAGACTTTGTCCTATAACAGAATCTGAGGGTCTGTCTGAACAAAACTGTGTTTGGAAGGGTCAGCTGAGTAATGTTTGATCATCTGTTGTGTGCGCCTATCCTTCTTGAAGTGGTTTGTATACTGTAGCAAAAAACTCCCCCCAAACTACCATCCTGATAGAAATCTGTCATTTAATTTCATTTATTCAGTCACGTTGGAGACTCTAGATGAGAGACTTTCCTTTGTATCACTCAGGGTTTCCAGCAGTGATACAAGTGTCTGTGTCTTGGTCCTGTACAATCCTTCCATTCCTACGTGCCTGCTCGTTAAGTTTACTTGAGGAGTGCAGGCAATAGTGCTCAGTATCATTTATCTCCGGCCTACAGCCTAAAGTGTGTATACAAGTGGCTGAGATAATTCACTTCACTGCTCTCCCTGATCGTGGAGATTCAAGCTATGCAATGTTCTACCTTGGAAAAATAATTTTTAAAAAAGTAAAGAAACCAACTTCTATAAAACCTGCAGTCCGTTAGAAGATGAGAAAGTCTGTTTTTGTAACATTAATCCACCTCTGAGATGTGGGTTCCTGCCTGGTTTTTGCCGTTGTGCTTTCTCCTCCCCGCTCCGGAGGCTCCGGCCCCGCGGTTGCGTAACTGCGCCCTGACCCGGAGCCAAGCTCCCGGTGGCTCTGGAGCTCAGCTTAGCGAGCCGTGGCAGGGTGGGAATTCTTCCTGGCGCGCTTGGCAGGGTGCTGACAGCGGGGAGAGGCACATCCCAGGGTGAAGGATGGCTCGGTGCTCGAGAGCAGCTGGATTTAGTGCACGAGCTGCCGCCTGCTGCCTCCGTGCCGTTGGAATATTGGAAAACGTGCTGAGCAGAGGACAGAGCCTGAGCAGTGAAATTAATGGCACTGTGGTGCCCATCTGCATTTCGGCCCTGCCACGGTAACTTGGAGTTACCGCACTCAGTATTCCCCTCATGGAAGCAGCAGTCTGTTCCAACAGTGAAACAGCCAACAGCATGTGGCTGCACGGTGACTGGATTGCAGGCTGAGGTTTTGTTTTGTTTTACTTGTTCTTCCAAAGCCTTAAACCTTAAATTCCAAAGTTGTTTAGTTCAGCCTCATTCAGCTTAATTGCTCTAAATGGAAGTGATTTGTACAGGCAGGATTGTGGCACACATGGATGTGCATGGATAAATCTGAAGTAAATGTGAATAATGGCATGTTTTTGTAGGCATTCGGTGAGTAGTTAGTATTTGCTAATACTCAAAAAACTTACTCTGAAAATAAGGTCTGTGGCTGGTACAAGAAAGGATTATGTCAATCTCCATAGGTATCCCTAGAAAAAACTCTTAATTTCACAGTAACTTTCTTTGCCTGTCTAGAACATTACGACTTTCATGTTTCAGAGCAATGGTTTGTAGTAAAATGTCAAAACTGCCTTTTTAGAGGTATAGTTAACCTAAATATTAGGCACCATCGACATTACTGAGTCGGTGTAAATAAAAAACCACTTCGTTTTACAGGAAAAACTGCTTCAAAGAAAACAGCAGCAGCTATAGGAAAGGTAAGTAGGTCTGTGTTTCAGTAGCTCAGTGTTCCTTAGAGGGTCACAGGAAGTTCATGAGAGACCATGAAGTTTGTGCTAGCCAGGGTTCAGCCAGCTACATTTCATTTCCAGCACTGTTCACAGGGGCACCTGATGAACATGCCCTGCATGGTTTGCTCCCACTCCTAGCTCATGCACAGTGTCAGCCACCATGAGCTGCCAGAAGTAGCTCTGTGGTCTCATGGGAGTGCTCACAGCAAATCACTCCAGGTGGGCACAGACCAATGGACCTAAAAAGGGCCATGTGTGCAAAAAATCCTCAAAGTGACACGTAAGTCTGTGCCATTTCACCTGGGGATGAGGCTGCTCAGAACACCAAGGAGGGACCAGAAGTTGCAGGATAAGATAGAAATGGTGAAAATATTGCTTCGATTAGGATAAGCCCCTAATTATTTGGATGCTAAGGTGCAATTGGATCTGCAGCCAAAACTATAAAACTTAAAAACAAGAGCTTTATCATCAGATTTCCAGTAGCACCTTCTGTGATTCACACAGAGATGGCCTTCTTTTGTTCTCCAGCTCCAAACCTGGTCAAATTCCAGGGATGCAAAGGCAGGCAGCATGGAATTCCATAATATGGCTGTGGCTTTTTTTTTCCTTGTCACCTTCATCTGAAGATACAGCTTAGCATTCATGTGGAAAGAATCCAACCTTTTTTTCATTAATGCAAACGTGGGGTCATTTCTGTGTATGTTAGAGGATTGCCAGCTGTGAGAACACAGCACCTTTACTGTCCCAAAGCAACTGATATTTGTGTCTGTAACTGTCCTGCCCCCAGACCTGTGGTGGTCTGCAGTGGTAACAGAGGAGTGAGGGGAGATGTGTTTTCAAGATTACAAGAAGCAGGAAAAACACTTCTTGCTTGGTTGACTCAAGTGAAATAAATGATTCACCTGAGACCTGGCAGGTTTAAACTGTGTGGTGGAGTTTGGTGCAGAGATCCATCAACCAGCCCTGCCTGGCCTAACTGAACAACCAGAAGTTAGGTATTTTCTTCAGCATGACCCTGCAAACCTGCTAATCAGAAGCAGGGTATCAGTCTGGCTGCAACTATTTCTTTCGTGGCTCAGCTGGTACTTGTGCAGGCTTCTGTGCTATCGAAGTGTTCAGGCAGGGGGATGCTGTGAAGGTTGTGAATCGAGCCTATTCTTATCTCTCATACAAAGCTATAGATAGGCTGATCTCAGATGGTAATGAGGATTTAATGAGTTTAATAGGTAGAATAAGCTTGTTAACGAGTTGATGATGTACTTAGAGTGACTCCACCTTCTTTAGGAAATGCGTGAACATTCCGAGGGTAGCTGAGGTTCTGTTTTGTCCATTTTGGAATTTTCTATCCCTTTCCTTCACATGAATTACCTGCTTCAGTCTCCTGAATGTCTTGGGGATTAACTTTATCAATCAATAAGTTTCATCATTAGCCACCTTGGGTTTTTTAGCTTGCTTTTAAAATGTCCATTCTGTGGTACTTTTTATTTCCACCATTTGTGGTACATAGCAAAGTTTGCCGTTTGTGTCTCATAAGGGCTAACAACAAGCATGAAGCTGTGGCTCTTGGGCTGTTTCCTTCACAAGAAATGGATCTTGACGTTTTTGAATTTTATATATCCCATCAGGTGAGCTTTTGATCCCCGTTTCTCACTTTGAAGCAAGACATTTATAATGAATTAAGTTAAAATACACTTTGCTACTGGGTGACATGACTGATGTGGTTGACGTGCCAGGTAATCACTCCATTAAAATGTTGAAGATGGCTTTTACATTAATGAAGCTGACGTGGTATGAAGGTTGTAGCCTGCATATTCTGTGGAATGTTTGGTATCCTCCACTCTTGCCTCGCTGTAACTCTAGGATTAGCAACATTTGGGTATTATATACATTGTACATTTCTTATGAATTCTGTAGGGCAGAGTTTCATGCTAGAAGCATCAGAGTACACTTTTAGGAGCTTTTGTTTTGTTTTTGTTTGTTAGGGGTTTTTTTGTTTGTTTCCATCTGTGCCGGTTTGGCCAAAATCTAGTAAT